>CM026393.1:30064368-30129733 GCA_014843695.1 Archivesica marissinica
GCCGCTACATTGTAAATACCCCTGGCAAGGCAAACGTTTCTTTCCTATGCTTTAAGCAGAAAATGTCATTCACACGCTATATCTGCAATGACTTCTAATTATACAACAACAACACCAATGTTTATTTAGCAAATCCTCATAATATATGCCTTTGACTAACGACAAGGAGTGTAGCAAACATGTTTAACTCCCTGAAAACCTGTGTCCTGGGGGCTTGAACACATGGCTGCTGTCTTGCAAGCATTCCACACTTCCAACTGGATTAACCAATTAACTGGGCAGTCTGAAGAACCGACACCAACTAAAGTAATTGCAATGTCATAATAATCACTGATAAGATTAGACAGTTTAGCATTTCATAACTGTCGATTTATATGCAAAACACACCTTTTATTCTACTAGGTTGACATCACAATGTCCAGGAAGTGGAAACACAGCGTGGTAGACTCGGTTCCAGACAACATGCTACATTGCCTCTGTCGCTAACACAATTATGATACAAAGATGATGATGCAGCGCAATTTGTAATGGATGGGTTCCACCTTGGTTGTGTTGACTTAGACAAGGGAGCGGCTGGGAACCTGTCAAGCCGGAACTGTCCACCATACTGTATAGATGTGATGACTGAAACCCATCATTATCAAAAAAGGGTAAATTACTGTGCAGACTAGTAATAATTATATCTGCATTTAACTCAGCTCAATAATTTTATAATTTTAGCAGTCAACAATTTATTAATGTGTTTTTCTTGTTTGTAGTTTAGGGGGTATTCAGGAAATAGTCAAGTGATTTTCATTAGTATTGTGTCATTATTAATCTACACTACTGAAGCACCTCGTTGAAAATTATATTTTTTGATGAATAAACCTGCGTCTTTTGAGTGAAATCTGGCTGGATGCGGTAAACGTTTTGTGAAATTATTATATAACATACATATATACATGCATGTTTTTTTTAAAATTGTGATTTATTTGAAGAACACTTATTATATATATAAAGACTCTGGATTGCGCTATAATTGGAACATATTTCTTTACAATTGTTGCATATAGGGCCACTTTATTGATCAGTGCGAAATCTGACGTCCTACTGAATAGAATCCCTGAACTACCATTTATATATTAGTACCTCCAAACACTTCATATCACAGTGTTACTATTCCTGAATACTCCCAAAAAGTATATACATCTTAAGTTGTTTCTTCTGTTTTATCTGTGTTTTCTTTGCTCAACATGCTATCAGTTTCCAAATGGAAAATTCAATTTCTCAGCAAGACAAACTAATATTAATTTGTTTTTCAATGAGTAAATACTCAAAAAGGGTGACAGCACTTTAACTGGGCATGGGTTTCGTCGACATGTGTATTACCCTGCTCCTGTTAAAACAACTCACTGGTGTACATGTTTTATTATTTTTAGGACATTCCAACCTAGGATGTTAAGTTACAGATTCAAGCTCAATGGCATTCCTTGGATTTCATCATGGTGTAAGTATTTGCCAAAACAATCCACATGTTGTTTATACAAATTTAGTTTAACTTGATTGCGAAACAAGTTCCTACAACTTATATTAACCCTTTCCCCCATAGAAGCACCTCTTGCTGCCATTACGACATACATTGACAATGTAGTAGCCAAACCAATGTTCATAATGCAAGCCAGAATCTCATGTTTTCCCAGTAATATCTATGGAGTTGGGATAGATATGGTGACTACTTATCCACTGCACTATAATTAAATGGCTGTCGTTTGTATGGAGATATAATAGTATACTAACCTAAATCTCTATGAAGGAAATGGTTAATCCATCGCCACAAGGCAGATAAGACAATAATTATGTGAAATTTAAGTGCATTGCCTTGCAATTGTAACTGTGAATTCCACTTCTACATTCTCTGTAATTTTATTTTCGTTATTTAATACCCTTTGTTAGTAGCATCTCTGTATATTTAACACGCATTACTTAATGGTCTCCGTCTGCCCGTCACAAATTTGTGTCCTCTCAAATCTCTTGAACCGCTGGAGGAATCCTATAATCACTTGACATGTATGTTGCTCGAGATGATGTGCAGAGCATATGTTTCAGGCATGTCGGGTAATGTTGATACATGTATGTGTGAAAAATAGGGCTGCCACCTGTACAGATTTTTGTAAACGTGTACACGATCCTTTGTACACGGCATGACATCATTTACACTGTTTATTCGCCATGATTATTTCCCGCCCCCAGTATTTCCCGGCCAACCTTGACATGTACTAGGTCTCACAAAATTCAGTGAAACGGTCGATGCTATGATTTTATTAAGTCACTAAGCTTCATTATACGATGTCATCAATTAAGATAGTGTACACGGTTACTCAATTAGTACACTTGTATTGCTATTACACGACACGGCTCCGTTTACACGTGTAACCGTGAAAACCCTAGTGAGAAATACTCCTCATGTCAGACACATCAGATTTTGTATGCATTTTAATCATTTGTCTGACCAGTGTCAAACTATTAATATCACGGCCTGTAATTGGTGCCTATGGTGCCAAAACAGTTTGTAGTGAAACTCGGATTACATATGTTGATGATAATATGAAGAAATTGTCATTAATATGCAACGGATCGACATAACATTTAGTTTCAGTCCTTGTATATACAAGCCTGCCATAATTGAATTGTGCCAATGTCTGAGATTTTTAAAATCACAAAAGTTAGTATGTGAGGAAGATAATTCGAATTCACAAATGGAGCGACAAACAATAAACCTGAAGATCCTGCCGTTGTCACCACTTTCGAATAAGCACTGCTGCATAAAATTATGTCGATTCAAACATAAAAATAGTACGTCCAGGATTATAAAACTATTTTCAAATTATGTACCATAGTGTTAGGTTGATACCCAGAATCAGCCAATCAAAAATGCTTGATATTCATCTTGAGAGTTGAGAATGTTTTATCATTTTGGAACATGTCGTAGCATTTACAATTGTATATGATGGGGAGGAGAGTTGGGGGGTTACAATTGACTGATCAGTGATGTGGTATGGTCCACAAGGTAATGATCATCCTGAAAGGTAACGGCCATGATGTGGGATAGGTCATGTTGATTGTAGCAATTACGAAATAGTCATCTCCATGTTTGGCTGAAGTTTATCACAACTTTGTGATTTATTGACAATTTGTTCTCACAATTGATACCATGTTCTTTGCCAGTATTGTCTGCCGTTTTTTCTTAATCGCTTGATACCACGAAACTGCCAATTGCCATTCAATATATCTACCATTTTAAATTCATTTACTATTTCTATTATAATTCCCATAATTTTTGATGATTTTAAGATTTCCAATATGGTGGATTATTTTTGCAAATACCAGGAACATGTAGATAGGATCCTGGAAATACACATGAAGTCTAGCATTCAACAAACTCAGAGATTGGTCCACATTATAGATTTGTCCGATCAGATCATGTTTCCAAGAACCCACGTTATTGTAGTGCACACATAGTACTCGCAGTAAAGCCACTAAAAATTATAATACCAAAATTTTTGTTCCTGTATTTATTTTTGAATTCCAGTGATTTTGACACTAATGCCAGAAAGCCAATGTCAATTACAGTAATCTACAGCTATTGGGCCTGTATATACAATAACAAGAATTTATATATTGTCTTTTACAGGAATACATATTTGCTGCAGATGGTCACAGATGTTCGGTTGTACTGTATCGTTCCGTATGTGAACAGTCAAATGTGTCATAGTGGTTGTCTGTGATGAGACATAGCAAAATAATAAGATGATCATTGTACCATTTATTGTGATTTATGGAAAACACTCAATACAGTGTCTTGAATGTGTTGGACTAATAGTGAAATACATGTCACGATAGAGAGCAATAACATATTTATTTACTGTAGGCTATGCAGGTCAATTTGGTTTAACATTTAAACATACATTCTTGAACACAGTAGTTGAAGTTATACTTCTCTGTAAATTTTCAAATTTCTAACTGTATGAATAGTGTGAGAATAAGTTAGGAATAAGTGACTTCTTCCCAAGATTTCAGCCAAACTTAATCACTGACTGCCTGACCCAAACAGCCATCAATTAATTACATATTTAAATTATGGAGAAATATTTCCCAACCACTTGACCTGTTTACTCCTACAGATTGGCGGTAGTTTCTATGGAAAACAAGTGGAAATTACGCACAATGTTCAAAATAGCCGTTATCCATTTTCGATCATTAGTTTATTTCCGTCAATAACCTTTTACGATGTTTAAAGCGGACAACCCAATATAGCATCCCCTCGTGTAGTTTATAGATGCGTAAATCTTGAAAAACTTTAGCAAGTGTTGAAGAAACTACATACAATGTATATGGTTACCGCTCGTCCGACGTCGTCACAATCAACATGTTCAAGCGTCTTCTCCTCAGCAACCATAGGGTCTATAGTCACCATTTATGATTTAGTATTTACTTGTCATCATGGTACAAATTCTTCCATCTCAAAATATTACAAATTCTTCGGAAAATCTACCACCGACATTTAGTAAGATTGATCAATGTATGATATTCATAGTTGTTGCATGACACCCTTGTGTGAACAATGGAGTCAGGTGAGCGATATAGGGCCATCGTGGTCCACTTTATTGTTAATAAACTAAAACATCATAAATATTTGCTCAAGTTGTTAGAAATGTAGTCTAAATACATATGCAATTGCATATGTATTTAGACTACATGTATATAAATAATGTTCATCAATGTTTTATGATTTGCATCTTTTTGAATATCTGTGTAGAAACATTGCTGTCATATACTATGATGATATTTGTAGTATCTTACTTGCATTAAACATGTTTATTTCTTAATATTGTTATTAAGTGATTCCCTGACGCAAATCCCCAACCCAGGTCACAGATGATAACACAACTGTTGACTATAGAAATTCCTTGTTTTTTTCCACCAGACTGTTGGCCTACATGTATTTATAAACATGGACAAAATGACTTGGTAGCAACATTTTGTCAATATATATATACTGAGTCAAAAAAGAAACGATACCTGGTGTATGTGTCTATAATTTCAACATTTATTAAGAAAATTCTTTGAAAATTCATAAGATGATAGTCCAACATGTTTGAAAGAGGAGCACATAGAGCATAATGAGCCTCCGAAACTGTCTGCTGCGTGATGACGTAATTCGTCGGACAGGGGTCTAATGGAGTTGTCACACAGACGTCAATACCGAGTATGGGCACCATTTGCGTCTCTCACTGCAATGCACCGCCGTCGCATCGAACGGAAGAGTGTCTGAATCTCTTGTTGGTCAATATTTGTCCACTCCTGACGCAAAACATCCCTCAGTTGGTTTAACGTTACCGTCTGACGCGGCGGTCTAACGTATCCCACAAATGTTCTATGGGTGACAAGTCTGGTGACAAAGCAGGCCACGGCAGGGTTTCAATATTGTTCTGCTCCAATAATGTGGTGGAAATCCGAGCAGTATGACACCTGGCGTTGTCCTGTTGGAACAGTGTGATGTTTCTGTTGGCGTTAAAGAACGGCTCAACAACTGGCGCAAGGATCTCATCACAGTACCGCTGGGCGTTTAGGTTCCCGTCCACCACTAACAGTTCAGTGCGACTGCCGAAGGTGATACCGCCCCACGCCATAACGCTTCCGCCCCCGAACAGATCGACCTGACGTACACTCCGTGTCAGGATGGGTCCAACGTATGGCCGATAGGCACGAATGCCACGTTCACCGAGCCGGTTCCTGACTGTTTGTGCACTGATGCGATTGTTGGTCGTAGCAGGTAGGAACCGGTGACGTCCGAATGTGACGGTCCTGTTCACGCGTCATCACACGTGGTCGACCAGATCTTGGACGGTCGTCCACCGATCCATGTGTTCGATAACGTCGAAGTAGACGTGTTATCGTGATCCGCGTAACCCCGAGTCGATTTGCGACGTCACGCTGACGTAAACCGCCGCCAATCATGCCAATGGCACGCATTCTCTGATTGCGGTTTAGCCTAGGCATTTTGTTAGAGGTAACAATCGGTATGTAAGGTGTTTTTCCTCGATGATAATGCAATACCAGTACAATAAACCGGTTTTCCGATTTGTACATGTGTAGGAAGTTGTCTTTGTTGAGGGGCACGTGCAAATCGGAAATTCGGCGCTCCAGGTTATCGGGTGTTTATTTACCTGTGTTTATGGTTGACTGACGTTGCAATAAGATACCCGGTACTGATACGTAATAATATATTAAACCTTTCTATGGTTTTATCCGTTTTACGTCATTTTTAGTTTGGTATCGTTTCTTTTTTGACTCGGTATATATGTTTTTATGTCTTAATGTATTTTACCTAACCACTGCTTCCTAATTTTTAATTTCCATTAACTGCTACTTTCTTGTCTAACCTTTTCACCCCTATTTACAGGTCGAATATACAAATGTAGGTTTCCCCTACCACCCATCACCACTTATGCAAGTGACCTAGCATATTGCATATACATTAAGATTTAAAGGCATTCTTTAGCTAAATTGGTTTATATACATGTAGTCAGTGCAACAACCCTTTTCTAAAACACTGTCGACATGTTTGCTATATTGTCGTTTCTTGTGCATAACAGTAATCCATGCATAGTTATTCTTAGTATAAATAGTGTGTGTTTTACGTTTATTTATCGTCGTTACCGGTTGCCCATATGAGCGACGCCTCCTGAAGAGATTAGTCATTTTAGATTTTGGAGGATAGTGCAATGATACAGACATAGACCCATTCCAGAGTCTCCTCTGGTTCTTTTACGTGCACAGTGTAAAGCACCGATACGAGACCTCGGTTTAACGTCCCATCTGAAAGACTGTTAATTTTATTATGGTCAGACGGGGGATCGAACCTGTGATACATGGATTACCAGTCGAGCGTGTTACCACTGGACTACAGATCCACCTAAATGGTGTCCACACGTTGGTTGTTTTATATGCCTGTTGTATAGCAACGAGGCGAGTCTCTCGTTTATAGTCCCATCTGAAAGATTTGATATTGAGAGGGTCAGGCTCATCACTTTTAGATGATGTTTATTTTAAACGTTTTAGAAAACTTAGTCGCCCAAATGCGATGGCGATTTTTAAATATGGGGGGTTGAGATGTCTTGCTAATATATACATCCATTCTCTAACCCCTACATTGTTATTTATAGCAGATGAGTATTGCTATGGCAACAATTGTTGTCATAGCTTTTCTTGTTATCGTTGTTTCCTTTGCACCACATGCTATCAATTTCAATCCGTGTTTTCAACGTATAATAATAATAATAATAATAATAAAGACTTTAGGTACTCATTTAACAAAAGTTAATCTACCATGAGGCCCTCAACATATATACAATCAATGCAATCAAAAGATAGCACTATAAGTGAGAACTGCACATTGGAATAATATAGTAATGTAAAAGCTGAAAAATAGAGAAACTATATTTAATATGTAATGGAATATGATGATATATGGAATTGGCTAGCAGAGTAGAAAATAGGAATGAGACAATTAATGATACTAGATCTATCTAACAATATGCAGATTTGACTTGTAGTGGTATCTTCAAAATATGTATGAAATCAACTTAAAGACAGCAGCAATATTTACGATTCTAATAAATATAGCAATCGCAATACACATTTATAATAACAGTAGAAGTGCGCGATTAGTTTGAATTGTTATAGTTCCACCTTAAGTAGAGCATTTTGAACTGTTGGATGGTTGGAGCATTTTGAACTGAGTGAGGCAATGAATTCCAAATAGATGATCCTGAAAATTCAAATGTATTACGAAATAATTCACAATTTGGTCTTGGTGTGTATAATTGATATTTTGAGGTTGATCTAAGAATTCTAGGATGTATATCAGAAGTAAAAGTGAAGGATGATTTTAAATAGTCTGGAGCAGCTCCATGTAATGTTTTATACATTTGTATAGCCTTCTGATATATGACTCGTTCTGGAAAGGTCATCCAATTTAGTTGGGAGAATAATAATTGCGATGGAGTGTCAAAGTCCTGATCTAGAATTAGTCTAGCTGCTCTCTTTTGTAACCGAACTATTTTATCTTCTAAAGATGAGTTGCAGTTACCCCAAATCACACAACAAAAGTCTAAGTGAGGCAATATGTAAGCATTGTAGAAGAGGTTGCGATTGGTAATAGAGAGATACCTTTTTATACGAGACAATAAATATAAATAAGAGTTACATTTTTTGAGAACATTGTCAGTATGCTTATCCCAGGATAGTGTGTTGTCAATCATAACTCCGAGTAGTCGTTCAGCAGAACTCGGATGTATGACGGTGTTGTTCACTTTCACTTCAAGAGCAGACTCACTGATACTATGAGCTTTTGATTTAGAGGAAATATACATGATTTTGGTCTTAGAAGTATTGAGAATCATACGATTGTCTAAACACCACTGTTGAACATTTATCAAATCAGTAGATAAAGAAGTAGTAAGAGTGTCAAGAGATTGATCGGAGGCAGATATAGTTGCATCGTCAGCAAATATGTCTGCAACTGTGCTGGTAAGAGTCATAGGTAAGTCATTGATGTAAATTATAAAGAGAATGGGACCTAAGACAGACCCCTGAGGAACACCAGAAACAACAGGTCCAGCATCAGAACGAGCACCAGAAACATTCGTTTGTTGGAACCTGTCAGCTAAGTACGAGGAAAACCAATTTTGTGATGATTCAGCAAGACCATAATAAGCTAATTTACGTATTAAGATAGAATGATCAACCAGATCAAAGGCTTTGGAAAGATCCAGAAAGACTGTGCCCACTACTTCATTCTTATCAATTGCTGATATCCAGTCATCCAGTAAGCGTGTAAGGGCAGTTTGACATGAATGATTTTTACGGAATCCAGACTGTCGATTATATAATAAATTATGTTCCTCGAGAAATTGTTTCAAGTGAAAGCTGACATGGCGCTCAAGAATCAATGACATAACAGGTAATATTGATATAGGTCTGTAATTATTTTTATCTGATTTGTCACCTTTTTTGTGAATGGGTATAACTTTGGCTAATTTAAATGCTTTGGGAAATTTGTTGGAGTTTATGCTAGAATTGAATATTTGTGTTAAAATTGGAGCAATGATTTTGGCAGAAAGCTAAGAATCTGGCATGTATATTATCAGAGCCCGTTGATTTAGATACATCAAGTGAAAGAAGTTGTTTTTCAACAAACTGCACAGATACTAAGGGAATAGAAAATTTAGATATGTTTGACAATTTAGTGTTGTTAGTAGTTTCAAGTGCAAAGTTAGAGTAGTGGGGTGGTGGGTTATCAGACTAAAACTGCCTATGAATATTACAGAAATGTTCATTAAAAATATTGGCCGTATAGTTAGCATTTAATATTTTACATCCATTTTCATCATGTAGGTACTGTGTTTGAGATTTATTGTTCAGTCCTGATAATTCATTTAGGCTGCTCCATAATTGTTTCGGATTGTGTTTATTCGAGTTAATATGTGTGGTGTAGTAATTATGCTTTGAGGTAAATATAAGTGATTTGACTTTTTGTCTCCATATTTTAAACTTATCTGATATTTGTTTCTTGTGAAAATGATTTCTATGTTTTATAGCTTCTAAAATATCTGAATTTATCCAGTTTGGTTGTGACGTCCTTTTGACTCTTCTATTTCTGATAGGTGCGTGATTGTTGAGAACAGTAGCGAACATATCAATGAATACATCATATGAGTCGTCCGGATCACCAAAAATGTATACAAGTGACCAAGGCTGGATGGAAAGTTCAAGCTAGAACTCAGCTTCATTGACATTTTTCAATGATCTATACTGAATACATTTATGAATCGAAGTGTTTTTGCTATGGCCATTAGTTTTCCTGGTGATGCAAACTGGGTAATGATCACTAATGGAATAACTTTGGACTGTAACCTCTGATATATTATTGGGTGTATTTGTAAAAGCATGATCAATCAGTGTTGACGTGGTTTGAGTTACTCGTGTAGGTTGACAAACCAACTGAGTGAAATCAACAGAATCAAGAAGGCTAATCCATGTGTTTGAATTATGGTCTTGCTTGAGCAAATCGAAGTTGAAGTCACCTAGTATGATGCATTCCTTAGATTCTGAGTATGACTTATCGAGACTGTTAGAGAAATGTGTAAGCCATTCAACTTTGGATGATGGTGGCCTGTAGGTATAGCACACAAATAATGGTTTAGAGTGTTTAAATTTGACCTCAAGCCAAATAGCTTCTAAATTAGAGTGTTCCAGGTCTACCCTATGAGTACAGCTTAAGTAGTCTTTAACATAGATAAGTAAACCTCCACCAAACGTATTTCTGTCTTTTCGAAACATAGTATAACCATCAATAACAAGTTCATGATCACTAACTGTGGTATCCAAAAACGTTTCACAAATACAAAACAAGTCAATATTATTTTGATCAGACATTATCAACTTAATTTCATCTAACTTTGGGTAAATAAAATGTATATTAAGGTGAACAATGTGAAGACCCGTGTTTTTAAACCAGGTAGTACTTATTAAATCAGTATCATTGATCAGAAATTCAGTGTCATTAGTTACATTTTGTACTGTAGAACTATCTGTATCTAGCACATAGCATGAAATGCAGTTGCATGTGTTTCTGTTTAACAAACATACAGAACATATTTCACAAAAACTACTATCATTATAATTACTATTACATTCACTACTATCAGCTGAACATATATCAGTGCTTGAGGCTAAATTACTGGTACATTTACAAGTTTCGTAAGCGCAATTAAAAAAGATGGGTATCATTATTAAGTTATTAAATCTCAACATAAATTCTGCAGCATATACAATGGGTAGGCCTATTTTATTGTAGACACTTGTTATCAGTTAATCAACACGATTTTGATAAACAAAATACATTTATCATACATAAACATCTGATTAGGGAACACCAGTAAAAGCAAATGATTTCAACTAAATATGCATTTCAGGATAAATTGGATTTTAGCCGCCAAGGGAGGTAATGTAAAAACCAGCAATGCTCATTTGTCCTTCGCAGGTTCGATCCTTCGTCTGACCCTAATAAAAATTAACAGTCTTTCAGATGGTACGTTATACCGAGGTTTCGTGTCGGTGCTTTACACCATGCACGTAAAAGAACTAGAGGAGACTCTGGAATGGGTCTCTGTCTGTATCATGCACTGTCCTCCAAAATCTAAACTGACTAATCTAAGGCGTCGCTCATATGGGCAACCGGTAGCGACGATAAATAAACGTAAAAAACACACACATTGTTGTTTTCTTTAGTGTGTCAATTCCGCTCTCCATTGAAAAACAGATTTTCAATTCACATATCTAGAATCCATCACAGAATATGCACGATACAGTGTAGTTGCTTTTTTCGGTAAGGGTGTTTGAATGTAGTTCTCTATCAATTCCTCTACAGAACCGAAATAATGATCATAATCTATTGTTACCTTGGAATCCTGAAATTAAACGAGAAACACATACGCTTAATAGTAACTTAATATAGTGAATAACAACATCCATACACGACAGTCCATATCAGCATAGTTCAGCTCATGCCAGGTTGGGTTAGAACAGACAAATTAAACGAGAAACACATACGCTTAATAGTAACTTAATATAGTAAATAACAACATCCATACACGACAGTCCAGAGCAGCATAGTTCAGCTCACGCGAGGTTGGGTTAGACCAGACTATTCTAGGACCCCGCCGGGCCAATTACAGTCAAACACAGCTGAACCAAGCCATAACTAGAATGAAATACTAGACTTTTAAAATCTACCATTACAAACACACACAGTATCTGTTTTCTACTTTTCACAAATCTAAACATCTGATATATTTTAGAGAAACCTGTACTGAAAAGCTTTACTAAAGAATTAGGGACCTGTTTCACAAATTAATTTAAATGTTACACTTTCACGCCACTGTCAATACCGTTTTCCCTTTTTTCATTTTAACTCTACCGTTCTTTTAAAGTTACAATGTTTACAGCATGGTCTTGTCGGCGTCCATCCGACCTTCCACCCTCCGTCTCACAGTCGTACTTAATGTTCACACACTCTCTCTAAAGAATATTCGAAAAACCAATTATTTACTTTAAAAGTCGTCGCAGAAACATATAATCATTAAACAAAATTTGTTAATCTGGCCCATGGTCATTATTACAAACAGGCTACAAACCGTTGCATAAATTTTGAACTCCTTCAAAACACCGTCAATATTCACAGACAATACCTGAAAATTAAAACCATACAGTGTAATGTATACTTGTTTGAAAAACTGTAATAATTATATGAAATAGTGGATCTACAGTCAGACTTATGCCACATGTCACCTCTATTAAGCAGTCAACCTGTATTAAGCATCCGGTTTCAGGATTCCCAATATGTTGTTTCTTTATATATTTAACATCTTTTAAGCAGTCACCTGTGTTAAACAGCCACTTTATGTGGTTCCCTTAGCTGGCTGCTTAAGACAGATTTGACTGGGTTTCGTATTCGATAAGAGCGTTCCGTGTAGTGTAAGAATATTATACGAACGAACGAACATATTTTATTCACATAAACTATACAGTTTTTAGTGACATAGCAATATTACATTCTACAACATAAGTATAAAATTATGACAACAAATGTAGGTGATAATTATTGGCATACCATATTACTATAGGGATGAACTATAGTATATAATTTTACATACTCGAAATCTTAAAACATTTCTAAATGCAATCCTAATTACAGTGACATCTATATCTCTTGTCATGCAAATCCCAAAATATCACTATCGATCTTTCCAAATTTATATATTTTGGAAATAAACAACGAACCTAACACCTTTTTATATCATATACATGTATTTGAATACTAATAACCTATAATTATGCTCTTTTGTAAAATTCCATGTCACTGCCTGTTTCTACTGTTTAATTGCTATAAACATGTGTCTGTTTTATGCAATAAACTTATTGTATTGTATTGTATTGTATTGTATATATGCGATGTACTTTTATAACAGAATAAGGATGATTGCAAGTAAATATCAACATATGGAAAAAACAACTGATGACTTAGTGTTACGTATTCATCATTTAAACAATTTGCATTAAAAACGTATTAATGTTACTAAAATTAAATCTATTAAGAATTAAAAAAAAAGAAGCCACTTACGATGACGTTAACATATCGCGCTCTTGACATCATTACAATGCGCTAATCTACCAACATGATATAATAGCATATTTATATATGTTATTTATATATTAGCATTTATTTATCGTCGCCAAGGAACGTTACACAGTCTGTACTGTCGTGATTAGGCCTACCTCAGTACCGTCCTTTCTTGACTTTCTAACCAAGTACGTCCCCTCCGGTCGTTGATTCAAAATACTGGAAGAAAACAGCAATAATGCTAATTAGTAGAAATAGGCGAGGTGCGAATTGTGAACACACTATTTTATATCCATCAACTGTATTTAAATATATCAATTATTACATAAAGATAAATTGTGGTTGTTTTGCAAATTTTAAACATACGCGGAATAGTTTCATTGCAAAATAAGAGAAACTTCCATAGAATGTAATACCACAGGAACTTGAAATTTTATCCATAAGCCACCAACGGTCTCGTACCTCTTTCGGATAGAGGTACGAGACCTTTGGTGGCTTATGAATACAATTTCAAGTTCCTGTGGCAATACATGTATGCAACTATTTCCATCATTAGTAACCATTAATCTTATTAATCAGCATAGTACAGCATCGAAGTTGAAAAAAGCACCTTTCTATATCTTGTCGATCATATCCATGATATTCAAAATGTGTTCGTAGCACAGCATTCTGAAACGATACAAGTTCCTTAGGTTAGGCTCCACTAAATGCAAATACATAGCAATACGCGTACGGTATATATCTGATCCATGTACGTCTTCTGTCAAAGTCCACATACCAATGTATCTAGCGAGTTAGATCTATGAAACAGATGTGTTAATGCTACATTGACCAAACACACATTTCGATACTTCGAGCTAGGTGTTAACTTCTTCTATGTTGAGTTATGGCTCTCTGAATATGTTGAAAGAACACACTTAACCCTTTCAATACCACATACCTCTAAATAGGCTTACAACAAGTGTAGATCCAGATGAGCCGGCTCGTGAAGAGCCGTCTCATCAGGATCTGCACTTTTTGCCAGTGATATGACTATTTTTAGACATAATTACCCATTTTGATAAATGAACTTGTCCAAATGTGATTTTCTGATTCATTTATTGGTTTATGAATATCATGGACCAGTCCATGTGAGTTACTTGGTGTTGAATGGGTTAAACTGCCTTGCATATTACTGCCAACCATTAAGGATGTCACGGTCGTTACTAAGTCTAATACAGTGTGTATCGACTCTCGTTCGGTTGGTTTTTGAAAGAGCTATAGGACATTCTTTATTATATATACATATTATATTATATATAGTGACAAAACTGTGAGCATTCCTGTCACTTCATTCGAAGATTTCCTGATTATTTGCATACACCCTGATTGAAACCTGTTTATTCCCAAACCATGTGCAGTACCGTAACCGGAGCCACATTTCAACCGAGGCATGTTCCCCTTCAAAAATTGTTGGGGTATAGTAGCGA
Organism: Archivesica marissinica; assembly: GCA_014843695.1. Taxonomy (NCBI): domain Eukaryota; kingdom Metazoa; phylum Mollusca; class Bivalvia; order Venerida; family Vesicomyidae; genus Archivesica; species Archivesica marissinica. The sequence continues at coordinate 30,079,063 of CM026393.1, forward strand.
TTTCCGGCGTTTTCTGATTTAATGAGTTTAGACGTATAATTATGTACTGACCATTCAGCTCTCTAGCAGTCAACATTTTATACAGCATAGGGATATGTTTTGCATTTAATTTTCCATTTATATTTTGGTTGCTTTGGAAATTTTAACCGAGGTTTCTGCATCGGTGTGCCACATTGGGGCTACGGGCATGATGTGGAAGCTTATCTCATTGTTTATGCTTGTTATTATGAACCGGCGAATCATTTTTACCGGTACTGTATATTCTGTACTGTGGATTTGCATTGATATTTTACTGCATTAATTGCGAACACTTGCAAACAAATGATACGGACTGCCTAATTGAGAAACATGCAACCCTTTCTTACATTTCGTATAGATATTGCTAAATAATCCTAAACCTTTTGGTTTGTATTTTGTCATTTGCAAATCACCTACCAGCATATGCTACGCTGGTGCTGGGACGAACATGGACAAATCACCTACCAGCATGTGCTACGCTGGTGCTGGGACGAACATGGACAAATCACCTACCAGCATGTGCTACGCTGGTGCTGGGACGAACATGGACAAATCACCTACCAGCATGTGCTACGCTGGTGCTGGGACGAACATGGACAAATCACCTACCAGCATGTGCTACGCTGGTGCTGGGACGAACATGGACAAATCACCTACCAGCATGTGCTACGCTGGTGCTGGGACGAACATGGACAAATCACCTACCAGCATGTGCTACGCTGGTGCTGGGACGAACATGGACAAATCACCTACCAGCATGTGCTACGCTGGTGCTGGGACGAACATGGACAAATCACCTACCAGCATGTGCTACGCTGGTGCTGGGACGAACATGGACAAATCACCTACCAGCATGTGCTACGCTGGTGCTGGGACGAACATGGACAAATCACCTACCAGCATGTGCTACGCTGGTGCTGGGACGAACATGGACAAATCACCTACCAGCATGTGCTACGCTGGTGCTGGGACGAACATGGACCAATGTTGTTAGAATTTGTATTTCAACCTAATCGGCTTTTCTCTCCTACATACATAATACATACTATTATTTAATGAACAAATAAACGATTGTTAAAGTAATAAAGTAAACAATACAACCTCTATACGCTGTGTAGTATATTATGTCAATCTAGATAGAAGCACAAGCTCGTATCTCTGGATTTGTCTAGAAATGACAAATACCACCGCTGCCACCATACATTATGTTGCGTTCCAGTTCCTACTGTAGTGGTAGCGTGCGTAGAGTGTTCACTGATGTCTGAATCCCAGCTCTAGCTGAAACAGACTTAATTGTAAATAATGTCATTTAGTGTAACAGTTGTACAGTCTTACTTACCGGCTTGGTGGATATCGGGTGTGAAGTGAGGGTAGCTGCTTTCTTACTGGTATAGTTATTTTCTATACTCTGTGTCGTTTTAGGAATAGTTGATATGAGAGGTGGCTTCACAAGTTTCCCTTTGTTGAGATTTGTCTTTGTAACTGTTACATAAAGAAGGCACTTATAAGCATACAGATCATAAATATACTATTATGGCAACAACTTATATGTGTAAATGTCAACTGCAATACGTGTAGAAACCACATTGTTATACGTATATGCTTTTCATTTAGTCTGTATCGTTACTGTAAACAAGCTTATGAAAATAAATGAAGCATTCAGGCTTCGCCAAAAGAATAAAAATAGGCACTCAGTAACAGTTCGCATGAGCAAGTACACCCATCCCATTGTGAACAGAATTCAAATAGAAATGTGTATTCATATCTGCACTATCGCAATAAAGGCACCATGCTGTTTTATCAAACAAACGATGTTCTAGAAGAACCACTTCTTAAGAATCACAAACATTGTCATTCTTTAGGTCTTACCAGGCCTATGTATGAGTCTAGAACGAGAATCAAGCTAATTCTACACTAATCTACGTGTGTGTTTTACGCTTATTTATCGTTACTATCGGTTGCCCATATGAGCGACGCTTCCTGAAGATATTAGTCATTTTAGATTGTTGGAGGATAGTGTAATGATACAGACAGAGACCCATTCCAGAGTCTCCTCTGGTTCTTTTACGTGCACGGTGTAAAGCACCGACACGAGACCTCAGCTTAAAGTCCCATCTGAAAGACTATTAATTTTATTTGGGTCAGACGGGGGATCGACCCTGCGATCCCGAGATTACCAGTACAGCGTGTTACCACTGGACTACAGATCCGTCTGCCACTAATCTACCACATAATTAAGGTGCTATATGTGTTCCTGTCTTATTACATGGCACAGTAAACACCCTGAATGGGTCATTTGCTGAAAGATCAAAGTCAAATAAAAACATAACTTTTATTTGAGAAAGCGTGATTTGAAATTTATTACCTTTACTGTCCTTTCCATTTTTACATCCCACTAAAAGAAATGGATCATTCTTACACCCAGTTTGGCTGGAATGAGGTGCTTGGTATAGTATTATTCTTATAATGCAGATGGTACACCGACTTGAAATTAAGCACAAATGTAACTTTGATCTCTTTGCAAATGAACCGACTCTTCCTCTGCCCAATGTGTTACATGACTAAATGGGTAGAATTGTACTATAACAAGGTTCATTAGTGATCGGCTATTAAGCATGCCGTGATCAGGTTTACCTATCCGTTGTTGGATTTGTTTGTCGGTCATTCTACTCTAAGTGGTTCATCAATGCTTGGTTGTCTAGTGGTTCATCAATGCTCGGTTGTCTAGTGGTTCATCAATGATCGGCTGTCTAGTGGTTCATAAATGATCGGCTGTCTAGTGGTTCATCAATGATCCGTGGTCTAGTGGTTCATCAATGATCGGTGGTCTAGTGGTTCATCAATGATCGGTTGTCTAGTGGTTCATCAATGCTCGGTTGTCTAGTGGTTCATCAATGATCGGTTGTCTAGTGGTTCATCAATGATCGGTTGTCTAGTGGTTCATCAACGATCGGTTGTCTAGTGGTTCATCAACGATCGGTTGTCTAGTGGTTCATCAATGATCGGTTGTCTAGTGGTTCATCAATGATCGGTTGTCTAGGTTCATCAATGATCGGTTGTCTAGTGGTTCATCAATGCTTGGTTGTCTAGTGGTTCATCAATGATCGGTTGTCTAGTGGTTCATCAATGATCGGTGGTCTAGTGGTTCATCAATGATCGGTTGTCTAGTGGTTCATCAATGCTCGGTTGTCTAGTGGTTCATCAATGATCCGTTGTCTAGTGGTTCATCAATGCTCGGTTGTCTAGTGGTTCATCAATGCTCGGTTGTCTAGTGGTTCATCAATGCTCGGTTGTCTAGTGGTTCATCAATGCTCGGTTGTCTAGTGGTTCATCAATGCTCGGTTGTCTAGTGGTTCATCAATGATCGGTTGTCTAGTGGTTCATCAATGATCGGTTGTCTAGTGGTTCATCAATGATCGGTGGTCTAGTGGTTCATCAATGATCGGTTGTCTAGTGGTTCATCAATGCTCGGTTGTCTAGTGGTTCATCAATGCTCGGTTGTCTAGTGGTTCATCAACGATCGGTTGTCTAGTGGTTCATCAACGATCGGTTGTCTAGTGGTTCATCAACGATCGGTTGTCTAGTGGTTCATCAACGATCGGTTGTCTAGTGGTTCATCAACGATCGGTTGTCTAGTGGTTCATCAACGATCGGTTGTCTAGTGGTTCATCAATGCTCGGTTGTCTAGTGGTTCATCAATGCTCGGTTGTCTAGTGGTTCATCAATGCTCGGTTGTCTAGTGGTTCATCAACGATCGGTTGTCTAGTGGTTCATCAACGATCGGTTGTCTAGTGGTTCATCAATGCTCGGTTGTCTAGTGGTTCATCAATGCTCGGTTGTCTAGTGGTTCATCAACGATCGGTTGTCTAGTGGTTCATCAATGATCGGTTGTCTAGTGGTTCATCAATGCTCGGTTGTCTAGTGGTTCATCAATGCTCGGTTGTCTAGTGGTTCATCAATGCTCGGTTGTCTAGTGGTTCATCAATGATCGGTTGTCTAGTGGTTCATCAATGCTCGGTTGTCTAGTGGTTCATCAATGCTCGGTTGTCTAGTGGTTCATCAATGATCGGCTGTCTAGTGGTTCATAAATGATCGGCTGTCTAGTGGTTCATCAACGATCGGTTGTCTAGTGGTTCATCAACGATCGGTTGTCTAGTGGTTCATCAATGATCGGTTGTCTAGTGGTTCATCAATGATCGGTTGTCTAGTGGTTCATCAATGCTCGGTTGTCTAGTGGTTCATCAATGATCGGTTGTCTAGTGGTTCATAAATGCTCGGTTGTCTAGTGGTTCATCAATGATCGGTTGTCTAGTGGTTCATCAATGATCGGTTGTCTAGTGGTTCATCAATGATCGGTTGTCTAGTGGTTCATAAATGCTCGGTTGTCTAGTGGTTCATCAACGATCGGTTGTCTAGTGGTTCATCAATGATCGGTTGTCTAGTGGTTCATCAATGCTCGGTTGTCTAGTGGTTCATCAACGATCGGTTGTCTAGTGGTTCATCAACGATCGGTTGTCTAGTGGTTCATCAACGATCGGTTGTCTAGTGGTTCATCAACGATCGGTTGTCTAGTGGTTCATCAATGCTCGGTTGTCTAGTGGTTCATCAACGATCGGTTGTCTAGTGGTTCATCAACGATCGGTTGTCTAGTGGTTCATCAATGCTCGGTGGTCTAGTGGTTCATCAATGATCGGTTGTCTAGTGGTTCATCAATGCTCGGTTGTCTAGTGGTTCATCAATGCTCGGTTGTCTAGTGGTTCATAAATGCTCGGTTGTCTAGTGGTTCATCAACGATCGGTGGTCTAGTGGTTCATCAACGATCGGTTGTCTAGTGGTTCATCAATGCTCGGTTGTCAGTGGTTCATCAATGATCCGTGGTCTAGTGGTTCATCAATGATCGGTTGTCTAGTGGTTCATCAATGATCGGTTGTCTAGTGGTTCATCAATGCTCGGTTGTCAGTGGTTCATCAATGCTCGGTTGTCAGTGGTTCATCAATGATCGGTTGTCTAGTGGTTCATTAATGATCCGTGGTCTAGTGGTTCATCAATGATCGGTTGTCTAGTGGTTCATCAATGCTCGGTTGTCAGTGGTTCATCAATGATCCGTGGTCTAGTGGTTCATCAATGATCGGTTGTCTAGTGGTTCATCAATGATCGGTTGTCTAGTGGTTCATCAATGCTCGGTTGTCAGTGGTTCATCAATGATCGGTTGTCTAGTGGTTCATCAATGATCGGTGGTCTAGTGGTTCATCAATGATCGGTGGTCTAGTGGTTCATCAATGATCGGTTGTCTAGTGGTTCATTAATGATCCGTGGTCTAGTGGTTCATCAATGATCGGTTGTCTAACATGACGTCTGAGTTCGTGTGATCCGTTATCTAGCACGACATGCTGAAGTAGTCTTACATAATTGCATCGTTATTAACTATACATACAGTATCTCGTACCAGGTCCCAGCAATGATTTGCATGTATGTAACAATACATCTCGTACCAGGTCCCAGCAATGATTTGCATGTATGTAACAATACATCTCGTACCAGGTCCCAGCAATGATTTGCATGTATGTAACAATACATCTCGTACCAGGTCCCAGCAATGATTTGCATGTATGTAACAATACATCTCGTACCAGGTCCCAGCAATGATTTGCATGTATGTAACAATACATCTCGTACCAGGTCCCAGCAATGATTTGCATGTATGTAACAATACATCTCGTACCAGGTCCCAGCAATGATTTGCATGTATGTAACAATACATCTCGTACCAGGTCCCAGCAATGATTTGCATGTATGTAACAATACATCTCGTACCAGGTCCCAGCAATGATTTGCATGTATGTAACAATACATCTCGTACCAGGTCCCAGCAATGATTTGCATGTATGTAACAATACATCTCGTACCAGGTCCCAGCAATGATTTGCATGTATGTAACAATACATCTCGTACCAGGTCCCAGCAATGATTTGCATGTATGTAACAATACATCTCTTCCCTGGTCCCAGCAATGATTTGCATGTATGTAACAATACATCTCGTACCAGGTCCCAGCAATGATTTGCATGTATGTAACAATACATCTCGTACCAGGTCCCAGCAATGATTTGCATGTATGTAACAATACATCTCGTACCAGGTCCCAGCAATGATTTGCATGTATGTAACAATACATCTCGTACCAGGTCCCAGCAATGATTTGCATGTATGTAACAATACATCTCGTACCAGGTCCCAGCAATGATTTGCATGTATGTAACAATACATCTCGTACCAGGTCCCAGCAATGATTTGCATGTATGTAACAATACATCTCGTACCAGGTCCCAGCAATGATTTGCATGTATGTAACAATACATCTCGTACCAGGTCCCAGCAATGATTTGCATGTATGTAACAATACATCTCGTACCAGGTCCCAGCAATGATTTGCATGTATGTAACAATACATCTCGTACCAGGTCCCAGCAATGATTTGCATGTATGTAACAATACATCTCGTACCAGGTCCCAGCAATGATTTGCATGTATGTAACAATACATCTCGTACCAGGTCCCAGCAATGATTTGCATGTATGTAACAATACATCTCGTACCAGGTCCCAGCAATGATTTGCATGTATGTAACAATACATCTCTTCCCTGGTCCCAGCAATGATTTGCATGTATGTAACAATACATCTCGTACCAGGTCCCAGCAATGATTTGCATGTATGTAACAATACATCTCTTCCCTGGTCCCAGCAATGATTTGCATGTATGTAACAATACATCTCTTCCCTGGTCCCAGCAATGATTTGCATGTATGTAACAATACATCTCTTCCCTGGTCCCAGCAATGATTTGCATGTATGTAACAATACATCTCGTACCAGGTCCCAGCAATGATTTGCATGTATGTAACAATACATCTCGTACCAGGTCCCAGCAATGATTTGCATGTATGTAACAATACATCTCGTACCAGGTCCCAGCAATGATTTGCATGTATGTAACAATACATCTCTTCCCTGGTCCCAGTACAGTTATTCGTGGACATGTATGTAACAATACATCTCTTCCCTGGTCCCAGTACAGTTATTCGTGGACATGTATGTAACAATACATCTCTTCCCTGGTCCCGGTACAGTTATTCGTGTAGATGTATGCAACGATACATCCCTTCCCTGGTCCCGGTACAGTTATTCGTGTACATGTGTAACAAAATGTTACGTCTTACCTGGTTTTGTCATACGCTTAATGGTTTGTACCATGTCTTCATCTATTTCTGTGTACTCTCCTACAAGTATATAATTATTACATGGAACCTAGTTCGAGGATCATTCAAAAACCACGGAGAAGGATTTAATAACATCAAAGATATAGTGACTATTGTCAATTTGTAGCGAATAAATGTCAATTTGGTAAACAATGGGCAGTTTAAAAAAAAATCAATTTATTCCAATATCGAACGATACATACCTAAACCAACCCTCTATATAATAGTCGCACACACGCACTCCTACCGAGTTTAAAACGGTTGGTATGCCCTTACCTCCCACATCATCGTCATTCGGTTCGTTCACTGCTGGCTTCCCCGCTACAGATATCACCTTCTCTTGTGGAATGGGCCTCTCCAAATAGACATAGTCCGATTTGTCTTCACCCTTGCAGTTTCTGATATAGTACATCAAACATTATTAATGAGAGACACTGGTCAGGTACTGATCTATGAATACTCTTTATGAAGTAGTGGAGATAATCACAATAAGCTTTAAGCTTCCGATTAAATCCATTTTCGTTTGTATAGCTATACAATAGATATGTACTGTACATAATGAACGTTTGTATAGCTATACAATAGATATGTACTGTACATAATGAACGTTTGTATAGCTATACAATAGATATGTACTGTACATAATGAACGTTTGTATAGCTATACAATAGATATGTACTGTACATAATGAACGTTTGTATAGCTATACAATAGATATGTACTGTACATAATGAACGAATAAATATGTTTAAATCAAGTAGTGGTCCTCTAAAGTGGTTTCCTCTGTTTTTATCGTTGTTTCCTTTGCACAACATGGTATAACTTTTCATCCACTTTCTCATCTTATATTAATAAAATATGGATAGTTTACTATAAACAATTGTTATCATTTCATTAACATCTGGCTAGGGAACACCAGTAACATTAACATCTGGCTAGGGAACACCAGTAACATTAACATCTGGCTAGGGAACACCAGTAACATTAACATCTGGCTAGGGAACACCAGTAACATTAACATCTGGCTAGGGATCACCAGTAACATTAACATCTGGCTAGGGAACACCAGTAACATTAACATCTGGCTAGGGAACACCAGTAACATTAACGGATTCCAACTAGAGGTACTTTTAGAGATAACTCGGACTATATCTGCAATGGGAGACAATAAGAAAAGGAGCAATGTCTATCATAATAATCTCATATAAACCACAGTATTAGTGTTATTATTTAAACACTGTTTACATGGGGTAACGGGGTGGTCTTTTTTCGGAGTGGTCGGCTTAAACTCGGGTGATCATGTATTCCAAGATAATAAAGTAATTTTCGGCTTCTTAGAAACATATTATCCGGAACATAAATCGTTTCCGTAGCCACTCGCATTCTAGTTACGTGATCGTAATTTAAGTTATTTCTAAAAATAGTACTTCATATGCAAATAAGTATCTTTCAAAATGCTCATTTTTGTATCCAGTTCATAGCCTGGGAACAGGCGTCGATATAGTTAGCCTGGTCAGTCAAATACATATATTTTAACACCGAGACCATTAATTGGGCCGTGTTGAGTTTCTGACCATATCAACTTTTTTTGTCAGACATTAAAAAGTGAAAAATCGACAGACTGGCACCCAGGCTATCCAGTTCCATGCGCTTAGCAAATAACAATAGCGACTATCTGAATTATTTTAGCATGTCTTATTAACTTTGCAAGCATGACACACAGGATATTCGCATACAGTACACTTTCCGCATTTCCAAACAGGAATATATCTTTAAATGTTCTCATTAGTGTGTTGCTAGGTGTGCTAGGTGTTGCTAGGTCATTGAAATCTAGCGTGACCATGAGCACATCTTATAATTAACAGTCTTTCAGATGGAACTTTAAACCGACGTCTCGTGTTGGTGCTGTACACCGTGTACGTAAAAGAACCAGAGGAGACTCTGGAATGGGTCTCTGTCTGTATCATTGCACTATCCTCCAAAAATCTAAAATGACTAATCTCTTCAGGAGGCGTCGTTCAGATGGGCAACCGGTAGCGACGATAAATAAACGTAAAACACACGCACATCTATTTCAATTGTCCCAATGTCCGTTCTTCAAATTATTGAAAATACAATGTAACCCGGGTTCGATCCTCGGACCGGGAAGTACGTCAGATGGTAAGGTGGTCGCCAGATCGGACAGGTGGTTTTATCCGGGTACTCCGGTTTCCCCACATACACGAATGACCACAAATACGCTGTTATCCGCGCCAACGAGAGTGATTTAATATAAGTTGTTACAGCTTGTTTCGCAATCGTAAAATAAATCAAGTTTAAAAGTTAAATTGAGATGAGAACTCTCACAAGTCTCTATATACTAACAATTGTTCTGCTGGTACTTTATGTGCTTTGATCATTTCTTCTTTAATTGATTTCATCCAGTTCTGTCAAATTAAACATTACTGTACATGTATCAACAGTGTTGGTATAGTTTGCATCAATATTGGTCAAACAATATGACATAACATCTAAAGGAATGATACCCGCCTCGTAACAGAGCCTTTGTGAATTCCAGCGCTGTCAAAATAGCAATACACGTTAAATAATCGACATTGACCCCCCATCTCTCTCTCTCTCCTCTCTTCTCTCTCCTCTCTCCTCTCTCTCCTCTCTCTCCTCTCTCTCCTCTCTCTCCTCTCTCTCTCTCTCTCTCCTCTCTCCTCTCTCTCCCCCTCCTCTCTCCTCTCTCTCTCTCTCTCTCCTCTCTCCTCTCTCTCTCTCTCCTCTCTCTCTCTCCCTCCTCTCTCCTCTCTCTCTCCTCTCTCTCTCATCTCTCTCTCCTCTCTCTCTCTCTCCTCTCTCTCTACTCTCTCTCCTCTCTTTCTCTCTCTCTCTCTCATAATAACTGGTCATTGTTCTATCAATGGGGGATTTCGAGCCCAGCTGTAACCGTTACGATTGTGTTCTTAGGCACATTCCCATCAGGAATGAGGTCTCGAGAGTGATTAATATAAGTTGTAAGAACTTGTTTCGCAATCGATCTAAAATAAATTTGTATAAAATTTGGCTCCATTTCTCAGTAAGGCGTAACAAATCATAAGAGCAATGAAATGAATGAGCGAACATTACTTTTAGCACGTTTTTTAAAAAATATTGCTGGAATAAATTTGTATAAATGAATTGTTCAATCAATGTGTACACTATGAGTCCGCCTCCGTGATCGAGTGGTTAAGGTCGCTGACTATCATCACATATGGTCACGGGTTCGAGCCCCGCTCAGGCCGTGTCTTATTTATATGTAAAAGTTGACAGTTTCTTACGGAGGTTGGTGTACCAAGTACTTGTTAACCGCTGGAGCCTGCCTATGAAAGGTGTTGTTAGTTAATCTGCCCGTCGCTCAAATGGGTAATTTGTAGCGACGCTACATAAACATAAATTAAAAAATAGAAAGTGTACATAATGTATCCATAGTGTGGGGGTGTGTGGCCGGGGATATAGCTATATTCTTCATGATTTAAGATTAACTCGCCTTCCTCTCCTGGTCGCTGATACAAGCAAATACGAGGGTTTTACTAGTGCGTTGATCGGTCGGTAAAACCTGGAATGACCAATTCATCTGACCGTCATTTTCCCGTGCACACCTATAATAGGAATAAAAGACAACAGCATTGTATTACGATCTGTCGGCAACACCTTGAAGAATCTCGTGCGTACAACTGACCTTCACTATGTCAGGCCCGTAGCCACACTGAGGTACACCGAGGAAGCTGCCTCGGTTAAATTTCCCAAAGCAAACAAAAAATAAATGAAAAATTAAATAAATAAAATGGCAAAAATATCCCTTTGCTGAATAAAAGTTTGATTTCTAGAGAGCTGAACGGTCAGTACATACTTATACGTCTAAACTCATTAAATTAGAAAATGCAGGGAATCGCTTCTATACTCCAACAATTGTAAGGGGAACATACTGGACCCCCATAGAGTGCCCCGGTCGAAATTTGCCTCTGGCTACGGTAACCTACTGTCTGTGTTACGTACCAGCAATTAGAAATCAACACGCATCAGAGTTATTTTCGGGCATGTTTCTGTTTTGTCGTTTTCTTGGAAATTAAGTGTTTCTTTGTAATGTGTTTTTACTGTAGCCTAAAACGATACTCTTGGAAACGTTGCGTTCGCACGAGGTCGACTTCAATCTTGAAATAAGTACGAATGCAACAATAAGTGACAGTACCTACCATATCTCAGTCTCTATCTTCATAGATATATGGCGGCATAATGTAAGATATTGATAGTGTATGATGGATGGCTGCATACTGTAAGATATTGATAGAGTATGATGGCTGCATACTGTAAGATATTGATAGTGTATGGTGGATGGCTGCATACTGTAAGATATTGATAGTGTATGATGGATGGCTGCATACTGTAAGATATTGATAGAGTATGATGGCTGCATACTGTAAGATATTGATAGTGTATGGTGGATGGCTGCATACTGTAAGATATTGATAGTGTATGATGGATGGCTGCATACTGTAAGATATTGATAGAGTATGATGGCTGCATACTGTAAGATATTGATAGTGTATGGTGGATGGCTGCATACTGTAAGATATTGATAGTGTATGATGGATGGCTGCATACTGTAAGATATTGATAGAGTATGATGGCTGCATACTGTAAGATATTGATAGTGTATGGTGGATGGCTGCATACTGTAAGATATTGATAGTGTATGATGGATGGCTGCATACTGTAAGATATTGATAGAGTATGATGGCTGCATACTGTAAGATATTGATAGTGTATGGTGGATGGCTGCATACTGTAAGATATTGATAGTGTATGATGGATGCATACTGTAAGATATTGATAGTGTATGATGGCTGCATACTGTAAGATATTGATAGTGTATGATGGCTGGCTGCATACTGTAAGATATTGATAGTGTATGATGGCTGCATACTGTAAGATATTGATAGTGTATGATGGATGCATACTGTAAGATATTGATAGTGTATGATGGCTGCATACTGTAAGATATTGATAGTATATGATGGCTACATACTGTAAGATATTGATAGTGTATGATGGCTACATACTGTAAGATATCGATAGTGTATGATGGCTGCATACTGTAAGATATTGATAGTGTATGACGGCTACATACTGTAAGATATTGATAGTGTATGATGGATGGATGCATACTGTAAGATATTGATAGTGTATGATGGATGCATACTGTAAGATATTGATAGTGTATGATGGCTGCATACTGTAAGATATTGATAGTGTATGATGGCTGGCTGCATACTGTAAGATATTGATAGTGTATGATGGCTGCATACTGTAAGATATTGATAGTGTATGATGGATGGATGCATACTGTAAGATATTGATAGTGTATGATGGATGCATACTGTAAGATATTGATAGTGTATGATGGCTGCATACTGTAAGATATTGATAGTGTATGATGGCTGGCTGCATACTGTAAGATATTGATAGTGTATGATGGCTGCATACTGTAAGATATTGATAGTGTATGATGGCTGGCTGCATACTGTAAGATATTGATAGTGTATGATGGCTGCATACTGTAAGATATTGATAGTGTATGATGGATGGATACTGTAAGATATTGATAGTGTATGATGGATGGATGCATACTGTAAGATATTGATAGTGTATGATGGCTGCATACTGTAAGATATTGATAGTGTATGATGGATGGCTGCATACTGTAAGATATTGATAGTGTATGATGGATGGATGCATACTATAAGATATTGATAGTGTATGATGGATGGATACTGTAAGATATTGATAGTGTATGATGGCTGCATACTGTAAGATATTGATAGTGTATGATGGATGGATACTGTAAGATATTGATAGTGTATGATGGCTGCATACTGTAAGATATTGATAGTGTATGATGGCTGCATACTGTAAGATATTGATAGTGTATGATGGATGGCTGCATACTGTAAGATATTGATAGTGTATGATGGATGGCTGCATACTGTAAGATATTGATAGTGTATGATGGATGCATACTGTAATATATTGATAGAGTATGATGGATGGCTGCATACTGTAAGATATTGATAGTGTATGATGGCTGCATACTGTAAGATATTGATAGTGTATGATGGATGGCTGCATACTGTAAGATATTGATAGTGTATGGTGGATGGATACTGTAAGATATTGATAGTGAATGATGGCTGGCTGCATACTGTAAGATATTGATAGTGTATGATGGATGGATGCATACTGTAAGATATTGATAGTGTATGCTGGCTGCATACTGTAAGATATTGATAGTGTATGATGGATGGCTGCATACTGTAAGATATTGATAGTGTATGATGGATGGCTGCATACTGTAAGATATTGATAGTGTATGATGGATGGCTGCATACTGTAAGATATTGATAGTGTATGATGGCTGCATACTGTAAGATATTGATAGTGTATGATGGATGGCTGCATACTGTAAGATATTGATAGTGTATGATGGATGGCTGCATACTGTAAGATATTGATAGTGTATGATGGATGGCTGCATACTGTAAGATATTGATAGTGTATGATGGATGGCTGCATACTGTAAGATATTGATAGTGTATGATGGCTGCATACTGTAAGATATTGATAGTGTATGATGGATGGCTGCATACTGTAAGATATTGATAGTGTATGGTGTATGGCTGCATACTGTATGATATTGATAGTGTATGATGGATGGCTGCATACTGTAAGATATTGATAGTGTATGATGGATGCATACTGTAAGATATTGATAGTGTATGATGGATGGCTGCATACTGTAAGATATTGATAGTGTATGATGGCTGCATACTGTAAGATATTGATAGTGTATGATGGATGGCTACATACTGTAAGATATTGATAGTGTATGATGGATGGATGCATACTGTAAGATATTGATAGTGTATGATGGATGCATACTGTAAGATATTGATAGTGTATGATGGATGGCTGCATACTGTAAGATATTGATAGTGTATGATGGATGGATGCATACTGTAAGATATTGATAGTGTATGATGGATGGCTGCATACTGTAAGATATTGATAGTGTATGGTGGATGGCTGCATACTGTAAGATATTGATAGTGTATGGTGGCTGCATACTGTACGATATTGATAGTGTATGATGGATGGCTGCATACTGTAAGATATTGATAGTGTATGATGGATGGCTGCATACTGTAAGATATTGATAGTGTATGATGGATGCATACTGTAAGATATTGATATTGTATGATGGATGGCTGCATACTGTAAGATATTGATAGTGTATGATGGATGCATACTGTAAGATATTGATAGTGTATTATGGATGCATACTGTAAGATATTGATAGTGTATGATGGATGGCTGCATACTGTAAGATATTGATAGTGTATGATGGATGGCTGCATACTGTAAGATATTGATAGTGTATGATGGATGGCTGCATACTGTAAGATATTGATAGTGTATGATGGATGCATACTGTACGATATTGATAGTGTATGATGGCTGCATACTGTAAGATATTGATAGTGTATGATGGATGGCTGCATACTGTAAGATATTGATAGTGTATGAGGGATGCATACTGTAAGATATTGATAGTGTATGATGGCTGCATACTGTAAGATATTGATAGTGTATGATGGATGGCTGCATACTGTAAGATATGGATAGTGTATGATGGATGGCTGCATACTGTAAGATATTGATAGTGTATGATGGATGCATACTGTAAGATATTGATAGTGTATGATGGATGGCTGCATACTGTAAGATATTGATAGTGTATGGTGGATGGCTGCATACTGTAAGATATTGATAGTGTATGGTGGCTGCATACTGTACGATATTGATAGTGTATGATGGATGGCTGCATACTATAAGATATTGATAGTGTATGATGGATGGCTGCATACTGTAAGATATTGATAGTGTATGATGGATGCATACTGTAAGATATTGATAGTGTATGATGGATGGCTGCATACTGTAAGATATTGATAGTGTATGATGGCTGGCTGCATACTATAAGATATTGATAGTGTATGATGGCTGCATACTGTAAGATATTGATAGTGTATGATGCATGGCTGCATACTGTAAGATATTGATAGTGTATGATGGATGGCTGCATACTGTAAGATATGGATAGTGTATGATGGATGGCTGCATACTGTAAGATATTGATAGTGTATGATGGATGCATACTGTAAGATATTGATAGTGTATGATGGATGGCTGCATACTGTAAGATATTGATAGTGTATGATGGATGGATGCATACTGTAAGATATTGATAGTGTATGATGGATGGCTGCATACTGTAAGATATTGATAGTGTATGATGGATGGATGCATACTGTAAGATATTGATAGTGTATGGTGGCTACATACTGTAAGATATTGATAGTGTATGATGGATGGCTGCATACTGTAAGATATTGATAGTGTATGATGGCTACATACTGTAAGATATTGATAGTGTATGATGGATGGTTGCATACTGTAAGATATTGATAGTGTATGATGGCTACATACTGTAATATATTGATAGTGTATGATGGATGGCTGCATACTGTAAGATATTGATAGTGTATGATGGATGGCTGCATACTGTAAGATATTGATAGTGTATGATGGATACATACTGTAAGATATTGATAGTGTATGATGGATGCATACTGTAAGATAATGATAGTGTATGATGGATGGCTGCATACTGTAAGATATTGATAGTGTATGATGGATGCATACTGTAAGATATTGATAGTGTATGATGGATGGCTGCATACTGTAAGATATTGATAGTGTATGATGGATGGCTGCATACTCTAAGATATTGATAGTGTATGATGGCTGCATACTGTAAGATATTGATAGTGTATGATGGATGCATACTGTAAGATATTGATAGTGTATGATGGCTACATACTGTAAGATATTGATAGTGTATGATGGATGCATACTGTAAGATATTGATAGTGTATGATGAATGCATACTGTAAGATGTTGATAGTGTATGATGGATGGCTGCATACTGTAAGATATTGATAGTGTATGATGGATGGATGCATACTGTAAGATATTGATAGTGTATGATGGCTGCATACTGTAAGATATTGATAGTGTATGATGGATGGCTGCATACTGTAAGATATTGATAGTGTATGATGGCTGCATACTGTAAGATATTGATAGTGTATGATGGCTACATACTGTAAGATATTGATAGTGTATGATGGATGGCTGCATACTGTATGATATTGATAGTGTATGATGGCTGCATACTGTAAGATATTGATAGTGTATGATGGATGGATACTGTAAACTATTGATAGTGTATGATGGATGGATACAGTAAGATATTGATAGTGTATGATGGATGGATGCATACTGTAAGATATTGATAGTGTATGATGGATGCATACTGTAAGATATTGATAGTGTATGATGGATGGCTGCATACTGTAAGATATTGATAGTGTATGATGGATGGATGCATACTGTAAGATATTGATAGTGTATGATGGATGGCTGCATACTGTAAGATATTGATAGTGTATGGTGGATGGCTGCATACTGTAAGATATTGATAGTGTATGGTGGCTGCATACTGTACGATATTGATAGTGTATGATGGATGGCTGCATACTGTAATATATTGATAGTGTATGATGGATGGCTGCATACTGTAAGATATTGATAGTGTATGATGGATGCATACTGTAAGATATTGATAGTGTATGATGGATGGCTGCATACTGTAAGATATTGATAGTGTATGATGGATGGATGCATACTGTAAGATATTGATAGTGTATGATGGATGCATACTGTAAGATATTGATAGTGTATGATGGATGGCTGCATTCTGTAAGATATTGATAGTGTATGATGGCTGGCTGCATACTGTAAGATATTGATAGTGTATGATGGATGGCTGCATACTGTAAGATATTGATAGTGTATGATGGATGCATACTGTAAGATATTGATATTGTATGATGGATGGCTGCATACTGTAAGATATTGATAGTGTATGATGGCTACATACTGTAAGATATTGATAGTGTATGATGGATGGTTGCATACTGTAAGATATTGATAGTGTATGATGGCTACATACTGTAAGATATTGATAGTGTATGATGGATGGCTGCATACTGTAAGATATTGATAGTGTGTGATGGATGGCTGCATACTGTAAGATATTGATAGTGTATGATGGCTACATACTGTAAGATATTGATAGTGTATGATGGATGCATACTGTAAGATAATGATAGTGTATGATGGATGGCTGCATACTGTAAGATATTGATAGTGTATGATGGATGCATACTGTAAGATATTGATAGTGTATGATGGATGGCTGCATACTGTAAGATATTGATAGTGTAGGATGGATGGCTGCATACTGTAAGATATTGATAGTGTATGATGGATGCATACTGTAAGATATTGATAGTGTATGATGGATGCATACTGTAAGATATTGATAGTGTATGATGGATGGATGCATACTGTAAGATATTGATAGTGTATGATGGATGCATACTGTAAGATATTGATAGTGTATGATGGATGGATGCATACTGTAAGATATTGATAGTGTATGATGGATGCATACTGTAAGATATTGATAGTGTATGATGGCTACATACTGTAAGATATTGATAGTGTATGATGGATGCATACTGTAAGATATTGATAGTGTATGATGGATGCATACTGTAAGATGTTGATAGTGTATGATGGATGGCTGCATACTGTAAGATATTGATAGTGTATGATGGATGGATGCATACTGTAAGATATTGATATTGTATGATGGCTGCATACTGTAAGATATTGATAGTGTATGATGGATGGCTGCATACTGTAAGATATTGATAGTGTATGATGGCTGCATACTGTAAGATATTGATAGTGTATGATGGCTACATACTGTAAGATATTGATAGTGTATGATGGATGGCTGCATACTGTATGATATTGATAGTGTATGATGGCTGCATACTGTAAGATATTGATAGTGTATGATGGATGGATACTGTAAGATATTGATAGTGTATGATGGATGCATACTGTAAGATATTGATAGTGTATGATGGCTGCATACTGTAAGATATTGATAGTGTATGATGGCTGCATACTGTAAGATGTTGATAGTGTATGATGGATGGCTGCATACTGTAAGATATTGATAGTGTATGATGGATGGATGCATACTGTAAGATATTGATAGTGTATGATGGCTGCATACTGTAAGGTATTGATAGTGTATGATGGATGGCTACATACTGTAAGATATTGATAGTGTATGATGGATGGATGCATACTGTAAGATATTGATAGTGTATGATGGATGGATACTGTAAGATATTGATAGTGTATGATGGCTGCATACTGTAAGATATTGATAGTGTATGATGGATGGCTGCATACTGTAAGATATTGATAGTGTATGATGGATGCATACTGTAAGATATTGATAGTGTATGATGGATGGCTGCATACTGTAAGATATTGATAGTGTATGATGGATGCATACTGTAAGATATTGATAGTGTATGATGGATGGCTGCATACTGTAAGATATTGATAGTGTATGATGGATGCATACTGTAAGATATTGATAGTGTATGATGGATGGCTGCATACTGTAAGATATTGATAGTGTATGATGGATGCATACTGTAAGATATTGATAGTGTATGATGGATGGCTGCATACTGTAAGATATTGATAGTGTATGATGGATGACTGTAAGTATTGATAGTGTATGTGGTGCATACTGTAAGATATTGATAGTGTATGATGGATGGCTGCATACTGTAAGATATTGATAGTGTATGATGGATGCATACTGTAAGATATTGATAGTGTATGATGGATGGCTGCATACTGTAAGATATTGATAGTGTATGATGGATGCATACTGTAAGATATTGATAGTGTATGATGGATGGCTGCATACTGTAAGATATTGATAGTGTATGATGGATGGCTGCATACTATAAGATATTGATAGTGTATGATGGATGCATACTGTAAGATATTGATAGTGTATGATGGATGGCTGCATACTGTAAGATATTGATAGTGTATGATGGATGGCTGCATACTGTAAGATATTGATAATGTATGATGGATGCATACTGTAAGATATTGATAGTGTATGATGGCTACATACTGTAAGATATTGATAGTGTATGATGGCTACATACTGTAAGATATTGATAGTGTATGATGGCTACATACTGTAAGATATTGATAGTGTATGATGGCTACATACTGTAAGATATTGATAGTGTATGGTGGCTACATACAGTAGGAATATCTTCAGAGTGTATGGTGGTTACATACCGTAGGAATATTTTCAGAGTGTATGGTGGCTACATACCGTAGGAATATCTTCAGAGTGTATGGTGGCTACATACCGTAGGAATATCTTCAGAGTGTATGGTGGCTACATACCGTAGGAATATCTTCAGAGTGTATGGTGGCTACATACCGTAGGAATATCTCCAGCGTGTATGGTGGCTACATACAGTAGGAATATCTTCAGGGTGTATGGTGGCTACATACCGTAGGAATATCTTCAGAGTGTATGGTGGCTACATACCGTAGGAATATCTCCAGCGTGTATGGTGGCTACATACAGTAGGAATATCTCCAGAGTGTACGATGGCTACATACCGTAGGAATATCTTCAGAGTGTATGGTGGCTACATACCTTAGGAATATCTTCAGAGTGTATGGTGGCTACATACCATAGTAATATCTCCAGAGTGTATGGTGGCTACATACCATAGGAATATCTCCAGCGTGTATGGTGGCTACATACAGTAGGAATATCTCCAGGGTGTATGGTGGCTACATACCGTAGGAATATCTTCAGAGTGTATGGTGTCTACATACCGTAGGAATATCTCCAGCGTGTATGGTGACTACATACAGTAGGAATATCTCCAGAGTGTACGATGGCTACATACCGTAGGAATATCTCCAGAGCCTATGGTGGCTACATACCGTAGGAATATCTCCAGAGCCTATGATGGCTACATACAGTAGGAATATCTCCAGGGTGTATGGTGGCTACATACCATAGGAATATCTTCAGAGTGTATGGTGGCTACATACCGTAGGAATATCTTCAGAGTGTATGCTGGCTACATACAGTAGGAATATCTCCAGAGTGTATGGCGGCTACATACCGTAGGAATATCTCCAGAGTGTATGGCGGCTACATACCATAGTAATATCTCCAGATTGTATGGTGGCTACATACTATAGTAATATCTCCAGAGTGTATGGTGGCTACATACCGTAGGACTTTCTCCAGAGTGAATGGTGGCTACATACCATAGTAATATCTCCAGAATGTATGGTGGCTACATACAGTAGGAATATCTCCAGAGTGTATGGTGGCTACATACCGTAGGAATATCTCCAGAGTGTATGGTGGCTACATACCTTAGGAATATCTCCAGAGTGTATGGTGGCTACATACCGTAGTAATATCTCCAGAGTGTATGGTGGCTACATACCGTAGGACTTTCTCCAGAGTGTATGGTGGGTACATACCGTAGGAATATCTTCAGAGTGTATGGTGGCTACATACCGTAGGAATATCTTCAGAGTGTATGGTGGCTACATACAATAAGAATATCTTCAGAGTGTATGTTGGCTACATACCGTAGGAATATCCTTAGAGTGTATGGTGGCTACATACCGTAGGAATATCTTCAGAGTGTATGGTGGCTACATACCGTAGGAATATCTCCAGTGTGTATGGTGGCTACATACAGTAGGAATATCTCCAGGGTGTATGGTGGCTACATACCAACGTTGGCAATCGACCGGTCAATAAGAGTATTGACCGGGCCAGTGGTCAATACTGGTCAATACCGGTCAATACTGGTCAATATCGGTCAATACCGGTCAATACTGGTCGATTGAAAATTTGGCTCAAATATGCACTTACAGTGTCCACTTAATTATTCTTAAAGTGTTAGTAGTGTGTTGTAGTTTATTTTCTTATATAGTAAATCAGAAAATATTGATCATTGAATGTTTTTTAGTGAATATTGTTAAATATAATTAAATACTTTTTAGTGAATAGCAATATTATAGCATATACCAATTACCATATACTTATTTGTTCAGTGGTCAATACTTGTGCACATGGTCATAACTATCCCTAAGATGCTAGTTAATATACTCCCAAGGTATGTGAAATAGCTATACAAGCAGTGGGACCCTTTCAACAACATCTCAACAAAATTAATTTAATTACACACACTTATTACATTGGGGTATACATGAGGCATGAAGATTAGTTCCATGCCATCCAGTTTTGCGGCAATAGAACGTGTGTTCTCGAACTTTGGACTCATTCAGACAAAACTAAGGAACAGACTTGGTCTACAGAAGGCAGCCAAACTAGTGTTTTGCTACCGGTTCCTACGTGGAAATGAGGATATTGATGACTGGTAGAGTGACTAGACTAGAGTGACTACTCACTAGACTGAGTGACTAGAGTGTGTTTGTGTGACTTTGTAAAAGACAGGTGACTACTGTAAAGACAGTTAAGAGGTATTTGCATAAATAAACATTAATATATGTATGCTTATTTATAGTATTGTGCATGTCTGATTAAATAAAAATTAAATGTTGAAATGTGAAATTCTTACTTAATAATACCATCTATACTAGAATATGAATACGCTTGGTTGCTCAAGGAAACAAGGCTAGAAAAGTTGTTTCACTTTAGGAATATCTCCAGGGTGTATGGTGGCTACATACAGTAGGAATATCTCCAGGGTGTATGGTGGCTACATACCGTAGGAATATCTCCAGCGTGTATGGTGGCTACATACCGTAGGAATATCTCCAGAGTGTATGGTGGCTACATACCGTAGGAATATCTCCAGTGTTTATGGTGGCTACATATCATAGTAATATCTCCAGAGTGTATGGTGGCTACATACCGTAGGAATATCTTCAGAGTGTATGGTGGCTACATACAGTAGGAATATCTCCAGAGTGTATGGCGGCTACATACCGTAGGAATATCTCCAGAGTGTATGGTGGCTACATACCGTAGGAATATCTCCAGAGTTTATGGTGGCTACATACCGTAGGAATATCTCCAGAGTTTATGGTGGCTACATACCATAGTAATATCTACAGAGTGTATGGTGGCTACATATCATAGTAATATCTCCAGAGTGTATGGTGGCTACATACCGTAGGACTTTCTCCAGAGTGAATGGTGGCTACATACCATAGGAATATCTCCAGCGTGTATGGTGGCTACATACAGTAGGAATATCTCCAGGGTGTATGGTGGCTACATACCGTAGGAATATCTCCAGAGAGTACGATGGCTACATACCGTAGGAATATCTCCAGATCCTATGGTTGCTACATACCGTAGGAATATCTCCAGAGTGTATGATGGCTACATACCGTAGGAATATCTTCAGAGTGTATGGTGGCTACATACAGTAGGAATATCTTCAGAGTGTATGGTTGCTACATACAGTAGGAATATCTTCAGAGTGTATGGTGGCTACATAAGGTAGGAATATCTTCAGAGTGTATGGTGGCTACATACAGTAGGAATATCTTCAGAGTGTATTGTGGCTACATACCGTAGGAATATCCTCAGAGTGTATGGTGGCTACATACCGTAGGAATATCTTCAGAGTGTATGGTGGCTACATACAGTAGGAATATCTTCAGAGTGTATGGTGGCTACATACCGTAGGAATATCTTCAGAGTGTATGGTGGCTACATACCGTAGGAATATCTCCAGAGTGTATGGTGGCTACATACAGTAGGAATATCTCCAGAGTGTATGGTGGCTACATACCGTAGGAATATCTTCAGAGTGTATGGTGGCTACATACCGTAGGAATATCTTCAGAGTGTATGGTGGCTACATACAGTAGGAATATCTCCAGAGTGTATGGTGGCTACATACCGTAGGACTTTCTCCAGAGTGAATGGTGGCTACATACCATAGTAATATCTCCAGAATGTATGGTGGCTACATACAGTAGGAATATCTCCAGAGTGTATGGTGGCTACATACCGTAGGAATATCTCCAGAGTGTATGGTGGCTACATACCGTAGTAATATCTCCAGAGTGTATGGTGGCTACATACCGTAGGACTTTCTCCAGAGTGAATGGTGGCTACATACCATAGTAATATCTCCAGAATGTATGGTGGCTACATACAATAGGAATATCTCCAGAGTGTATGGTGGCTACATACCGTAGGAATATCCTCAGAGTGTATGGTGCCTACATACCGTAGGAATATCTTCAGAGTGTATGGTTGCTACATACAGTAGTAATATCTCCAGAGTGTATGGTGGCTACATACCGTAGGAATATCTTCAGAGTGTATGGTGGCTACATACCGTAGGAATATCTTCAGAGTGTATGGTGGCTACATACCGTAGGAATATCTCCAGCGTGTATGGTGGCTACATACAGTAGGAATATCTCCAGGGTGTATGGTGGCTACATACCGTAGGAATATCTTCAGAGTGTATGGTGGCTACATACCGTAGGAATATCTCCAGCGTGTATGGTGGCTACATACAGTAGGAATATCTCCAGAGTGTACGATGGCTACATACCGTAGGAATATCTCCAGAGCCTATGGTGGCTACATACCGTAGGAATATCTTCAGAGTGTATGGTGGCTACATACCATAGGAATATCTTCAGAGTGTACGATGGCTACATACCGTAGGAATATCTCCAGAGCCTATGGCGGCTACATACCATAGGAATATCTTCAGAGTGTATGGTGGCTACATACCGTAGGAATATCGTCAGAGTGTATGGTGGCTACATACAGTAGGAATATCTCCAGAGTGTATGGTGGCTACATACCGTAGGAATATCTCCAGAGTGTATGGTGGCTACATACCGTAGGAATATCTCCAGAGTGTATGGTGGCTACATACCATAGTAATATCTCCAGAGTGTATGGTGGCTACATACCATAGTAATATCTCCAGAGTGTATGGTGGCTACATATCATAGTAATATCTCCAGAGTGTATGGTGGCTACATACCGTAGGACTTTCTCCAGAGTGAATGGTGGCTACATACCATAGTAATATCTCCAGAATGTATGGTGGCTACATACAGTAGGAATATCTCCAGAGTGTATGGTGGCTACATACCGTAGGAATATCTCCAGAGTGTATGGTGGCTACATACCGTAGGAATATCTCCAGAGTGTATGGTGGCTACATACCGTAGTAATATCTCCAGAGTGTATGGTGGCTACATACCGTAGGAATATCTCCAGAGTGTATGGTGGCTACATACCGTAGGAATATCTTCAGAGTGTATGGTGGCTACATACCGTAGGAATATCGTCAGAGTGTATGGTGGCTACATACCATATGAATATCTTCAGAGTGTATGGTGGCTACATACCGTAGGAATATCTTCAGAGTGTATGGTGGCTACATACAGTAGGAATATCTCCAGAGTGTATGGTGGCTACATACCGTAGGAATATCTTCAGAGTGTATGGTGGCTACATACCGTAGGAATATCCTCAGAGTGTATGGTGGCTACATACAGTAGGAATATCTCCAGAGTGTATGGTGGCTACATACCGTAGGAATATCTCCAGAGTGTATGGTGGCTACATACAGTAGGAATATCTCCAGTGTATGGTGGCTACATACCGTAGGAATATCTCAGAGTGTATGGTGGCTACATACCGTAGGAATATCTCCAGAGTGTATGGTGGCTACATACAGTAGGAATATCTCCAGAGTGTATGGTGGCTACATACCGTAGGAATATCTCCAGAGTTATGGTGGCTACATACCATAGGAATATCTCCAGAGTGTATGGTGGCTACATACCATAGTAATATCTCCAGAGTGTATGGTGGCTACATACCGTAGGAATATCTCCAGAGTGTATGGTGGCTACATACCATAGGAATATCTCCAGAGTGTATGGTGGCTACATACCGTAGGAATATCTTCAGAGTGTATGGTGGCTACATACCGTAGGAATATCTTCAGAGTGTATGGTGGCTACATACCGTAGGAATATCTTCAGAGTGTATGGTGGCTACATACCGTAGGAATATCTTCAGAGTGTATGGTGGCTACATACAGTAGGAATATCTCCAGAGTGTATGGTGGCTACATACCGTAGGAATATCTTCAGAGTGTATGGTGGCTACATACCGTAGGAATATCTTCAGAGTGTATGGTGGCTACATACCGTAGGAATATCTCCAGAGTGTATGGTGGCTACATACCGTAGGAATATCTCCAGAGTGTATGGTGGCTACATACAGTAGGAATATCTCCAGAGTGTATGGTGGCTACATACCGTAGGAATATCTCCAGAGTGTATGGTGGCTACATACCATAGTAATATCTCCAGAGTGTATGGTGGCTACATACCGTAGGAATATCTCCAGAGTGTATGGTGGCTACATACCGTAGGAATATCTTCAGAGTGTATGGTGGCTACATACCGTAGGAATATCTTCAGAGTGTATGCTGCTTGTAGTTGTGTTGCCAGCTCGTCTTTGTAGATATAGATACATCCACGAGACAATATAATGAAGCGCTGCCGCCCTGTGAAACGAATTCCCAAAGATGTTAACAAACATTAAACACAATACACAAGTACAAGCACATTGCATTGAACCATGTATTCTAAATCACTAATTTGATTTTAAATATTATAATTGGTATGTCCACTATGCTAGCTGTTAAGTCGCCAACGGATAAATGCTTTTGGGCGACTAAGTTTTCTAAGATGATTAAAATAAACACCATCTAAAAGTGATGATTTTGGCCTATAGCAATTATTGTAACTAGATGCTTAGAGGGCTATGAGGGCTGCTGTAATCTCAGTGTGTGTTATATCTCCGACCGTCGCTCACATAGGAATCTGTGCCAAGACAGTCGGGGACAGACCGGGTGGATATAATACCCGGTGCATATATACTTCTAAGATGCCTACAAGTGCATTTATATATAATTATACTATTTACCATGTCTACTATAGTTATATGACGAGACTACATTGTTATATATGCACTGTCTAGCTACAGGACAATAAAATATTGCACCCATATTTATTCAGCATCCTACTGTTGACATTAAAATTACAAAGTTATATGTAAACGGGCCTTTGATCCTACTTCGAGATAACTGGAGAATTCGACATAACCGACTTTGACATAGCGGATGTAGACTGTATACCTAAGTAAATGATTTGTTATTGCGACGTGTGTATACTAACAAAAGCATATTAACAATACCAATTAACATTCAACACCCGACCCAATGGGCCTATATATCACCAATACAATAATACAATACTATGAACGCTCGCCCAGATGGTGTGTGTGTGTGTTTTACGTTTATTTATCGTCGCTACCGGCTGCCCATATGAGCGACGCCTCCTGAAGAGATTAGTCATTTTAGATTTTGGAGGATAGTGCAATGATACAGACAGAGACCCATTCCAGAGTCTCCTCTGGTTCTTTTACGTGCACGATGTAAAGCACCGACACGAGACCTCGGTTTAACGTCCCATCTGAAAGACTGTTAATTTTATTATGGTCAGACGGGGGATCGAACCTGCGATCCCTGGATTACCAGTCCAGCGTGTTACCACTGGACTACAGACGGGGGATCGAACCTGCGATCCCTGGATTACCAGTCCAGATGGTTCGTCGGAGGGAAAATAAGCTCAATCATCATCACAATACTATGACGTGAATACATTAAATTAAAAAGCGATTACAAGAATATGCATTTTAATTTAAAGTAGAATCTTATCATCGTATTTGTGTTGTTGTTTACAATGATTTGACATGGTACACATTGTACAATGTTGTCAAAAGGCATTTAAATTCCACGTTGTCTCTTCTCTCTCACTCGTGGCGATGGATTTCATCAGGAATGAGGTCTCGAGAGTTATTAATATAAGTTGAAATAACTTGTTTCGCAATCGAGCTAAAATAAATTTGTATAATCTAATATTGTCAATCATCGGCACCAACATAAACGAATAGCCATATAGACCTCAGTGCCGATAACCGACAACATCATGCCGACTGGAGATATATATTTTAGTGATTATTTAATAGTTCGATCGTTTCAGTGATAATACGACATGGACGTAATGTTGTAATACAATTATACACGTCTGTATGTGATGATATAAAACCCCAATCGCCAGTGTCCACTTCCGAACATTATATCACCGAGTGTCGTGGGTCAGATCCCATCAACTGGGCTCCCGCTGCATATGTGACCACATAATTTATACGCTTTAATCCGAGCTGGAGCCGTTACGATTGTGCCCTTAGGCAAGGCATTTAAATTCCACGTTGTGTCTTTCTTCTCTCTATATCTAGATTTATATGTCATTGTTTCTCGTCGCTTATTTGTCATCTTTAATCTTACAAGGAAGTCGTGATAGCGCAGTGGGTGCGCGTTCGCTTCAGGCGCGAAATGTCCGGAATTAGAGCCCCGCTGGAGTCGTTACGATTGTGCCCTTAGGCAATGCATTTAAATTCCACGTTGACTCTTCTCTCTCCATTGTGGCGATGGATTCCATTAGGAATGAGGTCTCGAGAGTGATTAATATAAGATGCTCAAACTTGCTTCGCAATCGTTATAAAATAAATGAAGTTTAAAATTAATATAACTTCCCGGAAGAAACGCTTTATGGCATATGAAACCGTTCCTGTTCTCAGGTGATAGAAATATTAGTTAATTCTATAAATAGATATGTATTCTTAAAGGCCTGCATGTTGACCTATATTTGACCTTAAACACACGAGGAATAGCGGTACAAATCTGACGGTCGACGCACTAAACACACGAGGAATAGCGGTACAAATCTGACGGTCGACGCACATCGTATTTGCCACATGCGAGGCCCTGCATGGTATACATATAATACATGAGCACCACTTATATCTATTATGACCCACGTACATATCAGAGGTTATAAATTGCTGAAATTGAAGTTCTGTATTTTTATAGTACTTACAACTGGTATAAACAATTCAACTCCACTTATGGCCCAAATAAGGCTGGTTGCGCGGGTTAGGCAGCCAGTTCCTGCATTGCTGTACCACACATTCAGGCATCAGTTCCCTCTTATGCCAAGTACAGTCTCCTCTTCTAGCCGCTACTTTTCTCTCTATATATCTGACATCTTTCCATGCGCCACAATTATATAGCATTGCCCAAAACCTCCTGTATAGAAGCTTTCTCTCATGTGAATTTAGATTATGCGGTGGACGATTATTAGCAGGCCACCAAAGTTGTTTGTTCTGTTCATTTATTATGCAAGGGGAACACAAGCACAGTGGACACTCAGCAACACCTTCAGCATGCTGAGGCATAGGGGGAGGTACGTAAGCAGCCTCTGCAACGGGCATGGCGGTGGCTGTTTCTTCTATTTCCATCTCTACGTCCCAGTTCTTATTTTGCAAGAAAGTCAGCAATTCTTTTCTCTGCTCATCAGTTACATACATTGTTATTTTACTCAATGGCATCTTGTAGAAATCGGCAGAATATGTGTAATACTCGTATGTTCAAGAGATTATAATTATAATATTATACATGTACTCATAGCATTCACTGTGATTATTATGTAGCATCAATATCGGTAAACACACACTGACACAGAGAAATATTTAAAATATAACAGAAAACTTGCGAATAATACTGTAGATATATAATTAAATGAAGTATGAAGGTTACCATATAACGAACACATATAGTTTATTCATATAAATACATACATATTATATACATGCATACAAATTATCAGTCTCAGTGATTACGCTACGGCTGATCAGGCACCTACATAACATGTAATCTATGTCCCTGGGCTGATCTGGATTATGTAGTTTGAATACTCATAACTATCAATTTTCTTTACAATCAATAATATACGTTTACTTAAATTGTCAGGGCCTCATTTTGACTAATTCTCAGCTCACAGAGTGATCGTGCATATTAACCGTTAGTCCTCATCAATGAATGTACTGTATTCAAGCCACTAATCAATGGAACAGGTAGTAAAGTATAAATTTAAAGGCCTGCAGTTTGACCCCGTCCAATTGTAAAGATTTATACTTTACTACCTGTTCCATGTGATTAGTGGCTTGTATCAACAATGTAGCAGTACATTCAGTATAATTTGGCGTATGTAGGTATTTTCTAACGGTTAATATGCACGATCACTCTGTGAGCTGAGAATTAGTCAAAATGAGGCCCTGACAATTTAAGTAAACGTATATTATTGATTGTAAAGAAAATTGATAGTTATGAGTATTCAAACTACATAATCCAGATCAGCCCAGGGACATAGATTACATGTTATGTAGGTGCCTCATCAGCCGTAGCGTAATCACTGAGACTGATAATTTGTATGCATGTATAATGTGCGCTATGGTTGTGATCTGTGCAATCTAATTCAAAATTCAGTTCATGTGTTGACCTAATCAAATATGTATGTATATAATATGTATGTATTTATATGAATAAACTATATGTGTTCGTTATATGGTAACCTTCATACTTCATTTAATTATATATCTACAGTATTATTCGCAAGTTTTCTGTTATATTTTAAATATTTCTCTGTGTCAGTGTGTGTTTACCGATATTGATGCTACATAATAATCACAGTGAATGCTATGAGTACATGTATAATATTATAATTATAATCTCTTGAACATACGAGTATTACACATATTCTGCCGATTTCTACAAGATGCCATTGAGTAAAATAACAATGTATGTAACTGATGAGCAGAGAAAAGAATTGCTGACTTTCTTGCAAAATAAGAACTGGGACGTAGAGATGGAAATAGAAGAAACAGCCACCGCCATGCCCGTTGCAGAGGCTGCTTACGTACCTCCCCCTATGCCTCAGCATGCTGAAGGTGTTGCTGAGTGTCCACTGTGCTTGTGTTCCCCTTGCATAATAAATGAACAGAACAAACAACTTTGGTGGCCTGCTAATAATCGTCCACCGCATAATCTAAATTCACATGAGAGAAAGCTTCTATACAGGAGGTTTTGGGCAATGCTATATAATTGTGGCGCATGGAAAGATGTCAGATATATAGAGAGAAAAGTAGCGGCTAGAAGAGGAGACTGTACTTGGCATAAGAGGGAACTGATGCCTGAATGTGTGGTACAGCAATGCAGGAACTGGCTGCCTAACCCGCGCAACCAGCCTTATTGGGCCATAAGTGGAGTTGAATTGTTTATACCAGTTGTAAGTACTATAAAAATACAGAACTTCAATTTCAGCAATTTATAACCTCTGATATGTACGTGGGTCATAATAGATATAAGTGGTGCTCATGTATTAGATGTATACCATGCAGGGCCTCGCATGTGGCAAATACGATGTGCGTCGACCGTCAGATTTGTACCGCTATTCCTCGTGTGTTTAGTGCGTCGACCGTCAGATTTGTACCGCTATTCCTCGTGTGTTTAAGGTCAAATATAGGTCAACCTGCAGGCCTTTAAATACTGAATGCATACCGTTAATTGTTTGTACGCTCGTGATAAATCGTGGAGTTCATTATTTAATCGTTATGTATTGTTTGATAGGAATGTGCTTACATGTTTGTATTACAGGATCGTATCTGTTGTCACAGATTAAAGATACAGTAAACGTAAAGTAAACTGTTTGTTTATCCACAGTGGAAGGGCCAGCCATTTCTGACTTATGAGACACCTCTTATGGACATCAGTGTTTCGAATCCTATCATTGTAGGCCACCTCCAGCTCGAAGGCGGATGTCTTAACTGCTAGGCTACGCAGATGGTATGTTATATCGATATGCAGGAGCGTGATCACACCATAAGAAGCGATGATGATAATGATGATTGAGTTTATTCACCCTCGCCTCCGGCGAACCATATGGGCGAGTGTACTAAGAAGATTAGTTCTCCAAATGTTTCTAAGATGATTATTCTTCTGTGGTGCTTATGAAGACATCCTCAGGTGGCTCCTTCTTTCCGTGCCATGGTGACAAGGCCTAGTCTCTACGTGGACCTTTAGAGGGCCACCCTCCTCACTGTTGGTCACCCCGCAGCAGCATTTATACGGATCTGGCAGTTAGACATCTGGTCGTCGATTGTCACTCAGGGGAGCGTGGATGCCACGACCGTTGCCGCTCCCTCAGGTCCGCTGTCTCGTCTATCCGCCGGAGAAGTAGAAGGAGGAGAAAGATCGAAGAAGCCAGCGAAGATATAGTGTGTATTTCAAACACTATCTAGAAGAGACGGCGGATCTGTCCTAATGTACCATAGCCGTGGGTCCACATGCTGGCGAGCCTCCCCCTTCGCAAGATCGACGACCAGAAGATTCCAGCATCCTACGCTGCTGCTGCTGTGGGATGTTCCCCGGTCACGACGTGCACGTCGTGGGGAGATCGACCGGGACCATAAGAAGCAGTGTGCTAGCCACTGTTTATACAATACTATTATGAAACAGTTAGTGGAATTATCGGGACAGCATGGTCAATATGCATTAACGAGTACGCTACAGAAATGCCTAAAGGTCACACACAACTAATTCAATTTATCAAAATTAACTACCTTTAAACATTATTTATTTTTATAACGATAGCGAAGCAAGTTTTAACAACTTATATTAATCACTCTCGTTGGCGTGGATGAAAGCGTAAATATGGTCATTTGTGTGGGAGGAAACAGGAGTACCCGGCGAAAACCCACCTGTCCGATCTGGCGACCACCGTACCATCTCACATACGTCCCGGTCCGAGAATCTAACCCGGGTTGCATTGGCGAGAAGCGAGCGCGCTAACCATACTGCGCTAATCGGACAGCCAAATTAACTACCAACAAAACATGTGACTAGTTAGGATTGTGTTACTGAAATGAACTACGTGAATCTACGAATTGATTCGGGAAGAAGCAACAATGTGCACAGAGCTTGAACATTTCCCAAGGAATATGTACTGAGTTGTTACCATAGTTACATCAATTCTAGTTCTAAAAGTTCACAATTATTCCTAAACGAAGGAATTATCTAACATTTACTGTTCACATACACCCATATCCTCCGTTTCGGCGGGATAATCCGCCCGTATCGCGGTAATGCTTCATATACTCTGTTTCGGCGGGATGATCCGCCTGTATCGCGGTAATGCTTCATATCCTCTGTTTCGGCGGGATGGTCCGCCTGTATCGCGGTCATGCTAATATCCTCGACCTATATTTAGAAGTCGATGATATAAGTATTACCTTGATACATGTGGGTCATTCATGCGAAACGTTGGATATATGTGTCTGTGAAATAACTTGTCTCACACCCATGTAGACTCGAATACGCTATGATTTCGAATGCTTTCATGTGAGGAAGTTATCCAGGCCACTGGATTGTGCACAGTCGGTGGTTCTACTCGGGTGCCAACCCGTGCCTGGAATAATATCCATATCACATGGAATAAATACTTACATTTCAGGAATTTGAATAACCTCTCTAGTGAGCCTTGTTTTCTTAGAAATCCCGACTTTGAACATTGTCCTATAGTCAGCAAATCCTGGGCACCTGTGAAAATAAACGAATAACTACTACATATCACAGGGATTCGGCACGTTTGGGGGTACTAGTATATATATTTAAGTACAGGGATTCCACTCTGTGGGATGTCAGATTTCGCATCGATCAGTAAAATGGCCCTATCTGAAACAATTTTGTACAAATCTGTCCAAATATAACAAAAACCGTCTCCGTGGCCCAGTGGTTAAGACGTCCGCCTACGGAGCGGGAGGTCGAAGGTTCGAATCTCGTCAGGGGTTTGTTCTGATATGGCCGGTTGGTGAGCCGCCAGCTAGTTAAATAATGGTTACCGATTGCCTACTAGCCTGGCGTCTGGCATACAAGCATAGGATTCGGGAAGTAATGATGTTCATAAAAAGAGGTGTCTCATAAGTCAGAAATGACTGGCCCTTTAAATAGGGGTGACACTATAATAAACAAACACTATAACGCCTATCCCGAGTCTTTATATTGTTCTTCAAATAAAACACAAATTTAAGCTGCATGCATGTATACTTTGCAAACAATTGCCACAGACATTGGCCATAGCAGGTCACATTTCCATACTAGGACACGGGTTCTGTCAGCAACAAAAACATATCTTCGACGGGAGAGTTTTAACTGTGAATAACAGTGAAACAGTACACGTACAAGTGTATTCATATATAGAGAAATCAACACAATACGTGTTGTAGCAATGCATTTATACGTGAACAAATGTTTTTTGTTTTGGCTTTTTGCGATGTAATGTCGCTTTAATGACATATGGAGTACCACCACCCGTTTGGTGAAACTCTCAATCAATAAAATAAAAACCAGTATCAATAACAAGTGTCTACTCACTCTCACCAGATCTACAAATCGTCGAAATTGGTTATTTTACATAGTTTCTATTGACAGATGATCAGGAAGTAGCAATACTTTAAATGATGTGTTGTATTTACACATGAGTGGTTATATTCATAACAGGATTTACTCTTTATTAACAAGCAAGATAAACGAGTACATGACTTATTTCTGTGTATTTCCGTGCATAGCCATAGTTATCTAGCTACATACGTATGTTGATCAACATCAATGTTATACACGTACAACTGTATCTCGTTAGTTATTGGGAATGGTGGATTCATAGTGATCTAGCTACATACTTATGTTGATCAACATCAATGCTATACACGTACAACTGTATCTCGTTAGTTATTGGGAATGGTGGATTCATAGTGATCTAGCTACATACTTATGTTGATCAACATCAATGCTATACACGTACAACTGTATCTCGTTAGTTATTGGGAATGGTGGATTCATAGTGATCTAGCTACATACTTATGTTGATCAACATCAATGCTATACACGTACAACTGTATCTCGTTAGTTATTGGGAATGGTGGATTCATAGTGATCTAGCTACATACTTATGTTGATCAATATCAATGCTATACACGTACATCTGTATCTCGTTAGTTATTGGGAATGGTGGATTCATAGTGATCTAGCTACATACTTATGTTGATCAACATCAATGCTATACACGTACAACTGTATCTCGTTAGTTATTGGGAATGGTGGATTCATAGTGATCTAGCTACATACTTATGTTGATCAACATCAATGCTATACACGTACATCTGTATCTCGTTAGTTATTGGGAATGGTGGATTCATAGTGATCTAGCTACATACTTATGTTGATCAACACCAATGCTATACACGTACAACTGTATCTCGTTAGTTATTGGGAATGGTGTATTCATAGTGATCTAGCTACATACTTATGTTGATCAACATCAATGCTATACACGTACAACTGTATCTCGTTAGTTATTGGGAATGGTGGATTCATAGTGATCTAGCTACATATGTATGTTGATCAACATCAATGCTATACACGTACAACTGTATCTCGTTAGTTATTGGGAATGGTGGATTCATAGTGATCTAGCTACATATTATGTTGATCAACATCAATGCTATACACGTACAACTGTATCTCGTTAGTTATTGGGAATGGTGGATTCATAGTGATCTAGCTACATACTTATGTTGATCAACATCAATGCTATACACGTACAACTGTATCTCGTTAGTTATTGGGAATGGTGGATTCATAGTGATCTAGCTACATACTTATGTTGATCAACATCAATGCTATACACTTACAACTGTATCTCGTTAGTTATTGGGAATGGTGGATTCATAGTGATCTAGCTACATACTTATGTTGATCAACATCAATGCTATACACGTACAACTGTATCTCGTTAGTTATTGGGAATGGTGGATTCATAGTGATCTAGCTACATACTTATGTTGATCAACATCAATGCTATACACGTACAACTGTATCTCGTTAGTTATTGGGAATGGTGGATTCATAGTGATCTAGCTACATACCTATGTTGTTCGACATCAATGCTATACACTTACAACTGTATCTCGTTAGTTATTGGGAATGGTGGATTCATAGTGATCTAGCTACATACTTATGTTGATCAACATCAATGCTATACACGTACAACTGTATCTCGTTAGTTATTGGGAATGGTGGATTCATAGTGATCTAGCTACATATGTATGTTGATCAACATCAATGCTATACACTTACAACTGTATCTCGTTAGTTATTGGGAATGATGGATTCATAGTGATCTAGCTACATACGTATGTTGATCAACATCAATGTTATACACGTACAACTGTATCTCGTTAGTTATTGGGAATGGTGGATTCATAGTGATCTAGCTACATACTTATGTTGATCAATATCAATGCTATACACGTACATCTGTATCTCGTTAGTTATTGGGAATGGTGGATTCATAGTGATCTAGCTACATACTTATGTTGATCAACACCAATGCTATACACGTACAACCGTATCTCGTTAGTTATTGGGAATGGTGGATTCATAGTGATCTAGCTACATACCTATGTTGTTCGACATCAATGCTATACACTTACAACTGTATCTCGTTAGTTATTGGGAATGGTGGATTCATAGTGATCTAGCTACATACTTATGTTGATCAACATCAATGCTATACACGTACAACTGTATCTCGTTAGTTATTGGGAATGGTGGATTCATAGTGATCTAGCTACATATGTATGTTGATCAATATCAATGCTATACACTTACAACTGTATCTCGTTAGTTATTGGGAATGGTGGATTCATAGTGATCTAGCTACATACTTATGTTGATCAACATCAATGCTATACACGTACAACTGTATCTCGTTAGTTATTGGGAATGGTGGATTCATAGTGATCTAGCTACATACTTATGTTGATCAACATCAATGCTATACACGTACAACTGTATCTCGTTAGTTATTGGGAATGGTGGATTCATAGTGATCTAGCTACATACTTATGTTGATCAACATCAATGCTATACACGTACAACTGTATCTCGTTAGTTATTGGGAATGGTGGATTCATAGTGATCTAGCTACATACTTATGTTGATCAACATCAATGCTATACACGTACAACTGTATCTCGTTAGTTATTGGGAATGGTGGATTCATAGTGATCTAGCTACATACTTATGTTGATCAACATCAATGCTATACACGTACAACTGTATCTCGTTCGTTATTGGGAATGGTGGATTCATAGTGATCTAGCTACATACTTATGTTGATCAACATCAATGCTATACACGTACAACTGTATCTCGTTCGTTATTGGGAATGGTGGATTCATAGTGATCTAGCTACATACTTATGTTGATCAACATCAATGCTATACACGTACAACTGTATCTCGTTCGTTATTGGGAATGGTGGATTCATAGTGATCTAGCTACATACTTATGTTGATCAACATCAATGCTATACACGTCAACTGTATCTCGTTAGTTATTGGGAATGGTGGATTCATAGTGATCTAGCTACATACTTATGTTGATCAACACCAATGCTATACACGTACAACCGTATCTCGTTAGTTATTGGGAATGGTGGATTCATAGTGATCTAGCTACATACTTATGTTGATCAACACCAATGCTATACACGTACATCTGTATCTCGTTAGTTATTGGGAATGGTGGAATCATAGTGATCTAGCTACATACTTATGTTGATCAACATCAAAGCTATACACGTACAACTGTATCTCGTTAGTTATTGGGAAAGGTGGATTCATAGTGATCTAGCTACATACTTATGTTGATCAACATCAAAGCTATACACGTACAACTGTATCTCGTTAGTTATTGGGAAAGGTGGATTCATAATGATCTAGCTACATACTTATGTTGATCAACATCAATGCTATACACTTACAACTGTATCTCGTTAGTTATTGGGAATGGTGGATTCATAGTGATCTAGCTACATACGTATGTTGATCAACACCAATGCTATACACGTACAACTGTATCTCGTTAGTTATTGAGAAAGGTGGATTCAACCTAGTGCATGGCTGTCCGATTAGCGCAGTGGTTAGCGTGCTCGCTCTTCACCAATGTAAACCCGGGTTCGATCCTTGGACCGGGAAGTATGTGAGATTGTACGGTTGTAGGACAGATAGGACCGGCCGCTTTTCTCCAGATATTCCGATTTCCTCCCACACGAATGATCACATTTACGCTTTCATCCGCGCCAACTTGCTTCGCAATCGTTGTGAAATAAATACAGTTTTAGAAAAATCACTGGCATGTAAATAATAAATACATATGGCATGTTGCGATTGTACATAATTATCCTATGAATATATACATGTATATGTTTATATGTTAGCCTTACTTTTCCGACGGTACATTTTCTGAATAGTTTCAGAACCAGAAAATGTATATAGTTTCAGATAATGTATAGTGAAGGATGAAACACATACTGGACTTATCTACATGTATTTTCAACGTAAATGTTCTTTATAGTACATATATGCAGCTCCAAACGATGACAATGGCATCCCGAGGTCTCGCGTCGGTGCTGTACACCGTGTGGAGAAAAGTACAATATTGTGGTCTTGTAGCTGACTTCAAGGACAATGAAGAAGTGAAGAAACTTGTGCTACGTGCTTCGGTACTGCCACTTGTCCCCCTAGCCTCTGTCGAAGATGTGTGGTTCCAAACTCTGGAAGAATGTGACAATGACTCAGTGCCGGTGTCTAAGTTTAAGGACTATGTGACTGAGCAGTGGGTAGAGGGAGACCGCCGCTCCTGGAATCATTACGAGAATGATGGTCCACGCACTACCAATCATGTTGAGGGTTGGCACCATAAAATAAACAACCAACTACGACACTGCCATCCTAATATTTATACATTGATAGACCTGGTCCAGAAAGAGCAGGCTGCTAACGAGGCGAAGCTGTTTCAGCACGCCAACGGTGGAAAGCAGCGACCAAGGAAGCGGGTATACCGTGAGCGTGAGCAAATGCTCATCAGACTGAAGCACCAACTGCGAACTGGCGACATGGACATCATGACGTATGTTGATGCTGCTTCTCACTTAGTCAAATTAAAGTGAATATGTACAATAAAAATATTTCAAGATTTATATCTATTATGTGCTATGCATGTTCATGTGTTTGTCTTATCCATGTAAATATCTATGTTTTCGATTTAATGCTTATAACTCAAAATAAAGAATATCTATCTATATGAAACTTATATTTATGAACAACTTTCCCAAATTTAGAAACACAAATTTTCAGTACAGTATAGCAATTTTCGCCAATTATCACCTTTCAACTCTATTGTTACACCGAACAATACATTCCCCCAACACCTACCTCAATTTCTATAGGACTAATAAAAGGTTGGGAAAGTGGGAACACACCACACCGTGCACGTAAAAGAACCGGAGGAGACTCTGGAATGAGTCTCTATCTGTATCATTACACTATCCTCCAACATCTAAAATTACTAATCTCTTCAGGAGACGTCGCTCATATGGGCAACCGGTAGCGACGATAAATAAACGTAAAACACACAGAAAATTAAATTTGATAGACATATCTTATTCGAACCATATAGGTATGAGGGTGGAAGGAGTCATGGAACTGGAATTGGGTCGATCGACCAGCCATACTAATACATTTAATCCAACGTATTGCCTGCGAGATCTCACAATGCTACAATGATAAGTGGGAAATAGTGGCATATAATGCTAGATTACCACTGA
Source organism: Archivesica marissinica (assembly GCA_014843695.1). Taxonomy (NCBI): domain Eukaryota; kingdom Metazoa; phylum Mollusca; class Bivalvia; order Venerida; family Vesicomyidae; genus Archivesica; species Archivesica marissinica. The sequence goes on from CM026393.1 coordinate 30,118,139, forward strand.
TCTACTTGTGGGTGTTTTTCGTGACACGGGGTGAGAAATATTTGCAGCCAATCCGGGGCTCGCTGTCCCTCATTAGGATTAGAAATATGTGCAGCCAACCCGGGGCTCACAGTCCCTCATTAGGGTTAGAAATATGTGCAGCCAACCCGGGGCTCGCGGTCCCTCATTAGGGTTAGACATATGTGCAGTCAACCCGGGCTCGCTGTCCCTCATTAGGGTTAGACATATGTGCAGCCAACCCGGGGCTCGCGGTCCCTCATTAGGGTTAGACATATGTGCAGTCAACCCGGGCTCGCTGTCCCTCATTAGGGTTAGACATATGTGCAGCCAACCCGGGGCTCGCGGTCCCTCATTAGGGTTAGAATATATGCAGCCAACCCGGTGCTCGCGGTCCATATTAGGTTAGAAATATGTGCAGCCAACCCGGGCTCGCGGTCCCTTATTAGGGTTAGAAATATATGCAGCCACCCGGGGCTCGCGGTCCCTCATTAGGTTAGAAATATGTGCAGCCAACCCGGGGCTCGCGGTCCCTTATTAGGTTAGAAATATGTGCAGCCAACCCGGGGCTCGCGGTCCCTCATTAGGGTTAGATATATGTGCAGCCAACCCGGGTCGCGGTCCCTCATTAGGGTTAGAATATGTGCAGCCAACCCGGGGCTCGCTGTCCCTCATTATGGTTAGAAATATGTGCAGCCAACCCGGGGCTCGCGGTCCCTCATTAGGATTAGAAATATGTGCAGCCAACCCGGGGCTCGCGGTCCCTCATTAGGGTTAGACATATGTGCAGCCAGCCTGGGGCTCGCGGTCCCTTATTATGGTTAGAAATATGTGCAGCCAACCCGGGGCTCGCGGTCCCTCATTAGGGTTAGAAATATGAGCAGTCAACACGGAGCGCTACTACAGGACCAATCGCTTACAGGGCGAACCCTCTACCAACTGAGCTAGCCCCCGGGCTAGTTACACATAATGTCCCCAATGGTGACTAATATAAGTCCGTACCGCGACATGGGCGTCAAAAAGAGTAAATATAGAGTGACGTCATCGTCATTACAATGTGCGTCAAAAAGAGTAAATATAGAGTGACGTCATCGCCATTACCATGAGCGCGTCAAAGAATAAATATAGTGACGTCATCGTCATTACCATGGGCGTCAAAAAGAATAAATATCGAGTGACGTCATCGTTATTACCATGGGCGTCAAAAAGAATAAATATAGAGTGACGTCATCGTCATTACCATGGGCGTCAAAAAGAATAAATATCGAGTGACGTCATCGTCATTACCATGGGCGTCAAAAAGAATAAATATAGAGTGACGTCATCGTCATTACCATAGGCGGCAAAAAGAATAAATATAGATTGACGTCATCGTCATTACCATGGGCGTCAAAAAGAATAAATATAGAGTGACGTCATCGTCATTACCATTGGCGTATTCCCGACTAGTCAGAACATGAAGTTTCTCTGTTATAACAACACCTGTTTATAAAAGTATCATTTAAATTGTGTATTTTTACCGAAATTAACAGTGTACAAAAGAACCTTAACAATTTTTAGCAAACTGTAGCAAACATGTGACCATTTCTATGAACCAGTTCTCGTTGTTATTATTGTTTTCAAGAAATTAACTTTGAACAACATCATGGACGCCCCAATATCAAAGTCTTCTTTACGCCCCTGATGTTATCTTAAATACCTCCAAACCTATAACACGAGTATACATATCCTTTTTGAATGTTTAAAGTTTAAAGTTTATTTTTTTACAACGATTGCGAATTGTGTGTGTTTTACGTTTATTTATCGTCGCTACCGGTTGCCCATATGAGCGACGCCTCCTGAAGAGATTAGTTATTTTAGATTTTGGAGGATAGTGCAATGATACGGACAGAGACCCATTCCAGAGTCTCTTCTGGTTCTTTTACGTGCACGGTGTAAAGCACCGACACGAGACCTCGGTTTAATGTCCCATCTGAAAGACTGTTAATATTATTAGGGTCAGACGGGGGATCGAACCTGCGATCCCTGGATGACCAGTCCAGCGTGTTACCACTTGACTACAGATCCGTCTGTACGCGATTGCGAAGCAAGTTCTAACAACTTATATAATCACTCTCGTTGGCGCGGATGAAAGCGTAAATGTGGTCATTCGTGTGGGAGGAAACCGGAGTACCCTGAGAAAACCCACCTGTCCGATATGGCGATCACCGTACCATCTCACATACTTCCCGGTCCGAGGATCGAACCCGGGCTGCATTGGTGAGAAGCGAATGTTTGTTTTATGTTAGCCTGGGAACAGACGTTGATATATTGTACACCGATACCATTAATTGAGCCATATTAAGTTTCTTATTCAACATGTCATTTTGCCAGAAGTAAAACATTGACAAATCGGCATACCCAGGCTAGTTTTAAGTATGTATATGTTTTAATGCATGTTTCTATCACACGCAACCGTTTGTAAACAGTGCCGTAGCCAGAATCTGAAAATAACCGAGGCGATCCCCCACCCCCGAATTATTTTTGTGTATCCTTTCTGTGCATTCTGAAGGCAGTTTGATCAGTTTTCCTATATAACTGTCGTTACTTGCCAAATTCTAACCGAGGCGAGTGCCTCATTTGCCTCAGTGTGGCTACGGGCCTGGTAAATGCAATACAATACATATCCACCAGGTAAATATGTGGCGGTGTGGTTGACAGCTTAATAACGTTTTTTTCACATCCAAACAATCAAGCAAAGCATCTCTTTCTTACCTATTGTAGTCTGTGGACTATCTAGAGGTGTGTTTGTCCGAGACATGACACCTTTATTTTTACATCAACCGTTCGTCCAATAGTTCAATTAAATTAAACGGGTTTAAGTGCCCTTTAACCTCTATTACATTAAATGTTTGCGTTTACACACGTATATGTACATTCATCGTCTGTTCGGATGGCTTAACACAATATTTACAGTGGTATACTCAGGTAAATCCAGCTACATGTTATATATCATATATTAAAGCTTTAAACGTGTCGATCATTTTCTTCTGATAAGAACACTTTACTGTACGATGCATTACTGTATGCGTTTATATGCTCGCTCATTACTTCCTGTTAACAAAGTCACAAGTCGTGCTAAATATAAAGTGAATGCACATAGGCAGGTCTTTTTAGGTGTCATACGAATATTTATGAGGTATAGTACTAGCCTGTTCAAAATATTCGTCTTTTGAAAATATTCACCTGTTCGCCTGTTGAAAATATTTATTCGCCTGTTGAAAATATTCAACAAGAAACTTATTATTGTTTGTTTAAGCTACGTTTCTTGTACTCCGTATCCACTACATTGCACACAATCCTATACTACCCGTGTCAAGATGTTTAAATGCATTATTTATAATTATATGCAAGTAATATGTAGTACACTCAGATAACCCCGCTTTAAATATAAATTATGTATACAATTAATCCGTAAAACCACTGCACAGCACAATAATGCAACACATTTTAATTGTTTGTTTGTATAACACTGTACTTGTAAAACCGGCGTGTAACCGTTTATAAATACGCTGTGTAAAACAACGTATTGATACGAATCAAGTGTGTTATTATATAATCTTCCTGGTATCAACGTGTCTGTAGCCCAGTGGTAAAACGTTAGACTGGTAATCCAGGGATCGCAGGTTCGATCCCCCGTCTGACCCTAATAAAATTAACAGTCTTTCAGATGGGACGTTAGACAGAGGTCTCGTGTCGGTGCTTTACATCGTGCACGTAAAAGAACCAGAGGAGACTCTGGAATGGGTCTCTGTCTGTATCATTGCACTATCCTACAACAATCTAAAATGACTAATCTCTTCAGTAGGCGTCGCTCATATGGGCAACCGGTAGCGATGATAAATAAACGTAAAATACACACAGGGCGATCACATTACACTAGGATATGGTGAAACACGCTTTTATGTTGACTAAGTGATTGTATCTCATTATACCTGGTCGATATAAATGCAACGCGATATTGAGATTGTATCTCATTATACCTGGTCGATACCAACTACCTGGATCACCTATATCGTGTTTATTTTATTGGTTTTTTGTTTATATACATATTTCACATAACGTGTTGGACCAGTACCTGGATCACCTATATCGTGTTTATTGTATTGGTTTTCTGTTTATATACATATTTCACATATCGCGTTGGACCAGTACCTGGATCACCAATATCGTGTTTATTTTATTGGTTTTCTGTTTATATACATATTTCACATATCGTCTTGAACCAGTAGTTGTTCATGATTGCTACTTAGTTTAGATTCTCCTAGGTGGGCGTGTCGTCATTCGTAAATATGTGTAATATTTAGTATTCCCTTCATTGTACAGGCAACCATCTAGTGCATCTCCTAGAAATATCACATTCCTAGCAATAATGACTCTTATTTAACCCTTTAGACTTTTTAAATCAAATCATTATTTATCATTGTATAGATCCCAATCTGCCGTAATATGTTTTATTCCACTACTATATTATTATTACTAAGGTACTTTTAGATATTTAGGTTTATATCAATGAACTACTGTATACTATTTTATAATGCCAATGTAAATTTATGTTTTTATCCCACAGGTGTTTGTTTAATCCATGTTTTATCCCACAGGTGTTTGTTTAATCCATGTTTTATTCCACAGGTGTTTGTTTTACCCATACGTTATGTATCTTTGTTTTTGTCGACATATAGCTATTGTAGCTAGTGTTTATTGGTGTACATCCGACTTAAACTAAAGTTTCTTGTATCTTGTACTTGTATATTGTAACTAGGATAGCATTGCCTATATCTTATACTATTAATTTTCCAAGTGAAGATCATAAACTTTTAAATTAGAGTACTGCAGGTGTCTCCGCGTTCTGTTTGAGGAGAACAATATGTTAGATCATTGCATGTGTCTCCGCATTCTGTTCTGTTTGAGGAGAGCAATAGGTTAGAGCATTGCATGTGTCTCCGCATTCTGTTCTGTTTGAGAAGAGCAATAGGTTAGAGCATTGCATGTATCTCCGCATTCTGTTCTGTTTGAGGAGAGCATTAGTTTACAGCCTTGCATGTGTCTCCGCATTCTGTTCTGTTTGAGGAGAGCATTAGGTTAGAGCATTGCATGTGTCTCCTCATTCTGTTCTGTTTGAGGATAGCATTAGGTTAGAGCCTTGCAGGTATCCCCTCGGTCTGTTCTGTTTGAGGAGAGCATTAGGTTAGAGCCTTGCATGTGTCTCCTCGGTCTGTTCTGTTTGAGGAGAGCATTATATTAGAGCCTTGCATGTGTCTCCGCATTCTGTTCTGTTTGAGGAAAGCATTATATTAGAGCCTTACATGTGTCTCCGCATTCTGTTCTGTTTGAGGAGAGCATTATATTAGAGCCTTGCATGTGTCTCCGCGTTCTGTTCTGTTTGAGGAGAGCATTATATTGGAGCCTTGCATGTGTCTCTTCGGTCTGTTCTGTTTGAGGAGAGCATTATATTAGAGCCTTGCATGTGTCTCCTCGGTCTGTTCTGTTTGAGGAGAGCATTAGGTTAGAGCCTTGCATGTGTCTCCTCGTTCTGTTCTGTTTGAGGATAGCATTGGGTTAGAGCCTTGCATGTGTCTCCGCGTTCTGTTCTGTTTGAGGATAGCATTGGGTTAGAGCCTTGCATGTGTCTCCGTATTCTGTTCTGTTTGAGGAGAGCATTGGGTTAGAGCCTTGCATGTGTCTCCGCGTTCTGTTCTGTTTGAGGAGATCATTGGGTTAGATCCTTGCATGTGTCTCCGCATTCTGTTCTGTTTGAGGAGAGCATTGGGTTAGAACCTTGCATGTGTCTCCGCATTCTGTTCTGTTTGAGGAGAGCATTGGGTTAGAGCCTTGCATGTGTCTCCGCGTTCTGTTGTGTGTGCGGAAAGCATTCGATTAGAACCTTGCAGGTTTCTCCGCGTTCTGTTCTGTTTGAGGAGAGCATTAGGTTAGAGCCTTGCATGTGTCTCCGCGTTCTGTTCTGCCTGAGGAGAACGCCAGGTTAGAGCCTTGCATGTGTCTCCGCGTTCTGTTCTGTTTGAGGAGGGCATTGGGTTAGAACATTGCATGTGTCTCCCCGTTCTGTTCTGTTTGAGGAGGGCATTGGGTTAGAACATTGCATGTGTCTCCGTATTCTGTTCTGTTTGAGGAGAGCATTGGGTTAGAGCCTTGCATGTGTCTCCCCGTTCTGTTCTGTTTGAGGAGAGTGCCAGGTTAGAACCTTGCATGTGTCTCCGCGTTCTGTACTGTTTGAGGAGAGCATTGGGTTAGAACAATGCATTTGTCTCCGCGTTCTGTTGTGTGTGCGGAAAGCATTCGATTAGAGCCTTGCAGGTTTCTCCGCGTTCTGTTCTGTTTGAGGAGAGCGCCAGGTTAGAACCTTGCATGTGTCTCCGCGTTCTGTTCTGTTTGAGGAGAGCATTGGGTTAGAACAATGCAGGTTTCTCCGCGTTCTGTTCTGTTTGAGGAAAGCATTCGATTAGAGCCTTGCAGGTTTCTCCGCGTTCTGTTCTGTTTGAGGAGAGCGCCAGGTTAGAACCTTGCATGTGTCTCCGCGTTCTGTTCTGTTTGAGGAGAGCATTGGGTTAGAACCTTGCATGTGTCTCCGCGTTCTGTTCTGTTTGAGGAGGGCATTGGGTTAGAGCCTTGCATGTGTCTCCGCATTCTGTTCTGTTTGAGGAGAGCATTGGGTTAGAACCTTGCATGTGTCTCCGCGTTCTGTTCTGTTTGAGGAGAGCATTCGATTAGAGCCTTGCAGGTTTCTCCGCGTTCTGTTCTGCCTGAGGAGAACGCCAGGTTAGAGCCTTGCAACCTTGCCGGTAACGAGTTGTAATTGTGCTAAATCTAAGGGACAGTATTCGTATCGCCATAACTTGTGTTCAACCTATTGCAATTGCTTCCCTTTATTAAGCTATACACCATTTACATATTCATGAGTACTAAATATGTCTAGGTCAAATAATCTTCTGCGGGAAAACAATAAAGACATGAACAATAACGAAACGAACACAGTTTACTGAAACTGTTTTTGTAAATTGTTCAATCGATGCTATTTGAATTAATAGTGGTCTGTAACCATGACTTCAACTCAGTCGGTAGAGCGTTCCCGGTTCAATCCCGGGTTTCGGCATGAAGTCTGTCCTTCGGTGGGGGCACACTTTTTGGTGTGGTTTTATGAAGAGCAAATCGATATGTTTCATTGTTATATTATTTGTTGTTTTGTTTTTTGAAATTTATTTAAGAATATTTTCAAAATTGGCATTTTAAAGCAGCCTCTGTAATGCTTTGTGTCTTTAATAGGAATACATTTGGAAGAATAAAACTGAGATGGAAGATGGTAGAAGATAGTAGAAGATGGTAGAAGATGGTAGAAGATGGTAGAAGATAGTAGAAGATAGTAGAAGATGGTAGAAGATGTAGAAGATAGTAGAAGATGGTAGAAGATGGTAGAAGATGGTAGAAGATGGTAGAAGAAACTGTTGGATGAGGGTGGCATATTAACTGTGCTTTGTTTGCTTAGGACGACTCTCCAGCTATAATAAGTGGCACGGACGGGCACCCGTGTAGAATCACCGACCTATTACAAGCCAGTCGGATAGCTTCCAGCTTCCTCACTTGAACTAACTCGACACCCACAATGTGACCGTAACCACCCGGCCACGAATGCCCCTGGTATATTAATTAGCGTAACCGTTATGGTTGTGCCCTTAGGCAAGGCACTTAAATTCCCCTCTCTCCCTCATGGGCATGGGTTCCATCAGGAATGAGGTCTCGAGAGCGATACATCTAATATTGTAAAAACTTGTTTCGGAATCGAGCTAAAATAAATTTGAATAAACTAATTAGTTTATGTTGTGGAACCTATGCTCGGCGTAAATCCCATATAATTATAATGAACAGTATAACATTTTAATTGCATTTGGGGTATATTATTAATTTCTTAAGTCACGAAAACAACTTTCAAAAACTCTTGTTGACAGTCTTAACTTCATCACGCGACCTTACTGCTCAATACAGCTATCGCAACGGCGTCGCGTCGGCATCCGTTTATATGGGGAACTCAATACTTCAGGGCACCTATGCACGGCGTACTTGTTATTTTTTATTTATCCACCATAATTTGTTGAATATCTTATTTTGATATTGTACATCATTGAATAAAAACATTTATTGGTCTTAATCGGAAATAGTATAGAAACTATTGTTCTGGTTAGATGTAGATTTTTAAAATTTTGATATCTACCTGAATTGCTCGTACACCATATCGCGAAATAGGACATATATCTTATCCACGCGACATAGGACATATATCTTATCCACGCGACATAGGACATATATCTTATCCACGCGACATAGGACATATATCTTATTCACGCGACATAGGACATATATCTTATCCACGCGACATAGGACATATATCTTATTCACGCGACATAGGACATATATCTTATCCACGCGACATAGGACATATATCTTATCCACGCGACATAGGACATATATCTTATCCAAGCAACATAGGACATATATCTTATCCACGCGACATTGGACATATATCTTATCCACGCGACATAGGACATATATCTTATCCACGCGACATAGGACATATATTGTGTCTGTCGCACCAGCAGCCAGCGATTCTCCGGCTGTTGGTGGTGGAGGATGACCCGGGGTGCCAGTATTCCAGACACCTCCCTTAAATATCCTTCATATTGGACAAGAAGGCCGCATTATCTGTACTATCTGTACTTAATTAACGGCTTCATACAGCCACCATAGCTCCATGAAACAGTTACTTTATACAAACATTTTTTTATATTTTAGCTCGATTACGAAACAAGTTCTTACAACTTACATTAATCACTATCTATACCTCAATCCTGCTAGAATCCATCGTCACGAGAGAGAGAGAGAAGAGACAATGTGGCATTTAAATGCCTTGCCTATTGGGCACAATTGTAACGGCTCCAGTGGTGCTAGAACTCCGGGCATTTTGCACACGAAGCGAACGCTCTACCACTGCGTTTTCACGACTTTCACAAAACAGTTATTACCACACAACACATGCACTAACAGCCTGAAAGGACACCCCATACTGTATTTTGGATATGCACGAACGAACGAATGTGAGGTTTGTTTGTGTGTTTGTTTGTTGGGTTTATTGTCGCACCAACACCTTATGTGCTCTTCCTAGCAGTATACAATACACGGTCGGGGACGGATCTGTAGTCCAATGGTAGCACGTTGGACTGGTAATCCAGGGAACGCAGGTTCGATCCCCGTCTGACCATAATAAATTAACAGTCTTTCAGATGGGACGTTAAACCGAGGTCTCGTGTCGGTGCTTTACACCGTGCACGTAAAAGAACCAGAGGAGATTCTGGAATGGGTCTCTGTCTGTATCATGCACTATCCTCCAACAATCTAAAATAACTAATCTCTTCAGGAGGCGTCGCTCATATGGGCAACCGGTAGCGACGATAAATAAACGTAAACAAACGGTCGGGGACGGATCTTTAGTCCAGTGGTAACACGCTGGACTGGTAACCAGGGATTTTTTAAATTTTATTTGACTTTGATGTTTCAGCAAATGAACCATTCAGGGTGTTTACTGTGTCATGTAATAAGACAGGAACACATATAACACCTTAATTATGTGGTAGATTAGTGACAGACGGATCTGTAGTCCAGTGGTAACACGCTGGACTGGTAATCTAGGGATCACAGGTTTGATCTCCTGTCTGGTCCTAATAAAATTAACAGTCTTTCAGATGGGAATTTAAACCGAGGTCTCGTGTCGGTGCTTTACCAGAGGAAACTCTGGAATGGGTCTCTGTCTGTATCATTGCACTATCCTCCAAATATCTAAACTGACTAATCTCTCCAGGAGCCGTCGCTCATATTGGCAACCGGTAGCGACGATAAATAAACATAAAACACACATCAAGTTTCTCCAGATATTTGTCACACTTCACAGTGACTGTACAACTTTACAAATGTGTTCCATACTTAAACATATTATTAAATATGTATCAGTGTCTGGTATTTGATCAGACACACGTATGTCAACATTAAATAGCTACGTAGTTGCCTCACGCGCTACAGTTCATTTAACACTTTCAACACAACATACTTCTAAAATGGCTTACAAAAAGTGTAGATCCAGATGAGCCGGCTCGCGACGAGCCATCTCATTAGAATCTGTACTATTTGCCAGTAATATTACAATATTAGACACAATTACCCATTTTGATAAATGAATTGGCCCAAATGTAATTTTCTTATTAATGTATTGGTCTAAACATATCCTGCACCAGTCCATGTCAGTTACTTGGTGTTGAATGTGTTAATATCATGCACCAGTCCGTGTCAGTTACTTGGTGTTGAATGGGTTAAATATCTTGCACCAGTCCATGTCAGTTACTTGGTGTTGAATGTGTTAATATCCTGCACCAGTCCGTGTCAGTTACTTGGTGTTGAATGGGTTAAATATCCTGCACCAGTCCATGTCAGTTACTTGGTGTTGAATGGGTTAAATATCACGCACCAGTCCATGTCAGTTACTTGGTGTTGAATGGGTTAAATATCACGCACCAGTCCATGTCAGTTACTTGGTGTTGAATGGGTTAATCATATTTGTATTAATCAATATTTACATCATGTTCGAACATTAATATCCATTAACAGATGGATCACATGTCCGAACGTACTTTCACTGTTTTCAAGAACGTACACTATATGCACATACTATGAGCTGCAGTGAAAACTGTTCTATCGGAAACAAGCGAACGTTCCGTGGAATAGTCTGTTATGGCGTCCAAACTAAATATGTTACGAAATTTACTGATTTTGTCCACACTGTCCTACCTTCATTCTCTGTGTTTACATGATAATGACACGCTGCAGCACCGAACATATGGTCAGACACCGCTATTGCAATTTCCATAGGTCACCATTATAACATACAGTGCCATTATATTTCCCCCCAAAATAGTTTGGCACAAAAGACAGTAGTTTTCAACAGACTGGCCTTTGAGCCACAGGAAAATGTCAAATTTCAATGGGGTTGACCGATTGCGGTTTTTTATTTCCCACTAAAGGCACCCACCCCCTCTGAAGGTAATTTAGTGGTGAATGTTGCACTGACACATGCATTTATAATATGCTGTTTATTTGTCACCATATGTCTGCAAATATTTTTAAATATTCCAAAATGCAGCTCATATATTGTATTTTAATATTTAGAAGTCATTTTCACTATTGCTGACAATACATACTCAGCCAATCAGTTCATGTATCAATAACTCTTAAGGGCTTCCCTACACCTTTTCAACCAATCCCAGACCAATATATCAATAATACCGTCTGACCAGAAACTGATGCGAATACCCATGTCACCGTGATGTAGAAATATATTAGATACTCCTCACTTATTTTACTGTTTTTCTTTATTGCCCGATATTAATAATTTCGTTTTTTAAAAACAAATTTTAGTTATGGACCACTGTGTCATATTACTTATTAATGATTGACCACGAAGTCACTCACACTTCAAGTTAGCCGAGATAGTGGTGATTCACA
>CM026393.1:30130733-30154222 GCA_014843695.1 Archivesica marissinica
TATGAGGTGTGTCTGTAATTGTATTATATGAAACTAAGCAATGTATATGTATGAGGTGTGTCTGTAATTGTATTATATGAAACTAAGCAATGTATGAGGTGTGTCTGTAATTGTATTATATGAAACTAAACAATGTATGAGGTGTGTCTGTAATTGTATTATATGAAACTAAGCAATGTATATGTATGAGGTGTGTCTGTAATTGTATTATATGAAACTAAACAATGTATGAGGTGTGTCTGTAATTGTATTATATGAAACTAAACAATGTATATGTATGAGGTGTGTCTGTAATTGTATTATATGAAACTAAGCAATGTATGAGGTGTGTCTGTAATTGTATTATATGAAACTAAGCAATGTATGAGGTGTGTCTGTAATTGTATTATATGAAACTAAGCAATGTATGAGGTGTGTCTGTATTGTATTATATGAAACTAAACAATGTATGAGGTGTGTCTGTATTGTATTATATGAAACTAAGCAATGTATATGTATGAGGTGTGTCTGTAATTGTATATATGAAACTAAACAATGTATGAGGTGTGTCTGTAATTGTATTATATGAAACTAAACAATGTATGAGGTGTGTCTGTAATTGTATATATGAAACTAAGCAATGTATATGTATGAGGTGTGTCTGTAATGTATATATGAAACTAAGCAATGTATGAGGTGTGTCTGTAATTGTTTATATGAAACTAAACAATGTATGAGGTGTGTCTGTAATTGTATTATATGAAACTAAGCAATGTATGAGGTGTGTCTGTAATTGTATTATATGAAACTAAGCAATGTATGAGGTGTGTCTGTAATTGTATTATATGAAACTAAGCAATGTATGAGGTGTGTCTGTAATTGTATTATATGAAACTAAGCAATGTATATGTATGAGGTGTGTCTGTAATGTATTATATGAAACTAAGCAAGTATGAGGTGTGTCTGTAATTGTATTATATGAAACTAAGCAATGTATATGTATGAGGTGTGTCTGTAATTGTATTATATGAAACTAAGCAATGTATGAGGTGTGTCTGTAATTGTATTATATGAAACTAAGCAATGTATGAGGTGTGTCTGTAATTGTATTATATGAAACTAAGCAATGTATGAGGTGTGTCTGTAATTGTATTATATGAAACTAAGCAATGTATATGTATGGTGTGTCACTTTACACAATGAGATATGAGCAACTTTTGAAACCTCTTCCTTCTACTAATATATTAAAGCGACATTACATCGCACAAAGCAAATAAAATGCATTTTTTTCATGTATAAATGCATTTCTACTACAAATTCTTCCGAATACATTTGATTACACTAACATTGAATCAATAAATAGTGTTTTTGTGGATTAAAAGTATGATTTCATATAACGGCCAGCCATACTCCTGAATTGACGATGTTTGTCATCGGAGTCAATACTAAACTAAACGCGAAATAATGTCATTTAGAGATATAATTTAACTAAGAATGGTCTACAAATAAATAGGCACAAATGTGAGATACGGTAAATATGATCTATAAACCGTGTTATTTAGGATACACGAGTTGTATTACGCATGGATGTTTACATTATTTTGCTATGTCAATAAACCGCGTATACGACGTTTGTTTATTAGTTGAAATACTCAGTATTTCAGGCAAATATTTGGGGGAAAAATGATACCATATAATAGGAAAACACATTCTTTAGAAATGTGTGTTTTCACTGATGTAGTGTCGCTTTAAGTTATTTATATCATAAGATTCTAAACCTCTCAAACTCACGTTGCTTCTTTTTTAGTCCATTTTTTCTTAGGTTTTTTCATTTTTTCCTCTTCAGCTTCGGCTTCTGTGTCACTGATGTCATCTCGTACAAGATCTGTATGATCCGGTGAGCCATACCATTTCTTTAACACATTTTCTAGCTTTTCCCTATAAAAATAACAATGGTAATATGTGTGTTGAAATAGCTATGGACTGGTCTTCTAGTCCAAACAGAGAGCTGTGATTGTTTCCTTCAAGAAATGGTCTTAAAAATATATATTTGCCCACAAATGGGTGTCGTGATAGCGCAGTGGATGCGCGTTCGCTTCAGGTGTGAAAGGTCCGGAGTTCAAGCCCCGCTGTAGCCATTACGATTGTGTCCTTAGGCAAGGCATTTAAATTCCACGTTGCTTCTTCTCTCCCTCGTGGCGATGGATTCCATCAGGAATGAGGTCTCGAGAGTGATTAACATAAGTTGAAAGAACTTGTTTCGCAATCGAGCTAAAATAAATTTGTATAAACTAAACAAATGGGTGCTGTGACCTAGAATTTTAAACAATACCCATCAAAATAAATCATCTGCATGTCGCCATTTACCTCCCTACAAAGTTTCAGGGAGCTAGGCTCAACAATTCTTGAGTTCTTGGGCAGATGCACTTATTGTTCACCTTGACCTTCAGTACACATTGATAGTAGTCATAATATGGAGGTCATAATTATTTCAAGAATCTATGTTCAATGTTGATGTGACCACACCAATAAACCAGTATGGTCAAGTACTGGTCACCACCAACATCTCAAAGTTCACAAAGTTTTTAGAATCTATATGCCAACATATTCTTGAATTAATTAGTATTTACTATTAAAGGTATCTGTAAATTTAACACACTAACCCCAAAGTAAATGAGGTTCTTCTACCAGTCACTATCAATCTCCATACCATGTTACAACGAATAAACATGCACAAAAATATATATGCACTGACTTCTCCATAGCGGGTGGCATAAAAAGTCTGTTTTGGGATTCAAAAGAGGTTCACATGTATAACGTTTGCAGATCTGATAAAGCCTACCTATCGTGAGTTCCTGCTGGTGTCCTCTCGTATACAATCCAGTTAGCAGTGTTTGAGCTGATCATTGACATAACATATGCATCCCAATCATTTTCCTGAACTTCTTTCGTATCATATAACTGTCCATTTCTTGATGTTTTCATCTGAGATTTTAGCATAACCGTTGCATCAATCGCTTCAGTGCTACCAGTTGTAGCTTGTGCTTTTGTCTGCAGGGTTTCTGGTAGTTTCAGTGGTTTAGTTTCAGTCAGAAACACACCCTCTCTTTCTGTTTCTCCTCCTGTCAGTTGTTGCTCCAAGTTCTCATCAACCAATTCAAGAGCCATTTGTTTCTCTGTTATTTGTTTCTGAATGTCCTTTAACTCCTCTCTCTTTAGAGCTTCAATGTGCATCTGCTGAGCTCTTTCTGTAATCTTCCTCTTCAATGGTTTCAGATGAGGTTTAGTTGATTTTGTAAGGTTACATGGCATATGTCTTACATCAACTCCTCGAGCATTATGTCTACCAACTGGGATTCTCGTTTGGTGAGGATACAGCACCAGATCTCCAATGTCAAAAGCTTCTGACAGGTACTTCTCATCATATGGTAAAGCATGGAAACATCTCTCTTTGACAACGTCTTCTTCAAATGCAAGATCTATTGAGACCTTTTTCAGGTAGCCTTTACTGATTGGATCCGTTGTTTCAGAAGGATTTCTGAAAACAATTGTTTCTGGTGCATAGCGACACGTCTGTTGTCCAAATTTGATGTCGGAGTCATCTGACCCTATCTGCGGGATCTTCACCCTGGCTGCACAGGGGAAAAGCAGCGGGGTCTTCAGTCTCTCTGCTGTTGTCATCATGTATCAGTTGTTCGTACCCCCACTTTTAATCTGAAAAATTAAGTGAATGACCGAATAATATTTTATTTATGAACATAGAAAGCTAGTGGTTAGTGCCACTAGTGATATAATGATTCGGTCAAATATAATTTGATCATGATGAAGCAGGCTCAAAATAATCTATTCTTATTCACTGCTATATGGTGGTCAGCATTTTGGAAAGCTAACTACAATTTGTCATGGAAGTATTTTTTAGTAACAGTTGAGTTATTTTTAAAACTAATTTATTAGGAAATAAAACTGAATGATACATGCTGTATTCTGATTGGCTTAGCATTAGCTTGTGAGGCGATTTATACGATGGTCATAGGAATTGAGTTGTCATTCCTGTGCTTTACCAGAGACTTATGGTCAGATATATGATTTCGCTGATATATGGTCTTTGTGTTGATGTGATTGCCAAACTAGAGAATGTAGGTTCAGTAGCAAAAGTATATATATAGTAGGGTAGGACAGAAACTGGTATAATACATTGAAATATATATATAGTCGGGTACATGTAGGGCAGAAGCTGGTATAATACATTGAAATATATATATAGTCGGGTACATGTAGGGCAGAAGCTGGTATAATACATTGAAATATATATATAGTAGGGTAGGACAGAAGTTGGTATAATACATTGAAATATATATATAGTAGGGTAGGACAGAAGCTGGTATAACACATTGAAATATATATATAGTAGGGTAGGACAGAAGTTGGTATAATACATTGAAATATATATATAGTAGGGTAGGACAGAAGCTGGTATAATACATTGAAATATATATATAGTAGGGTAGGACAGAAGTTGGTATAATACATTGAAATATATATATAGTAGGGTAGGACAGAAGCTGGTATAATACATTGAAATATATATATAGTAGGGTAGGACAGAAGTTGGTATAATACATTGAAATATATATATAGTAGGGTAGGACAGAAGCTGGTATAATACATTGAAATATATATATAGTAGGGTAGGACAGAAGTTGGTATAATACATTGAAATATATATATAGTAGGGTAGGACAGAAGCTGGTATAATACATTGAAATATATATATAGTAGGGTAGGACAGAAGTTGGTATAATACATTGAAATATATATATAGTAGGGTAGGACAGAAGCTGGTATAATACATTGAAATATATATATAGTAGGGTAGGACAGAAGTTGGTATAATACATTGAAATATATATATAGTAGGGTACATGTAGGGCAGAAGCTGGTATAATACATTGAAATATATATATAGTCGGGTAGGGCAGAAGCTGGTATAATACATTGAAATATATATATAGTCGGGTACATGTAGGGCAGAAGCTGGTATAATACATTGAAATATATATATAGTCGGGTACATGTAGGGCAGAAGCTGGTATAATACATTGAAATATATATATAGTCGGGTAGGACAGAAGCTGGTATAATACATTGAAATATATATATAGTCGGGTACATGTAGGGCAGAAGCTGGTATAATACATTGATATATATATATATAGTCGGGTAGGGCAGAAGCTGGTATAATACATTGAAACATATATATAGTAGGGTAGGACAGAAGCTGGTATAATACATTGAAATATATATATAGTAGGGTACATGTAGGACAGAAGCTGGTATAATACATTGAAATATATATATAGTCGGGTAGGGCAGAAGCTGATATAATACATTGAAATATATATATAGTCGGGTAGGGCAGAAGCTGGTATAATACATTGAAATATATATCTATTCCCATCGATATGGATTTATGGCGTCCCACATACACATGTATAGCTGCCGTTGCCCTCCCTCATCTATTCCCATCGATATAGATTTATCACGTCCCACATACACATGCATAGCTGCCGTTGCCCTCCCTTATCTATTCCCATCGATATAGATTTATCACGTCCCACATACACATGTATAGCTGCCGTTGTCCTGCCTCATCTATTTCCATCGATATAGATTTATGGCGTCCCACATACACATGCATAGCTGCCGTTGCCCTTACTTATCTATTCCCATCGATATAGATTTATGGCGTCCCACATACACATGTATAGCTGCCGCTGTCCTCCCTCATCTATTCCCATCGATATAGATTTATGGCGTCCCACATACACATGTATAGCTGCCGTTGCCCTCCCTCATCTATTCCCATCGATATAGATTTATCACGTCCCACATACACATGTATAGCTGCCGTTGTCCTCCCTCATCTATTCCCATCGATATAGATTTATCACGTCCCACATACACATGTATAGCTGCTGTTGTCCTCCCTCATCTATTCCCATCGATATAGATTTATGGCGTCCCACATACACATGTATAGCTGCCGTTGTCATCCCTCATCTATTCCCATCGATACAGATTTATGGCATCCCACATACACATGCATAGCTGCCGTTGCCCTCCCTCATCTATTCCCATCGATATAGATTTATGGCGTCCCACATACACATGTATAGCTGCCATTGCCCTCCCTCATCTATTCCCATCGATATAGATTTATCACGTCCCACATACACATGTATAGCTGCCGTTGCCCTCCCTCATCTATTCCCATCGATATAGATTTATGGCGTCCCACATACACATGTATAGCTGCCGTTGTCCTCCCTCATCTATTCCCATCGATATAGATTTATCGCGTCCCACATACACATGTATAGCTGCCGTTGCCCTCCCTCATCTATTCCCATCGATATATAGATTTATCACGTCCCACATACACATGTATAGCTGCCGTTGTCCTCCCTCATCTATTCCCATCGATAAAGATATATCATGTGCCACATACACATGTATAGCTGCCGTTGTCCTCCCTCATCTATTTCCATCGACATAGATTTATCACGTCCCCCACATACACATGTATAGCTGCCGTTGTCCTCCCTTATCTATGTCCATCGATATAGATTTATCATGTGCCACATACAAATGTATAGCTGCCGTTGTCCTCCCTCAAGTTTGACGTCACTCGCTAAACACGGTTTTATTGCAGATTCAACTTCTTTCTTTGTACAATGTATGTATGTATGTATGGATGTATGTTCCATTAATGTCAAACCCCTTGCAGAGACCTATCGACAGGCTTATCGGACCTAAGAGGTTAACCAATATTAAGCAATGTGTGTGAGGTGCCTTGCTCAATGACACTACATACGTGGCCTAACTGAGTATCGAACACTGGACCACGGATGCCACATTATGTATTGTGTATACAGACAAAATTCCGAGCCATATTAGAATATTTATTTTATCTGGTGAAATATAGCATTTTCTTCACTGAGAAAAATGACAGTGAACTTTACTGAGAAAATTCAATCATACATTAGAATAAATTCTTGGAGAATACATGGGTGGCACGTTGTTCCAGTATCAGAGTGGACCCAACCAAATTATAAGTTGGGTAGTTTCAGTTTTACGGTCCCCTTTGACTATTGTTTTAGGAAGGTTGTGCAACAAATCTTTTCAAAATATATTGGCCCAGGTAGGGGTTTAGAGGGCCTTGGCGAGGGAAGGTATTGTCCATTGAACGGGGGGAGCTTTGTCGAGGGATGATATTAAAGTGACCAAGCAAAGAAATAGCGGAAAAGTTAGTGACTCAAACCCATGACCTCCTGAACACTAGTCGGACAGCTCTACCAACTGAGCTAGCCAGGCCGATGTACTACCCACGCCGAAATACACTACACTCTTCCCTCTTTTATTCTTTAGGAGCCGCACTCCGATCCCTGGAGCCGCGCCCCTACTCCTTTGCCATATATCCTCGTCGCCATTAAAGTGACCAAGCAAAGAAAGAGCGGAAAAGTTAGTGACCTGACGTGGGACTCGAACCCACAACCTCCTGAACACTAGTCGGAGAGCTCTACCAACTGAGCTAGCCAGGCCGATGTTCTACCCACGCCGAAATACACTATAGTTAGTGAGTAACGAAATATACAATTGGCAGTAATCTTGAGACAATTGGCAGTAATATGGACATTAAACATTAGTATTCTCTCAGCTTTAGTTTACTGCCACCTGTTGTGTGGGATTACTGCCTCTATCCCTAGGCCTAACCTGTGTGGTAGCCCGCACAAACTTATAATGTTATGACATTACACTTCTGGGAAGGTAAGTGTTACACTAATTTCATACAATTGGTTTTAAAAATATGGTCACTACCCTACATTCATTTTTACCAACGAGTTCACCTGAGAGGGCCGAATACCGGTACGGCCAATTATACGAGTCGGAGCGGGGTACGAATGGGCTGAATAGGTGTATTAAATTAACCTGCTCTGCTTTCGAACTGGGTTGAATAGGTAAATTGAGGTTATATAAATGAGCCAGACAGGTAACTTCAGGGCATCCAAAGGAAATTTACTAGTATTACTAAAATAAAATGTAGTTTGTACCGTAAGCCGCCATATTGTTTAATAGTTTCTACGACTACTGGCTGCACCACTAGCTAGTGCTACATTTCGGTTTAAACAAATCTAGATACAGTCTTATAAGGGGCATAACTCTCATTATGTTTACTAGATATTGAAGTGTAAATATATATAGGCAATTGACACCGAACTGGAATTAAGGGAGAAATATGTATGACTGCGAAGTAAAACAGCAATACGGCTGTCAGGAAGAACCAAAATTCGACTGCGAAAAAACACAGCACTATGACTCCAAACAAAAAAAACAAATTGGATTTCAACAATTGTTTGAACAAACCAACAGACTGCCAAGATATTATGTTGAACCCGAGAGTAAGTGCTGTTAGGTTGTTAATGTTTCACTTTGTCAATTATAAAACTTTTCTCAGATGTTGGACAAGCTGGTTCTCTCAAGTGATTTGATTGGTTGACGTCTGAATCTGAGCTGTAGTCTGTAGAGTGGTGGTACCTATGCTCGGCGTATGTATGTAGAGTGGTGGAACCTATGCTCGGCATATGTATGTAGAGTGGTGGAACCTATGCTCGGCGTATGTATGTAGAGTGGTGGAACCTATGCTCGGCGTATGTATGTATGTTCCATTAATGTAAGGTTAACCGGTACTAAGCAATGTGTGTGAGGTGCCTTGCTCAATGACACTACATACGTGGCCTGACCGAGTATCGAACCCGGGATTCCAAATTCGATGCTCTACCACTGGACCACGGCGTATTTCTATGCTCGGCGTATTTTCCATTTCCATCCGTATTTAAAATATTTATATAGTTCTAGGCTAATTTCGCTGACAGAGCTGAAGCATGGTTCAATAGCATTCTGTTGAGTGTATTGGTAGGCTGATGCAACTCAACCGTGACTCGTCCATCAGACGAATATAAACAAGCAAATCATTGGGAGAATATTTCCACCGAAACTGTTGTATGTATGTATGTTCCATTAATGTCAAACCCCTTGTGGGGACCTAGACATGTTTTCCTGGGCAGGCTTAGCCGACCTAAGTGGTTAACCAGTACTAAGCAATGTGTGTGAGGTGCCTTGCTCAATGACACTACATACGTGGCCTGACCGAGTATCGAACCGGGACCGTTCGATTCCAAATCCGACGCTCTACCACTGGACCACGGACGCCACTGTTACGGTGTATGAGCAATTCACTGAATTCAGGTAGCTATCCGAATTTAAAAAATCTACACCTAACCCGAAAAATAGTTTCTATACCATTTCTGATTAAGACCAATAAGTGTTTTTATTCCATGATATACTATATCAAAATAAGATATTCAACAAGTCATTGTGGATAAATAAAAAATAACAAGTACACCATGCATAGGTGCCCTGAAGTCTTCAGTTCCCCATATAAACGGCTGCCAACCGACACCGTTGCGATAGCTGTATTGAGCAGCAAGGTCACGTGATGAAGCTAAAACTGTCAACAAGAGTGTTTTGAAAGTTGTTTTCACGACTTAAGAAAATAATAATATACGGCAAGTGCAATTAACATTTTATACTGGTCATTATATGTGGGATTTACGCCGAGGATAGGTTCCACCACTCTACACTCAGCTGAACCAATCAGAAAGCTTGAAACTAAGATTTTATAACCTGCAACTCAGGTATGGAAATGTAACTTATGTTTCGGGGTTGGGTTGTGTAGGCCCATACTCACTAATTGGTAACACAGTGACAGCAGGCTCGTCAGAAGCCAGCTGACATTGGGGCCCACAGATTTAGAGGGCCACGAGTCTGCTAGGGAGGTCCAGGGGCATATTCCCCCTGGACATTTTTGAGATGTCGATACTGTAAAAACGATTTTAATGACTTCTGGACATAAAAAGTAAACTTATTTTTTATAATACGTGTTGCTATTTTATAATATTATTTTACAAAAATATAATTATGTTGCAGTCACGTCAACGCCAATTGGCGGTGACGTCTTGCCGATGACGATGGTTAATAACACTGTTCGTGTATGGCCTGTATGTTGTTTCTCCTGATACTTGCAAGCGTTTGCGTATCGTCTACCCGGAAACGTGATACCGATGTGCCGTGGCTGTCTCGGGCCAACAAAGTGCGTCAATATCCAATGGCATGGATTATAGCTGCATTATGAAAATCGGCCAATATTCATAATTCTACATAAATGTACGTTCCTTAAACGGTACCCGGTACATGTTACCCGCTCTGCGTACAGTGCATAGGAACCCAGAGTATGTCTATATACATGTAGCCGTCACTTGCAATGTCGAGTATAAATTCCACAAGTATGAAATAAAAATACACCCAACTTGCCAAAATATTGGGGCCGCGTACATAACTTCCACAAGTATAAAATAAAAACCGCCTGCCTGGCCAAAATATTGGGGCCGCATACATAACTTCCACACATATAAAATAAAAAACCGCCTGTCTGGCCAAAATGTTGGGGCCGCAGTCCCCTGTGACCCCTGCGACCGCTGCTCCGACAACAGGAAGACATTGAACAATATGAAGATGCAAATTAGCAGTTGTATTTCTATTTCTACTCGATAATTACCATTACTTGGTACATACATATGTTCAAATTAATTTACATCTGCTTACCTAATATCATGCTATATCTCATAGGCATATTTCTAATTGATACTCACGATACTGAAATGGAAGACTTATAAAATATGTATGATTATAAGCTATATAAGTATGTCTCCCAATAATGCTGGTTCCATGCATAGTGGATCATAATAATGTCATAAAGTGTACTGTTTATATAAGATAAGATCAATTTTATTTTGAGTCTACAGACGGATCTGTAGCCCAGTGGTAAAACGCTGGACTGGTAATCCAGGGATCGCAGGTTCGATCCCCCGTCTGACCCTAATAAAATGAACAGTCTTTCAGATGGGACGTTAAACCGAGGTCTCGTGTCGGTGCTTTACACCGTGCACGTAAAAGAACCAGAGGAGACTCTGGAATGGGTCTCTTTCTGTATCATTGCACTATCCTCCAAAAATCTAAAATGACTAATCTCTTCAGGAGGCGTCGCTCATATGGGCAACCGGTAGTGACGATAAATAAACGTAAAACACACACTGTTTATATAAGATAAGATCAATTTTATTTTGAGTCGGCAAGATAGCAACAATACAACACAAGCTCTGAGTGAGCTTTTGAATCGAATATATAACATAAAATAATGGTAACAGCTATAAAATTAGAATCACTGATATATAGATTGACTGACATTTAACTAATAAACAATACTTTACATTCGATTAACAACATTTATTAAACTTTATGAATTAAATTCTAAGCAAGCAGGGATCATTCTAGAGGGCGATGTGGGCGAAATTGTCGCCCTAGGGACCCTGACTTCGCCCTCTGGGGGGGGGGGGGCCCACTTCTCCCTAACAAACCAAAACAATTTCAAACAAAATTGTGTCTAGTAAGATACACTGGCCCATTATAAAGCACTCCTTCTATTCAAATGTTGTATTTAATGGTTGTACTGTGCATTTTAACAATATTTTGCAGAAGTATATTAAAGAACACCATTTAAGGAAGCGATCACACGCTTTCTCACTTCTCCCAAAAATTCTGAACTAGAATGAACCCGGGCCATGGTATTAGAACTATATCTTACATGTAAGAACTAAACAGGGTATTAGAACTATCTCTTACATGTAAGAACTAAACATGGTATTAGAACTATCTCTTACATGTAAGAACTAAACATGGTATTAGAACTATATATTACATGTAAGAACTAAACAGGGTATTAGAACTATATCTTACATGTAAGAACTAAACATGATATTAGAACTATATCTTACATGTAAGAACTAAACATGGTATTAGAACTATCTCTTACATGTAAGAACTAAACATGGTATTAGAACTATATCTTACATGTAAGAACTAAACAGGGTATTAGAACTATATCTTACATGTAAGAACTAAACATGATATTAGAACTATATCTTACATGTAAGAACTAAACATGGTATTAGAACTATCTCTTACATGTAAGAACTAAACATGGTATTAGAACTATATCTTACATGTAAGAACTAAACAGGGTATTAGAACTATATCTTACATGTAAGAACTAAACATGATATTAGAACTATATCTTACATGTAAGAACTAAACATGGTATTAGAACTATCTCTTACATGTAAGAACTAAACATGGTATTAGAACTATATCTTACATGTAAGAACTAAACAGGGTATTAGAACTATATCTTACATGTAAGAACTAAACATGATATTAGAACTATATCTTACATGTAAGAACTAAACATGGTATTAGAACTATCTCTTACATGTAAGAACTAAACAGGGTATTAGAACTATATCTTACATGTAAGAACTAAACAGGGTATTAGAACTATCTCTTACATGTAAGAACTAAACAGGGTATTAGAACTATATCTTACATGTAAGAACTAAACAGGGTATTAGAACTATCTCTTACATGTAAGAACTAAACATGGTATTAGAACTATATCTTACATGTAAGAACTAAACATGGTATTAGAACTATCTCTTACATGTAAGAACTAAACAGGGTATTAGAACTATATCTTACATGTAAGAACTAAACAGGTTATTAGAACTATCTCTTACATGTAAGAACTAAACAGGGTATTAATATATTTCTTAAATGGTTTTCCGGCTTGCACTTTTAGTTTTGTATAAGGTCATTTGACACTAATTTTCACTATTAAATGTTTGTTTGGAGTGACTCTGGACTGTAGCGTCCACAAATGTAATTTTCTCTACTGTACTTTGTGATTTCGAAATGTGTTTTAGTATACAGATGCATTGGGCTCGTATGAAATGTCTCTGCATTATAAACAAGCCTGCCATATGGTAATTAAATTACGTCAATGCCCAAGATTTTTGAATTCACGAAGTTAGCGTGTGGCAAAGACAATTCGAATTGTCAAAACTTAGTGTGCTGCGATCAATAAACTAAGTTTCTGCCACCACTTTCGGAAAAGCAGATATGTAGATTCAAACATTCTTGCATAAAAGCCATTAATAAGTCCAGAGCTATAAAAATGATGTATGTAGTGTGTACTAAACACTGCTATACTGTAAATCTGTGGAATGTGCACGTATTCGCAGTATAGCCGCTAAAAATGAAAATACCAACAATTGTTTTTGGCTTGTATTTTTTTGGAATGCCTGCGATTTCGACACCAATGCTGGTAAGCCAATATCAATGTCGGCAATTTCCGTCGCAATGTCGGAGAAATGGAGACCTGTATAAATAGTTAGATGTTCTCAGATGAGGCATCTTCACTTGCTGATCTGTTCTTAGTAGCTGGTATTAGTCAGGGGCAGTAACTCCTAAGTGCTAGAAACAAGTTGTCTTTCTTCCTCATAAGTAGGTAATGCCAGACAATTCTCTTGTGCCATAGCCCACAGGTTCAGTCAACGCGTTAACACTGGTTAAGCACGAATCTGTACTCATTTCATCGCTAATTGACTAAATGTTCTAACTGACTACATGTTCAGCTCTAACTGACTACATGTTCTACTCTAACTGACTACATGTTCTACTCTAACTGACTACATGTTCTACCCTAACTGACTACATGTTCAGCTCTGACTACATGTTCTACCCTAACTGACTACAGGTTCTACCATAACTGACTACATGTTCAGCTCTGACTACATGTTCTATCCTAACTGTCTACCCTAACTGACTACATGTTCTACCCTAACTGACTACATGTTCTACCCTAACTGACTACAGGTTCTACCCTAACTGACTACATGTCTACTCTAACTGACTACATGTTCTACCCTAACTGACTACAGGTTCTATCCTAACTGACTACATGTTCTACCCTAACTGACTACATGTTCTATCCTAACTGACTACAGGTTCTACCCTAACTGACTACATGTTCTACCCTAACTGACTACAGGTTCTACCCTAACTGACTACATGTTCTACCCTAACTGACTACATGTTCTACCCTAACTGACTACAGGTTCTAACCTAACTGACTACATGTTCTACCCTAACTGCCTACATGTTCAGCTCTGACTACATGTTCTATCCTAACTGACTACATGTTCTACCCTAACTGACTACATGTTCTACCCTAACTGACTACATGTTCAGCTCTAACTGACTACATGTTCTACCCTAACTGACTACATGTTCTACCCTAACTGACTACATGTTCTACCCTAACTGACTACATGTTCTACCCTAACTGACTACATGTTCAGCTCTGACTACATGTTCTACCCTAACTGACTACATGTTCAGCTCTGACTACATGTTCTATCCTAACTGACTACATGTTCTACCCTAACTGACTACATGTTCTATCCTAACTGACTACATGTTCTACTCTAACTGACTACATGTTCTACCCTAACTGACTACATGTTCTACCCTAACTGACTACAGGTTCTACCCTAACTGACTACATGTTCTACCCTAACTGACTACATGTTCTACCCTAACTGACTACATGTTCTACCCTAACTGACTACATGTTCTACCCTAACTGATTACATGTTCTACCCTAACTGACTACATGTTCTACCCTAACTGACTACATGTTCTACCCTAACTGACTACAGGTTCTACCCTAACTGCCTACATGTTCAGCTCTGACTACATGTTCTACCCTAACTGACTACATGTTCTACCCTAACTGCCTACATGTTCTACCCTAACTGCCTACATGTTCAGCTCTGACTACATGTTCTACCCTAACTGACTACATGTTCTACCCTAACTGCCTACATGTTCTACCCTAATTGACTACAGGTTCTACCCTAACTGACTACATGTTCTACCCTAACTGCCTACATGTTCAGCTCTGACTACATGTTCTACCCTAACTGACTACATGTTCTACCCTAACTGCCTACATGTTCTATCCTAACTGACTACATGCTCTACCCTAACTACCTTCATGTTCTACCCTAACTGCCTACATGTTCTACCCTAACTGACTACTGGTTCTACTCTAACTAACTACAGGTTCTACCCTAACTGACTAAACTATATGCAAGTGATATGCAAATGATTTCCGATTCTAACACGACCCAGCTAATAACATACATACTTGTAGAGTAAAATCTACCTCGGGTTATTCTGCGATATACCTATCTTGAACTATGCTGCACGCGCATCATGTTTTGGCTATTCCATATATACAATGCGTGTAAAGTTTTATGAATGAAAGTCACGTGATGTTTGTAAATACTACCGTGGGAATTCGCGGAAGTGAGCTATTTTTAGAATCAGATAATCTCTTGTCCGTCTTGTTTTTCTGTTAAGTAACGTTTCAGTTACTATTCTGTACAGTTTTATTTGACAAAATAAATAAAATTATTGATCAGTTACAACTTTTGTTCATTTATGCACTAGATTGATATTTTGCATAAAAAATAACGTCATCACCCCTTACGCGGGAGGAAATTTCGAAAGCCAAATGCAGCGGAGTAGAGTAAATACTCCTTTGATTCTCGTCTAAAATTATTAGAAGTAAGTCGTGTTCGTGATATATTTCTACGCATAAGAACTTCAAACTTGGGTTATTCTGTGATATACCACGGTTAATACTTATTATTTCTTAATTAACATGTTGCCTGAAACTTTATTCACCAGGATTGTTTGATGCACTCCAAATCCTTGGATCAGAATACTCCAAAGAATACATTCTGATATTAAATACATTTCACAGATCTAGGTCTTAGTTATATAAAGATCAGTGTTTGAAACATATCTCAACATCATTATGTGGTTAAGTCATAATTGCTGTCTTAATTGCAAATGTTTATTCAAATAATTCCGAAGAAGGTTGTGCATAATTTAGTACATTGTTAATTCTTTTTGAAAAATAATCTGTTTTGTTGAATGTCATTATATATAGTTCAGACATGCAATGAAATATAATCTTGTCTGTGAATAGATTTACATGCTCCTCTGCTACTATCTTATCAATGTTTCATGGGTGGGATTCCCCCCAACCCCCGTATGATTCAGCATTACTCTAAATATGGTTGCATTTATGTCTCCATGTAAAGTATAATTAATCTGTGGTTCTGATTACCAATATACCGTATTTAATTTAATAATCAAACGTTGATTTGAGTCGCATTTTAACTCCGTGACTGAGTATCTACTGTCATCCACTACAAATGACCTCACCACTATTAACTCCATGACTAAGTATCTACTGTCATCCACTACAAATGACCTCACCACTATTAACTCCTTGACTAAGTATCTACTGTCATCCACTACAAATGACCTCACCACTATTAACTCCATGACTAAGTATCTACTGTCATCCACTACAAATGACCTCACCACTATTAACTACATGACTAAGTATCTACTGTCATCCACTACAAATGACCTCACCACTATTAACTCCTTGACTAAGTATCTACTGTCATCCACTACAAATGACCTCACCACTATTAACTCCTTGACTAAGTATCTACTGTCATCCACTACAAATGACCTCACCACTATTAACTCCATGACTAAGTATCTACTGTCATCCACTACAAATGACCTCACCACTATTAACTACATGACTAAGTATCTACTGTCATCCACTACAAATGACCTCACCACTATTAACTCCCTGACTAAGTATCTACTGTCATCCACTACAAATGACCTCACCACTATTAACTCTGTGACTAAGTATCTACTGTCATCCACTACAAATGACCTCACCACTATTAACTCCGTGACTGAGTATCTACTGTCATCCACTACAAATGACCTCACCACTATTAACTCCTTGACTAAGTATCTACTGTCATCCACTACAAATGACCTCACCACTATTAACTCCATGACTAAGTATCTACTGTCATCCACTACAAATGACCTCACCACTATTAACTACATGACTAAGTATCTACTGTCATCCACTACAAATGACCTCACCACTATTAACTCCTTGACTAAGTATCTACTGTCATCCACTACAAATGACCTCACCACTATTAACTCCTTGACTAAGTATCTACTGTCATCCACTACAAATGACCTCACCACTATTAACTCCATGACTAAGTATCTACTGTCATCCACTACAAATGACCTCACCACTATTAACTCCATGACTAAGTATCTACTGTCATCCACTACAAATGACCTCACCACTATTAACTCCTGACTAAGTATCTACTGTCATCCACTACAAATGACCTCACCACTATAACTCCGTGACTGAGTATCTACTGTCATCCACTACAAATGACCTCACCACTATTAACTCCATGACTAAGTATCTACTGTCATCCACTACAAATGACCTCACCACTATTAACTCCGTGACTGAGTATCTACTGTCATCCACTACAAATGACCTCACCACTATTAACTCCATGACTAAGTATCTACTGTCATCCACTACAAATGACCTCACCACTATTAACTCCGTGACTGAGTATCTACTGTCATCCACTACAAATGACCTCACCACTATTAACTCCATGACTAAGTATCTACTGTCATCCACTACAAATGACCTCACCACTATTAACTCTGTGACTAAGTATCTACTGTCATCCACTACAAATGACCTCACCACTATTAACTCTGTCACTGAGTATCTACTGTCATCCACTACAAATGACCTCACCACTATTAACTCTGTGACTAAGTATCTACTGTCATCCACTACAAATGACCTCACCACTATTAACTCTGTCATTGAGTATCTACTGTCATCGACTACAAATGACCTCACCACTATTAACTCCGTGACTGAGTATCTACTGTCATCCACTACAAATGACCTCACCACTATTAACTCCTTGACTAAGTATCTACTGTCATCCACTACAAATGACCTCACCACTATTAACTCCATGACTAAGTATCTACTGTCATCCACTACAAATGACCTCACCACTATTAACTACATGACTAAGTATCTACTGTCATCCACTACAAATGACCTCACCACTATTAACTCCTTGACTAAGTATCTACTGTCATCCACTACAAATGACCTCACCACTATTAACTCTGTGACTAAGTATCTACTGTCATCCACTACAAATGACCTCACCACTATTAACTCCGTGACTGAGTATCTACTGTCATCCACTACAAATGACCTCACCACTATTAACTCTGTGACTAAGTATCTACTGTCATCCACTACAAATGACCTCACCACTATTAACTCCGTGACTGAGTATCTACTGTCATCCACTACAAATGACCTCACCACTATTAACTCCATGACTAAGTATCTACTGTCATCCACTACAAATGACCTCACCACTATTAACTCTGTCACTGAGTATCTACTGTCATCCACTACAAATGACCTCACCACTATTAACTCTGTCACTGAGTATCTACTGTCATCCACTACAAATGACCTCACCACTATTAACTCTGTGACTAAGTATCTACTGTCATCGACTACAAATGACCTCACCACTATTAACTCTGTCATTGAGTATCTACTGTCATCGACTACAAATGACCTCACCACTATTAACTCTGTGACTGAGTATCTACTGTCATCGACTGATATGACCGTTGGTTTGAATCCCACAGGAGATTCATTCATGCGAGGAAGTTTTCCAGCTGGCTTGCTGAAGGTCAGTGGTTCTACCTGGGCGTTAAACCCAGAAACAAACAAAATAGAGTCTCATTTTAGTGAATCCTGTATGCACGGTGACAAGAGTATTCATGCACAACTGATATTTGATCATTTTCATGTGTACCACTGATATTTGATCATTTCCGAGTTTACCTCTTATATTTGATCATTTTCATGTGTACCACTGATATTTGATCATTTTCATGTGTACCACTGATATTTGATCATTTCCGAGTTTACCACTGATATTTGATCATTTCCGAGTTTACCACTGATATTTGATCATTTCCGAGTTTACCTCTTATATTTGATCATTTTCATGTGTACCACTGATATTTGATCATTTCCGAGTTTACCTCTTATATTTGATCATTTTCATGTGTACCACTGATATTTGATCATTTTCATGTGTACCACTGATATTTGATCATTTCCGAGTTTACCACTGATATTTGATCATTTCCGAGTTTACCACTGATATTTGATCATTTCCGAGTTTACCTCTTATATTTGATCATTTTCATGTGTACCACTGATATTTGATCATTTTCATGTTTACCACTGATATTTGATCATGTTCATGTGTACCACTGATATTTGATCATGTTCATGTGTACCACTGATATTTGATCATGTTCATGTGTACCACTGATATTTGATCATTTTCATGTGTACCACTGATATTTGATCATTTTCATTGCATGACTCTCATGACATCTGTTTTCCCAAGAAAGTGGATTAACTTGAGGCTTACAGTTAAGCTGTTGTCCACCAGGAGAGGGATCTATATAAGTATTTTACACCTCTCAAGCTGTATATTATAAATAACAATGTATGTACATAATATTGAAATAAAATATGCGTGCATGCGTGCGTGCGTGCGTGCGTGCGTGCGTGCGTGCGTGTGTGCGTGCGTGCGTGTGTGCGTGCGTGCGTGCGTGCGTGCGTGCGTGCGTGCGTGCGTGCGTGCGTGCGTGCGTGCGTGCGCGTGTGTGCTTACAGGACAACTCGCAACATTTTTGGTGGATTTGATGACACTTTGTGGGTTGGTCTAATTGGAAATGAATCGGTCAAGGAGTGTTGTCAAGGAGTGTTGTCACGGAGTGTTGTCAAGGAGTGTGGTTGTCACAGAGTGTTGTCACAGAGTGTTGTCAAGGAGTGTTGTCACAGAGTGTTGTCAAGGAGTGTTGTCACAGAGTGTTGTCAAGGAGTGTTGTCAAGGAGTGTTGTCACAGAGTGTTGTCAAGGAATGTTGTCACATAGTGTTGTCAAGGAGTGTTGTCACAGAGTGTTGTCAAGGAGTGTTGTCAAGGAGTGTTGTCAAGGAGTGTTGTCACAGAGTGTTGTCAAGGAGTGTTGTCACAGAGTGTTGTCACGGAGTGTTGTCATGATGTGTTGTCAAGGAGTGTTGTCACAGAGTGTTGTCAATGAGTGTTGTCAAGGAGTGTTGTCACAGAGTGTTGTCAAGGAGTGTTGTCACAGAGTGTTGTCAAGGAGTGTTGTCACGGAGTGTTGTCATGGAGTGTTGTCAAGGAGTGTTGTCACGGCTGTCAACAATTTGTCTACTCCCTTTGGCTATATAGTTATACCACTGTAAAAGGAAGCATTATTCTTGTGTTAAATACCAGTGCAGTTTGCATCTCTCCAAGTGTTATCCTCAATTTCTTCTTGCAAGAGAAATACTAGGACTAATACAATGCAGATGTATCCTAGTCAGTGGTATACTGTAGGAAAACCACCATTTACAATGTAGATTTATCCTAGTCAGCTGTATACTGTAGGAAAACCACCATTTACAATGTAGATTTATCCTAGTCAGTGGTATACTGTAGGAAAACTACCATTTACAATGTAGATTTATCCTAGTCAGTGGTATACTGTAGGAAAACCACCATTTACAATGCAGATTTATCCTAGTCAGTGGTATCCTGTAGGAAAACCACCATTTACAATGCAGATTTATCCTAGTCAGTGGTATACTGTATGAAAACCACCATTTACAATGCAGATTTATCCTAGTCAGTGGTATCCTGTATGAAAACCACCATTTACAATGCAGATTTATCCTAGTCAGTGGTATACTGTATGAAAACCACCATTTACAATGCAGGTTTATCCTAGTCAGTGGTATACTGTATGAAAACCACCATTTACAATGCAGATTTATCCTAGTCAGTGGTATACTGTATGAAAACCACCATTTACAATGCAGATTTATCCTAGTCAGTGGTATACTGTATGAAAACCACCATTTACAATGCAGATTTATCCTAGTCAGTGGTATACTGTATGAAAACCACCATTTACAATGCAGATTTATCCTAGTCAGTGGTATACTGTATGAAAACCACCATTTACAATGCAGATTTATCCTAGTCAGTGGTATACTGTATGAAAACCACCATTTACAATGCAGATTTATCCTAGTCAGTGGTATACTGTATGAAAACCACCATTTACAATGCAGATTTATCCTAGTCAGTGGTATACTGTATGAAAACCACCATTTACAATGCAGATTTATCCTAGTCAGTGGTATACTGTAGGAAAACCACCATTTACAATGCAGATTTATCCTAGTCAGTGGTATCCTGTAGGAAAACCACCATTTACAATGTTAATTAATATCGATAAAGGGAAGTAATTTACAATTCATAATTTCATATAAGCAAATTCATTTGTGTTCATATCTTCTAAATTTAATTTAAAGTCTGAACAATTGAAATATAACATGATAGGTACACTTTCTAATCATCCACTTCTCAGAATATCTTGGTGTGCAATTATTCTAAGTAAATGATTTATTCATGACCAAAGTTCTTCAAACAAATATAAGATTGGAACTGTTTACCTCATAGCTCAGGGCAATGAATTTAAAAAAATTGATGTTCCTGTAAAAGATGTTTGTTTAGTCCATATAAATTTATATTAGTTTTACCAATTAAGTTATTGATTTACTAGTTTAATATTCTTAATATCTAACAAGCAAGTCTTTCCTACAAAACTTAGTTATGTTTTAACATTTTCCAGCAAATAAAATAAACATGCATATTATTAATTATCAGTGATTCTAAGTGTATAACTGTTGTACAAATGTTATCATTATACTGTATGTTATAATGTCCTGTATGTTATATAGTACTGTATGTTATATAGTACTGTATGTTATATAGTACTGTATGTTATATAGTCCTGTATGTTATATAGTACTGTATGTTATATAGTACTGTATGTTATATAGTACTGTATGTTATATAGTATGTTATATAGTATGTTATATAGTACTGTATGTTATATAGTACTGTATGTTATATAGTACTGTATGTTATATAGTACTGTATATAGAACTGTATGTTATATAGTACTGTATGTTATATAGTGTGTTATATAGTACTGTATGTTATATAGTACTGTATGTTATATAGTACTGTATGTTATATAGTACTGTATGTTATATAGTACTGTATGTTATATAGTACTGTATGTTATATAGTACTGTATGTTATATAGTACTGTATGTTATATAGTACTGTATGTTATATAGTACTGTATGTTATATAGTATGTTATATAGTACTGTATGTTATATAGTACTGTATGTTATATAGTACTGTATATAGTACTGTATGTTATATAGTACTGTATGTTATATAGTACTGTATGTTATATAGTACTGTATGTTATATAGTACTGTATGTTATATAGTACTGTATGTTATATAGTACTGTATGTTATATAGTACTGTATGTTATATAGTATGTTATATAGTACTGTATGTTATATAGTACTGTATATAGTACTGTATGTTATATAGTACTGTATGTTATATAGTACTGTATGTTATATAGTACTGTATGTTATATAGTACTGTATGTTATATAGTACTGTATGTTATATAGTACTGTATGTTATATAGTACTGTATGTTATATAGTACTGTATGTTATATAGTACTGTATGTTATATAGTACTGTATGTTATATAGTACTGTATGTTATATAGTACTGTATGTTATATAGTACTGTATGTTATATAGTACTGTATGTTATATAGTACTGTATGTTATATAGTACTGTATGTTATATAGTATGTTATATAGTACTGTATGTTATATAGTACTGTATGTTATATAGTACTGTATGTTATATAGTACTGTATGTTATATAGTACTGTAGTATTATATAGTACTGTATGTTATATAGTACTGTATGTTATATAGTACTGTATGTTATATAGTACTGTATGTTATATAGTACTGTATGTTATATAGTACTGTATGTTATATAGTATGTATGTTATATAGTACTGTATGTTATATAGTACTGTATGTTATATAGTATGTTATATAGTACTGTATGTTATATAGTACTGTATATAGTACTGTATGTTATATAGTACTGTATGTTATATAGTACTGTATGTTATATAGTACTGTATGTTATATAGTACTGTATGTTATATAGTACTGTATGTTATATAGTACTGTATGTTATATAGTACTGTATGTTATATAGTACTGTATGTTATATAGTACTGTATGTTATATAGTACTGTATGTTATATAGGTATATGTTATATATGTTATAATTGTCTGTATGTTATATAGTACTGTATGTTATATAGTACTGTATGTTATATAGTACTGTATGTTATATAGTACTGTATGTTATATAGTACTGTATGTTATATAGTATGTTATATAGTACTGTATGTTATATAGTACTGTATGTTATATAGTACTGTATGTTATAATGTCCTGTATGTTAT
>CM026393.1:30156240-30224694 GCA_014843695.1 Archivesica marissinica
ATGATGATGTTCACTCTGCTGGATGATGATGATGTTCACTCTGCTGGATGATGATGATGTTCACTCTGCTGGATGATGATGATGTTCACTATGCTGGATGATGATGTTGTTCACTATGCTGGATGATGATGATGTTCACTCTGCTGGATGATGATGATGTTTACTATGCTGGATGATGATGATGTTCACTCTGCTGGATGATGATGATGTTCACTCTGCTGGATGATGCTGATGTTCACTATGCTGGATGATGATGATGTTCACTCTGCTGGATGATGATGATGTTTACTATGCTGGATGATGATGATGTTCACTATGCTGGATGATGATGATGTTCACTATGCTGGATGATGATGATGTTCACTATGCTGGATGATGATGATGTTCACTATGCTGGATGATGATATGTTCACTATGCTGGATGATGATGATGTTCACTATGCTGGATGATGATGATGTTCACTATGCTGGATGATGATGATGATGATGATGTTCACTATGCTGGATGATGATGATGTTCACTATGCTGGATGATGATGATGTTCACTATGCTGGATGATGATGATGTTCACTATGCTGGATGATGTTGTTCACTCTGCTGGATGATGATGATGTTCACTCTGCTGGATGATGCTGATGTTCACTATGCTGGATGATGATGATGTTTACTATGCTGGATGATGATGTTCACTATGCTGGATGATGATGATGATGATGTTCACTATGCTGGATGATGATGATGTTCACTATGCTGGATGATGATGATGATGATGTTCACTATGCTGGATGATGATGATGTTCACTATGCTGGATGATGATGATGTTCACTATGCTGGATGATGATGTTGTTCACTATGCTGGATGATGATGATGTTCACTCTGCTGGATGATGATGTTGTTCACTATGCTGGATGATGATGATGTTCACTATGCTGGATGATGATGATGATGTTGTTCACTATGCTGGATGATGATGATGTTCACTATGCTGGATGATGATGATGTTCACTATGCTGGATGATGATGATGTTCACTATGCTGGATGATGATGATGATGTTCACTATGCTGGATGATGATGATGATGTTCACTATGCTGGATGATGATGATGTTCACTATGCTGGATGATGATGATTTCACTATGCTGGATGATGATGATGTTCACTATGCTGGATGATGATGATGTTCACTATGCTGGATGATGATGATGTTCACTATGCTGGATGATGATGATGTTCACTATGCTGGATGATGATGATGGTTCACTATGCTGGATGATGATGATGTTCACTATGCTGGATGATGATGTTCACTATGCTGATGATGATGATGATGTTCACTATGCTGCATGATGATGATGATGTTCACTATGCTGGATGATGATGATGTTCACTATGCTGCTGGATGATGATGATGTTCACTATGCTGGATGATGATGATGTTCACTATGCTGGATGATGATGATGTTCACTATGCTGGATGATGATGATGTTCACTATGCTGGATGATGATGTTCACTATGCTGGATGATGATGATGTTCACTATGCTGGATGATGATGATGTTCACTATGCTGGATGATGATGATGTTGTTCACTATGCTGGATGATGATGATGATGTTCACTATGCTGGATGATGATGATGTTCACTATGCTGGATGATGATGATGTTCACTATGCTGGATGATGATGATGTTCACTATGCTGGATGATGATGATGTTCACTATGCTGGATGATGATGATGTTCACTATGCTGGATGATGATGATGTTCACTATGCTGAGTTTATTCTTCCATTATAAACCGGTTCCCACATAGATGAGATGTACTTTAATTCAAACATAATTGGTTGAAATCTATGCCAGGAGTGTTAGTTTCTACACATTTATTTTAACACGATTGCATGCTTTTTTACAATATTAGATTAATCGCTCTCGAGACCTCATTCCTGATGGAATCCATCGCTTGAGGGAGAGGTTATGTGCAATTTAAATGCCTTGCCTAAGGGCACAATCAGAACAGCTATAGATGGGCACGAACTCCTGCTTTTCACACCTGAAGCGACCACGCTTCCACTGCGCTATCACGACTGCCAGGATTGTTCAGACTATGTATAATTTCTATCCAGTAGATTCAGACAAGATATTGTTTGAACACATTGCTGACAGATGCATCAAGGTAAAATACGAGCTGCAAGTCTGGCAGTAAAAAAAACCAATCTATTTTTTAATTTCTTAATTAAAAATATTTGTTCATACAAATCTAGATTCCAAACTTGCAATTATTATTATAGTTACTGCGATAATGACTCACATGACAATTAGCAACATTGTTGTTAAATCACTCATTTGGGCATCTGTGAGTGGAGAAAATGTTGTCAAGTCGGTAGTCAGTTGCTATGTGAGTAAGTAAGTATTTGGTTTAACGGCGCATCAGCACAGTTCAGGCTATATCGCACCGGGTTAAGTATATTGTATACACGATAGTTAAAATATATATGTAGATAATATACTGTATGTAGTAAAATTGTAATGACGAAAGGTCAATTGCAACAACATTAATCAAGCTGTAAAAATGCTAGGATGAATTTTACACCTGATTGTTGAAGCGACATCGCATCGCAAAGAGCCAATAAATGTATGCCTTCATGTATAAATAGCATTGCTACTACACATTCTTCAGAAATAATTTGAATAATTAATTTTCATCAGTGAACGAGGTTTATGCGACCAACAAACTCAAAAATGTGAAAGTAGGAATTTCCGAAATGGTTTAACTCGACACGGAGCGGGCATTTTACTCCTACAAGACAGTGGCAGAAATCGTGTAATACTGTCGTTTAGATGTAGGTTAACCCTTTCAACACCACAGACCTCTATATAGGCTTACAAAAAGTGTAGATCCAGATGAGCCGGCTCGTGACGAGCCGTCTCATCAGGATCTGCACTTTTTGCAAGTAGTATTACTAATTTTAGACAAAATTACCCATCTTGATAAATGAACTGGTCCGAATGTAATTTTCTTATTCATTTATTGGTCTAAGAATATCATGGACCAGTCCATGTCAGTTACTTGGTGTTGAAAGAGTTAATTCAGATTACTCGGAAAATACATATGTGCAGGTAAATTTGTGCGAAATCCCTTTGTGATCATTGCTAGCACATCCTCATTCATGATGCACATGCTGTATCACCCATTCCCTTGACCTACTACCTCTTCGATTCTTCAACAGAAACAACACAACTACAAACATATATTTGTTGGTTTAAGCCTTTGGGAGCCATCGGCCGACACCGTGTAATATACATGTTCGAAATCCATTTCGTTATATAGACAAAATCATAATGTGAACATACATTAAATGTAATGCTTCAAAATGTCATTCCTCTCAATTTTGTGGTATACTGTCAATACCAAAAAAAACCAAAACAAAACACAACTGGTCGCAACCGACCCCCAAGGCTGAATGATTATCTAATCTTACATGCACGAAATACACCTTGTGCATACAATACATGCCACTTAATCGAACGACTACACATAAGGCCAAGGGAAAGTAATTTTCATTTAATTCATTCTTCAAACAACGAAAATTATATTTATTTTACATCTTGTTTATATAAATTTGCTATATCATATACAACGTGTGTTTATAAGTTGAAATACTCAGTTTCCGCGGCAAATATTTGGGGGGAAATTATACAATATAGTAGGAAATTATAATTATTCTGCAGAGATTTTGTTTTATCACCAATTTATTGTGGCTTTGATGTATGCACTGTATATTTCACAGAGAGACAGAGAGAGTTTACGCAGAAAACCCATTTGTCATAAGGCAGAGAGACATAGAGAGTTTACGCAGAAAACCCATTTGTCATAAGGCAGAGAGACAGATAGAGTTTACGCAGAAAACCCATTTGTCATAAGGCAGAGAGACAGATAGAGTTTACGCAGAAAACCCATTTGTCATAAGGCAGAGAGACAGAGAGAGTTTACGCAGAAAACCCATTTGTCATAAGGCAGAGAGACAGATAATTTTACGCAGAAAACCCATTTGTCATAAGGCAGAGAGACAGAGAGAGTTTACGCAGAAAACCCATTTGTCATAAGGCAGAGAGAGAGAGAGTTTACGCAGAAAACCCATTTGTCATAAGGCAGAGAGAGTTTATGTAGAAAACCCATTTATCATAAGGCAGAGAGACAGAGAGAGTTTATGTAGAAAACCCATTTATCATAAGGCAGAGAGACAGATAGAGTTTATGTAGAAAACCCATTTATCATAAGGCAGAGAGACAGAGAGAGTTTATGTAGAAAACCCATTTATCATAAGGCAGAGAGACAGAGAGAGTTTATGTAGAAAACCCATTTATCATAAGGCAGAGAGACAGATAGAGTTTATGTAGAAAACCCATTTATCATAAGGCAGAGAGATAGTTTATGTAGAAAACCCATTTATCATAAGGCAGAGAGACAGAACAGAGATAGTATGTAGAAAACCCATTTATCATAAGGCAGAGAGACAGATAGAGTTTATGTAGAAAACCCATTTATCATAAGGCAGAGAGACAGATATAGTTTATGTAGAAAACCCATTTACCATAAGGCAGAGAGACAGAGATAGTTTATGTAGAAAACCCATTTATCATAAGGCAGAGAGACAGAGAGAGTTTATGTAGAAAACCCATTTATCATAAGGCAGAGAGAGTTTATGTAGAAAACCCATTTATCATAAGGCAGAGAGACAGTGATAGTTTATGTAGACAACCCATTTATCATAAGGCAGAGAGACAGAGAGAGTTTATGTAGAAAACCCATTTATCATAAGGCAGAGAGACAGAGAGAGTTTATGTAGAAAACCCATTTATCATAAGGCAGAGAGACAGAGAAAGTTTATGTAGAAAACCCATTTATCATAAGGCAGAGAGACAGCGATAGTTTATGTAGAAAACCATTTATCATAAGGCAGAGAGACAGAGATAGTTTATGTAGAACAACCATATATCATAAGGCAGAGAGACAGAGATAGTTTATGTAGAACAACCATATATCATAAGGCAGAGAGACAGAGATAGTTTATGTAGAACAACCATATATCATAAGGCAGAGAGACAGAGATAGTTTATGTAGAACAACCATATATCATAAAGCAGAGAGACAGAGAGTTTATGTTGATAAACCATATATCATAAGACACTGTGTACTATGCATAATTGGTTGGTAGTTGACATTAGCCGGTATGTGTTAGATTTAATCCCTTTGATTGGAATGTGTGTGGAATGGTTATAATATGAAGCAGAGATAAGATAGCATTATCTTTAGAGGGCAAACTGATCAATGAACCCGAGACTTTGCATAGCTATAATTATGTTTGTATTATTTTCCTGTTCATATATTGTACTGTACATCATAGTTTGTTGTATATGTATTAAATATTAATAGAATTTATAAAAACCCTCTAATCCGGAACCACCTCTAAACCGGACTCTTATTCTGGTCCGGAAGAAGTCAGATTAGCACAGTGGTTAGCGCGCTCGCTTCTCACCAATGCAACCCAGGTTCAATCCTCAGACCGGGAAGTATGTGAGATGGTATGATGGTCGCCAGACCGGACAGGTGGGTTTTCTCCGGGTACTCCGGTTTCCTCCCACATGAATGGCCACATATACGCTTTCAACTGAGCCAATGAGAGTGATTAATATAAGTTGTTAAAACTTGCTTCGCAATCGTTAATAAATAAAGTTTAAAAAAAAGGATTAGAGAGGTTTTACTGTACTTCCAATTATATTGTTTTCAAAACAACGATAATTAAAATGTGTCATAAATTATATTCAGGATTCATTCTAGGTCAGAATTTTTGGGAGAAGTGAGAAAGCGCGTGATCACTTCCTTAAATGGTGTTCTTTAATATACTTCTGCAAAATAGGGTTAAAATGCACAGTACAACCATTAAATACAACATTTGAATAGAAGGAGTGCTTTATAATGGGCCAGTGTATCTTACTAGACAAAATTTTGTTTGAAAATCGTAAAAACCAAAAAATATATATTTTTTTTTTTAGGGATAAGTGGGGCCCCCAGAGGGCGAAGTCAGGGTCCCTAGGGCGACAATTTCGCCCACATCGCCCTCTAAAATGATCCATGTATATTGTGATTTTTCCTTCCTCAACAGACACATCTCGGAGAGTATGCCTATTCTACTAGCTCAACAGGAGCTGTAGTTTAACTTTATACAAATTCTTACAACATTAGTTTAATCTCTCGTGAATCCTGTGGGAGAGAGAAATGGCAACGTGGATTTAAGAGCCTTACCTAAGGACTTCATCATTGTGGTTTCGGCAAGGCGCAAACTCACAACATCTAGGCTACAAGGCGGACACTGTACCGATTATTCTAACGGCGTTATTTAGAACATCAGAGTATAATATTCATTAGACAACGACTAAGTCACATGGTCCAATGAAAAAGCCACATTTCTCGCTTCTAAATCGTATAGACGCGACCTACCTATGTACGTTGTCTAAGTCAGATAGATCAACTCATTGGCCCGTCTTAATGCCCGGTGTATATTTCGTTAAGACAGTCCAATTCGTGATCTATCTATCCTATACATCAAACCACAGGCACCAGACACAAACATTTTTTTTTTTTGGCCTATGATCATATAGTAAGTAATATATAATAAAGGCAACCAATGAAATTGAAACATGCATGCAGAAACATCAACGAGAAACTAGGTAAAAACGACCAGATTACTGATATGCCCTTGTGGTCCCGACCGGAAGACCTTATTCTATCAACAAATACTTTTTATTTCATCGAGATCGGTCAAATAACACTGGTCTGTGTCTGGTGCCTGTGCATCAAACGGAAGAGTTTATTCAAAGAAGCTAATATTCACCTGCTCTTCTTCTGGTTCTGCAGGGACCGGGACTGGGAGCATCCATTTTGCTTGGTTGTTTGTACAGGAAGGTGCTGGTGAACGATTTGGATAAGTGGTTTGTTCTCTCTGGTCTAATAAGCAATCATACACAAGTTACAAACTACAAAAACCGCATTAACTTTTCAGCATAAGCTTGGAGTATTCGTTTTTATTTCACAATTTTTAGTATCTTATAAATGCTATGATACCATCAGTCCAGAGTGTAGGATTGCTTGTAGGGTTTCTGCTGTCGATAGCCAATTACGACAAAAACAATGGCGCTAAATTGTGTGAATTGTCGAGAAAACTGGCGCAACCTTTTTGTTTTTTTGGGCAACATATTTTGTCAAATACAGTCAAACCTGTGTTAGTGGTCACCTGTATTAAGCAGCCAACCTGTATTAGGCAGCCAGTTTCCAGATTCCCAATATGTTGTATTATACATTTGACATCTATTAAGCAGCCACCTGTGTTAAGCAGCTACTTTCTGTGATTCCCTTGGCTGGCTGCTTAACCCTTTCAACACCACAGACCTCTAAATAGGCTTACAAAAAGTGTAGATCCAGATGAGCCGGCTCGTGATGAGCCGTCTCATCAGGATCTGCACTTTTTGCCAGTAATATTACTATTTTAGACAAAATTACCCATTTTGATAAATGAACTGGTCCAAATGTAATTTTCGTATTAATTAATTGGTCTAATAACTGATCATGGACCAGTCCATGTCAGTTACTTGGTGTTGAATGGGTTAAGACCGGTTTGACTGTACATGCTTCAAATATTTATCTGTGACTATATAACAAATAGTTGGCTCCAAGTTTTTCTAATTGACTCCAGTTTTTTACAATGACATATCGGTCAGTTACTGAACAGCAAATTGAGTGCTATTGAGATAGTATGAAGACAATCTAAGACGTCTTAAGGTATGAAAATGTGCCAACAAAATTCATGGTGTCAGAATGGTGACAAAGTGATCAAAACTACCCAATGGACTAAATCGGACCAAAACATAACCGACAACAGAACTAAAATATGACAAGACCAAATTCTGACAATGTACTTAGTTCATACAAATTTATTTTAGCTCGATTGCAAAACAAGTTCTTTCAACTTATATTAATCACTCTTGAGACCTCCTTCCTGATGGAATACATTGCCATGAAGGAGAGAGAAGAGGCATGTGGAATTTAAATGCCTTGCTTTTAAAGGGCACAATCGTAATGGCTCCAGCGGGGCAATGTACCGACACCTGGAATTAGGTCAAATTGTGCCAAGGAATGAAAACGTTAACAATAAGAAGTTAACTGAAAATTTAATAATTGTGCCAAAGAGTTGACATATACATAAAGCTACAATACAGATGGATCTGTAGTCCAGTGGTAACACGCTGGACTGGTAATCCAGGGATCGTAGGTTCGATCCCCCGTCTGACCCTAATAAAATTAACAGTCTTTCAGATGGGACGTTAAACCGAGGTATCGTGTCGGTGCTTTACACCGTGCATGTAAAAGAACCAGAGGAGATTCTGGAATGGGTCTCTGTCTGTATCATGCACTATCCTCCAAAATCTAAAATAACTAATCTCTTCAGGAGGCGTCGGTCATATGGGCAACCGGTAGCGACGATAAATAAACGTAAACACACCAGCTACAATACATTTTAGACATAGTGTATTGTAAGATAGTGACTCTATATAGCAAACAATTTAATAATAATTTAATGTATGAACAAATAACAGTGTCATGTGAAAATAAACAATAACCAGCATCATATGAACATAAACAGATTCTCTGCATCGATCGTCACAATTCCCACAATTAATTACTGTGCACAGTAAAGTCATATCATTTCATATGTGACACAAGTCCTCTATTTCACGTCACAAACACGTGCGCGCACTAGCTAGACTCTTCTTCTGTGCTGACACCTCACACCGGGTAATTGGCTCTCACTATATCGAGTACATCAAGGACATCACTAAGGGGAACAACCCATATAACACTTAACACATACTGGTGACACTACACCACGTCCACAAAACACAAAAGAATAGCGTAGAAATAAACTCAGCCATTATTCTTACAAATGGCCAATCTCATACAAAGGGCAGCAACTATGGCTTTTTTTACTTTGTTGGAAAAAATCATTATTGCCTACAGGGTAGTTAAATGAGTTTTCTACATTCCAGTTGGAAAATAAATATGAACGCACATTCCCTGTAGTAGTTTATAGAAATTTATTTTAGCTCTATTGCGAAACAAGTTCTTTCAACTTATATTAATCACACTTGAGACCTCATTCCTGATGGAATCCATCACCACGAGGGAGAGTGAAGAGGC
Source organism: Archivesica marissinica (assembly GCA_014843695.1). NCBI lineage: Eukaryota > Metazoa > Mollusca > Bivalvia > Venerida > Vesicomyidae > Archivesica > Archivesica marissinica. The sequence goes on from CM026393.1 coordinate 30,165,497, forward strand.
AATGTGGAATTTAAATGCCTTGCCTAAGGCATCTGAAGCGAACGTGCATCCACTGCGCTATCACGACTTCCCTATAGTACATATATATATGACAATCTTACTTATTCTAGGTGGAGCTCCTGGCGGTCCTACTGGACTGTCCTCATCTGTAATATACAAATGATGAAATTACAATATATACAACCAAATTACTTTAATAACGCACCACTTTTGTCGGGTTCTGTTTTTGGCATGAAACACACATTTAATGTACAGCTAATAAATTTAGGAGTAAAACTGTCCATGAGAGAACAGTGTGGTTAACATGCCACTAAAAACATCATTAATCTCCGAAGATAAAAACGAATAATCCCAGACCTATCCAAGTATGTAAGTGTTTTATTAAAGTATCCACCCCTATTTAAAGGGCCAGCCATTTCTGACTTACGGGACACCTTTTTTATGAACATCAGTACTTCCCGAATCCTATACTTGTATGCCAGGCGCCAGGATGGTACATCAGTACTTCCCGAATCCTATGCTTGCATGCCAGGCGCCAGGATGGTACATCAGTACTTCCCGAATCCTATACTTGTATGCCAGACGCCAGGATGGTACATCAGTACTTCCCGAATCCTATGCTTGTATGCCAGGCACCAGGATGGTACATCAGTACTTCCCGAATCCTATACTTGGATGCCAGATGCCAGGATGGTACATCAGTACTTCCCGAATCCTATGCTTGTATGCCAGGCGCCAGGATGGTACATCAGTACTTCCCGAATCTTCCCGAATCCTATGCTTGCATGCCAGGCGCCAGGATGGTACATCAGTACTTCCCGAATCCTATGCTTGCATGCCAGGCGCCAGGATGGTTCATCAGTACTTCCCGAATCCTATGCTTGTATGCCAGGCGCCAGGATGGTACATCAGTACTTCCCGAATCCTATGCTTGCATGCCAGGCGCCAGGATGGTACATCAGTACTTCCCGAATCCTATGCTTGTATGCCAGGCGCCAGGATGGTACATCAGTACTTCCCGAATCCTATGCTTGCATGCCAGGCGCAAGGCTGGTAGGCAATCGGCAATCATTATTTGACTAGCTGGCGGCTAACCAACCGGCCATATCATAACGAACCCCTGACGAGATTCAAACCTTCGACCTCCCTCTCCGTAGGAGGACGCCTTAACCACTAGGCCACGGAGTATGTATGTATGCTGTTTTGAGACATGGGATTAGTAACATATTTATCATACATATTTATCATACAAAATGGAATAAAATAATATATTTATTGTCAGACAGGTTTCAACATGGTATAGCTTTTCATTCTACCATCATGCGTAATAATGGTCAAAAACGGCCTGCCTAATAAACTTTGCTTTATTAGTCACTGCCTAATAAACATTTATGTGACATCATACATGCATGTGTTCACTGATGGTATGATAAACTTCATCCTTTCCGGTCATAAATATTCAGTAATATTTCCTCTCTTAAACTTCTTTTTTTATCAGAAGATAGGATAAATAAAATATTTGGTTACAGTCTCAATTTTAAATTATTAGGCTACATCTACTGATAACTGAAATAACTACCCGACAGGTATCCCTGTGTAACTGGATATAAATAACTACCTGACAGATATCCCTGTGTAACATGATATAAATAACTGCCTGACAGGTATCCCTGTGTAACAGGATATAAATAACTGCCTGACAGGTATCCCTGTGTAACAGGATATAAATAACTGCCTGACAGGTATCCCTGTGTAACAGGATATAAATAACTGCCTGACAGGTATCCCTGTGTAACAGGATATAAATAACTGCCTGACAGGTATCCCTGTGTAACAGGATATAAATAACTGCCTGACAGGTATCCCTGTGTAACAGGATATAAATAACTGCCTGACAGGTATCCCTGTGTAACAGGATATAAATAACTGCCTGACAGGTATCCCTGTGTAACACGATATAAATAACTGCCTGACAGGTATCCCTGTGTAACACGATATAAATAACTGCCTGACAGGTATCCCTGTGTAACACGATATAAATAACTGCCTGACAGGTATCCCTGTGTAACAGGATATAAATAACTGCCTGACAGGTATCCCTGTGTAACAGGATATAAATAACTGCCTGACAGGTATCCCTGTGTAACAGGATATAAATAACTGCCTGACAGGTATCCCTGTGTAACTGGATATAAATAACTACCTGACAGATATCCCTGTGTAACAGGACATAAATAACTGCCTGACAGGTATCCCTGTGTAACAGGATATAAATAACTGCCTGACAGGTATCCCTGTGTAACAGGACATAAATAACTGCCTGACAGGTATCCCTGTGTAACAGGATATAAATAACTGCCTGACAGGTATCCCTGTGTAACAGGACATAAATAACTGCCTGACAGGTATCCCTGTGTAACAGTATATAAATAACTGCCTGACAGGTATCCCTGTGTAACTGGATATAAATAACTACCCGACAGGTATCACTGTGTAACAGGATATAAATAACTGCCTGACAGGTATCCCTGTGTAACAGGATATAAATAACTGCCTGACAGGTATCCCTGTGTAACAGGATATAAATAACTGCCTGACAGGTATCCCTGTGCAACAGGATATAAATAACTGCCTGACAGGTATCCCTGTGTAACAGGACATAAATAACTGCCTGACAGGTATCCCTGTGTAACACGATATAAATAACTGCCTAACAGGTATCCCTGTGTAACACGATATAAATAACTGCCTGACAGGTATCCCTGTGTAACACGATATAAATAACTGCCTGACAGGTATCCCTGTGTAACACGATATAAATAACTGCCTGACAGGTATCCCTGTGTAACAGGACATAAATAACTGCCTGACAGATATCCCTGTGTAACACGATATAAATAACTGCCTGACAGGTATCCCTGTGTAACTGGATATAAATAACTACCTGACAGATATCCCTGTGTAACAGGACATAAATAACTGCCTGACCGGTAACCCTGTGTAACAGGATATAAATAACTGCCTGACAGGTATCCCTGTGTAACAGGACATAAATAACTGCCTGACAGGTATCCCTGTGTAACAGGATATAAATAACTGCCTGACAGGTATCCCTGTGTAACAGGACATAAATAACTGCCTGACAGGTATCCCTGTGTAACAGTATATAAATAACTGCCTGACAGGTATCCCTGTGTAACTGGATATAAATAACTACCCGACAGGTATCACTGTGTAACAGGATATAAATAACTGTCTGACAGGTATCCCTGTGTAACTGGATATAAATAACTACCTGACAGGTATCCCTGTGTAACAGGACATAAATAACTGCCTGACAGGTATCCCTGTGTAACAGGATATAAATAACTGCCTAACAGGTATCCCTGTGTAACTGGATATAAATAACTACCTGACAGGTATCCCTGTGTAACAGGATATAAATAACTGCCTGACAGGTATCCCTGTGTAACTGGATAGAAATAACTGCCTGGCAGGTATCACTGTGTAACAGAATAGAAAAAACTGCCTGACAGGTATCCCAGTGTAACAGCTAGGGTGTTATTAACATCGCCGTTAGGAATGGGGGGAGGGCTATTGTTTTTGGCTGCCGTCTGTGTGTCTGTCTGTGGACAGGTTAAATCAAAAAAGTTGTCTATGGATTTTGAAGAAATATATACATATATAGAAGGTCGGTTCAAGAGGATGCGATTTGATTTTGGGATGACAATTGGTCAAGGGCGGTCATCAGGGTGGTCAGTGGAATGTCCACTCCCATTCACTATACATATATATACCATGTCAATTAAACTTTTGGTCTTATACCGGCATTGGGGTTTTGCATCTCTCCGAGTGTATACAATCCTCTTAAACTTTATTTATTTTACAACGATTGCGAAGCAAGTTCTAACGACTTATATTAATCACTCTCATTGGCACGGATGAAAGTGTATATGTGGTCATTCCTGTGGGAGGAAATCGCAGTACCCAGAGAAAACCCACCTGTCCGATCTGGCGACCACCGTACCATCTCACATACTTCCCGGTCCGAGGATCAATACCGGGTTGCATTGGTGAGAAGCGAGCGCGCTAACCACTGCGCTAATCCTCTGCCTACAGATTATTTTGGTTTTCATGGAACATTCACAGAAAGGAACACCAGTGCAACAACTCACAATGACCATCTGGACATGATCCATGATTTTCCTACCTTTTACATTTGTATATTTTCTTGTACTTCTACGATACACCTTTGTCGGTTTCCGTGGACTCGACACCCCTACTGGGCACCCTACAGAACCAGACCGAGTCAGGGCCTTTTTCTTCACAACTGCATACATCCTAGTTGCTAAGTCTGGTGAATCTTTTACAAACTCTAGCATTGTTTTGGAATGATTGAAGTTATTTTTAAAGTGGTCAGTTTTAGGATCTTTCCAAATGTCTTAGTCTCAAAGCCTATAGTAACTGTGGGCAAATACTTTTCACTGATTTGTCCTTGAGCATAGTCCCAAAGCCTATGGTAACTTTGGGCAAACACTTTTCACTGATTTGTCCTTGAGCATTCCAGATGATTTAGTCCACTGAATTATGTCTCACTGGGATAGTCCTCACTGATTTAGTAATTAGTTTCATCGGTGGTTTGGTTTTATTTTCTCGCCAAATATTTAGAATTCTTGCTGATCTGAATTATATTCTCATTATGAATTCTATTTCTCACTGATTTGTCATAATTTACCCTTTGCATGCTATCGGCATATAAAACCACTTTTGCAAACAGTATAGAGCCAGATCAGACGGCGCAGAACAGGCTCTATGCTGTTTGCTATTCGGATAGTAGAGCTAAAACACTTGGCTGAATAGCAAAACAACATAGATCCTGATCAGACGAGGCGCAACGCCGCAGCTGATCTGGCTCTATGTTGTTTGCAAATGAGATTTTATTTACTAAGCAGGCAAAGGGTTACCAGTAATATACATTGTCATAATTAATATACTATTGAAACTTGTTATTATTAATATAAATTTTCTTCTAATTTCTCACAGGACTGGTATTTTTGATTAATTCTCTAAATTCTAATTCAAAACTATGACTAACATAATGATCTCTGGGTAAATAAATTCTCAACAATATAATATTCTTGAACAAGAGGGCCAGGCCAAATGGCCCTGGTTGGCACTCACCTTGAGACAGCTAATTGAGCCCACCACCTTTTTTTATTTGATCTAGTGACCTAGTTTCTAAACAGAAATCATCGAGTTGCTACTATGTTCATAATGATTTTCTTTGATATGATCTAATGACCGTAAGTTTCCTGATCAATGACAAATTACTGAAATGATCCGACAATACATTATTAGTTGACTAAGCTTGAACAAACATTTGGTCAAAATCAGACATGCTACAGCAACAACAAAGAATTTCCTTGAGCTCATCCCCCGTTCCTTAGATTTTGACGGATATTGCTGATTATCAGAATCTGTAATTAACTGGCTTTCATCAAAATACAACTATTGAACACATGTGAACAAGCATGTCTCAAAAATAGAGCTGCAACAGTTTTACATGATTTTTTTAATGTGACCTAGTTCATCACAGAGAAAGACAATTGTTCAAAAACACAAATATTGTGACCAAATTTGAACAAAATCAAAAGAGGAAAAACCTTACTACGGTGTTCACAAAGCAATTGCTGACACAGACGGACAGATGGACGACACATCGTCACTATTCCTCATATTGAGAAAACGTTCAGGTGAGCGAATAAATAATTAACATTGCATTATTCACATCAATTAATGATCAGCAGGCTGTAAAACACACTAAACAGGGACATTAAATAATGTCGGAATATAACCAACTGCATTCCATTAACTCTTGTTATGGTATATATAAGTACAAAATGATTCATTTCCCCATTTCTGTAGCGGGTACAATAAACAACACAATGGGATGAATCAATACACACATAGGTCTGAGTAGATCATGACACAAAACAGGACAACACAGGAATATGCCCAACGGTCCTTGTAGGTCGTGGGATGCAGCAATACACACATAGCTCCAAGTAGATCATGACACAAAACAGGAAAACACAGGTATATGCCCAAATGTCCTTGTAGGTCGTGGGATGCAGCAATACACACATAGATCCGAGTAGATCATGACACAAAACAGGACAAAATGGTATAACACAAATAAATGGCTCATAGTAGTAATTCATTGATATTCATATCACGTCCTTGATATGCATTGTACTTCATTGATATTCCTAATACTTTAATACTTCATTGATATCCCTAATACTTCATTGATATTCCTAATACTGCATTGATATCTCTAATACTTCATTGATATTCATACTACTTCCTTGATATTCTTAATACTTCCTTGATATTCCTAATACTGCATTGATATTCATAATACTTCCTTGATATTCTTAATACTTCCTTGATATTCCTAATACTGCATTGATATTCATAATACTTCATTGATATTCATAATACTTCCTTGATATTCCTAATACTTCATTGATATCCCTAATACTTCATTGATATCCCTAATACTTCATTGATATTCCTAATACTTCATTGATATCTCTAATACTTCATTGATATTCATACTACTTCCTTGATATTCTTAATACTTCCTTGATATTCCTAATACTTCACTGATATCCCTAATACTTCCTTGATATTCATAATACTTCATTGATATTCATAATACTTCCTTGATATTCCTAATACTTCCTTGATATTCATAATACTTCATTGATATTCATAATACTTCATTGATATTCATACTACTTCCTTGATATTCTTAATACTTCCTTGATATTCTTAATACTTCATTGATATCTCTAACACTTCATTGATATTCATAATACTTCATTGATATTCCTAATACTTCATTGATATCTCTAATACTTCATTGATATTCATAATACTTCCTTGATATTCCTAATACTTCCTTGATATTCCTAATACTTCCTTGATATTCTTAATACTTCCTTGATATTCTTAATACATCCATGATATTCTTAATACTTCCTTGATATTCCTAATACTTCCTTGATATTCATAATACTTCCTTGATATTCTTAATACTTCCATGATATTCCTAATACTTCCATGATATTCCCAATACGTCCATGATATTCCTAATACTGCCTTGATATTCTTAATACTTCCATGATTATCTTAATACTGCCTGCTATTCATAGTAATACTTCTACAACATTATTAATAATACTTCATGGAAGTCGTGATAGCGCAGTGGATGCGCGTTCGCTTCAGGTGCGAAAGGTCCGGAGTTCGAGCCCCACTGGAGCCGTTACGATTGTGCCCTTAGGCAAGGCATTTAAATTCCACGTTGCCTCTTCTCTCTCCCTCGTGGCGATGGTTTCCATCAGGAATGAGGTCTCGAGAGTGATTTATATAAGTTGAAATAACTTGTTTCGCAATCGAGCTAAAATAAATTTGTATAAACTAAAAATAATACTTCATTGCTATTCCAGTAATGCAACATAAACTCCATCAAATGTAATTAATAGAACATCATAGTCACTTGATAACTAAGTAAATCTTGGGAGCTTCACATTCACCGACTATATACAGTACATCTGTAGGCAGGTGTAACACATATTGGAATGGACATATTGGGAATATCATGGATGTATTAAGAATATCATGGATGTATTAGGAATAGCAAGGAAATGTTATGAATATCAGGGCAGTATTAGGAATATCAAGGAAGTATTAGTAATATCAATGAAGTATTATGAATATCAGGGCAGTATTATGAATATCAAGGAAGTATTAGGAATATCAAGGAAGTATTATGACTGTAGGAAAGAGTTTGGCTAAATCCCTACTTCTTTCAATGCCAATTATATTATATTATTATGAGCATGAAACGACGCACCGACAGGGCCTCTTCTGACTAATGGTTAGGGCATGAGCATGAAACGACACACCGCCAGAGCCTCTCGTGACTAATGGTTAGAGCATGAGCATGAAATGATGCACCGCCGGAGCCTCTCGTAACTAATGGTTAGAGCATGAGCATGAAATGATGCACCACCAGGGCCTCTCGTGACTAATGGTTAGGGCATGAGCATGAAACGACACACCGCCAGGGCCTCTCGTGACTAATGGTTAGGGCATGAGCATGAAACGATGCACCACCAGGGCCTCTCGTAACTAATGGTTAGGGCATGAGCATGAAACGATGCACCACCAGGGCCTCTCATGACTAATGGTTAGGGCATGAGCATGAAACGACGCACCGACAGGGCCTCTCGTGACTAATGGTTAGGGCATGAGCATGAAACGACACACCGCCAGAGCCTCTCGTGACTAATGGTTAGAGCATGAGCATGAAATGATGCACCGCCAGAGCCTCTCGTAACTAATGGTTAGAGCATGAGCATGAAATGATGCACAGCCAGGGCCTCTCGTGACTAATGGTTAGGGCATGAGCATGAAACGACACACCGCCAGGGCCTCTCGTGACTAATGGTTAGGGCATGAGCATGAAATGATGCACCGACAGGGCCTCTCGTGACTAATGGTTAGGGCATGAGCATGAAACGATGCACTGCCAGAGCCTCTCATGACTAATGGTTAGGGCATGAGCATGAAACGATGCACCGCCAGAGCCTCTCGTGACTAATGGTTAGGACATGAGCATGAAATGATGCACCGCCATGGCCTCTCATGACTAAATGTCTAGGGCATGAGCATGAAACGATGCACCGCCAGAGCCTCTCGTGACTAATGGTTAGGACATGAGCATGAAATGATGCACCGCCATGGCCTCTCATGACTAATGGATAGGGCATGAGCATGAAATGAAGCACCGCCATGGCCTCTCATGACTAAATGTCTAGGGCATGAGCATGAAACGATGCACCGCCAGAGCCTCTCGTGACTAATGGTTAGGACATGAGCATGAAATGATGCACCGCCATGGCCTCTCATGACTAATGGATAGGGCATGAGCATGAAATGACGCACCGCCATGGCCTCTCGTGACTAATGGTTAGGGCATGAGCATGAAATGATGCACCGCCATGGCCTCTCATGACTAATGGATAGGGCATGAGCATGAAATGACGCACCACCAGGGCCTCTCGTGACTAATGGTTAGGGCATGAGCATGAAATGATGCACCGCCATGGCCTCTCATGACTAATGGATAGGGCATGAGCATGAAATGACGCACCGCCATGGCCTCTCGTGACTAAATGTCTAGGGCATGAGCATGAAACGATTCACTGCCAGAGCCTCTCATGACTAATGGTTAGGGCATGAGCATGAAATGATGCACTGCCATGGCCTCTCATGACTAATGGATAGGGCATGAGCATGAAATTGATGCACTGCCAGAGCCTCTCGTGACTAAATGGTTAGGGCATGAGCATGAAACGATGCACTGCCAGAGCCTCTCGTGACTAATGGATAGGGCATGAAACGACGCACCACCAGGGCCTCTCGTGACTAATGGTTAGGGCATGAAACGATGCACCACCAGGGCCTCTCGTGACTAATGGATAGGGCATGAAACGATGCACTGCCAGAGCCTCTCGTGACTAATGGATAGGGCATGAAACGACGCACCACCATGGCCTCTCGTGACTAATAGTTAGGGCATGAGCATGAAACGATGCACTGCCAGAGCCTCTCGTGACTAAATGGTTAGGGCATGAGCATGAAACGATGCACTGCCAGAGCCTCTCGTGACTAATGGATAGGGCATGAAACGATGCACCACCAGGGCCTCTCATGACTAATGGATAGGGCATGAAACGATGCACCACCAGGGCCTCTTATGACTAATGGATAGAGCATGAAACGATGCACCACCAGGGCCTCTTATGACTAATGGATAGGGCATGAAACGATGCACCACCAGGGCCTCTTATGACTAATGGATAGGGCATGAAACGATGCACCACCAGGGCCTCTTATGACTAATGGATAGGACATGAAACGATGCACCACCAGGGCTTCTCGTGACAAATGGATAGGGCATGAAACGATGCACCATCAGGGCCTCTTATGACTAATGGATAGGGCATGAAACGATGCACCACCAGGGCCTATCGTGACTAATGGATAGGGCATGAAACGATGCACCACCAGGGCCTCTTATGAATAATGGATAGGACATGAAACGATGCACCACCAGGGCTTCTCGTGACTAATGGATAGGGCATGAAACGATGCACCATCAGGGCCTCTTATGACTAATGGATAGGGCATGAAACGATGCACCACCAGGGCCTCTCGTGACTAATGGATAGGGCATGAAACGATGCACCACCAGGGCCTCTCATGACTAATGGATAGGGCATGAAACGACGCACACCAGGGCCTCTCGTGACTAATGGTTAGGGCATGAAACGACGAACCACCAGGGCCTCTCATGACTAATGGATAGGGCATGAAACGATGCACCACCAGGGCCTCTCAGATGCACCACCAGGGCCTCTCGTGACTAATGGTTAGGGCATGAGCATGAAACGATGCACCGCCAGGGCCTCTCATGACTAATGGATAGGGCATGAGCATGAAATGACACACCGCCATGGCCTCTCGTGACTAATGGTTAGGGCATGAGCATGAAATGACGCACCGCCATGGCCTCTCGTGACTAATGGATAGGGCATGAGCATGAAACGACGCACCACCAGGGCCTCTCGTGACTAATGGATAGAGCATGAGCATGAAACGACGCACAACCAGGGCCTCTCGTGACTAATGGTTAGGGCATGAAACGACACACCGCCAGGGCCTCTCGTGACTAATGGTTAGGGCATGAGCATGAAACGATGCACCAACAGGGCCTCTCGTGACTAATGGATAGGGCATGAGCATGAAACGACGCACCACCAGAGCCTCTCATGACTAATGGATAGGGCATGAGCATGAAATGACGCACCACCAGGGCCTCTCGTGACTAATGGTTAGGACATGAGCATGAAATGATGCACCGCCATGGCCTCTCATGACTAAATGTCTAGGGCATGAGCATGAAACGATGCACCGCCAGAGCCTCTCGTGACTAATGGTTAGGACATGAGCATGAAATGATGCACCGCCATGGCCTCTCATGACTAATGGATAGGGCATGAGCATGAAATGAAGCACCGCCATGGCCTCTCATGACTAATGTCTAGGGCATGAAACGATGCACCGCCAGAGCCTCTCGTGACTAATGGTTAGGACATGAGCATGAAATGATGCACCGCCATGGCCTCTCATGACTAATGGATAGGGCATGAGCATGAAATGACGCACCGCCATGGCCTCTCGTGACTAATTGTTAGGGCATGAGCATGAAATGATGCACCGCCATGGCCTCTCATGACTAATGGATAGGGCATGAGCATGAAATGACGCACCACCAGGGCCTCTCGTGACTAATGGTTAGGGCATGAGCATGAAATGATGCACCGCCATGGCCTCTCATGACTAATGGATAGGGCATGAAATGACGCACCGCCATGGCCTCTCGTGACTAAATGTCAAGGGCATGAGCATGAAACGATTCACTGCCAGAGCCTCTCATGACTAATGGTTAGGGCATGAGCATGAAATGATGCACCGCCATGGCCTCTCATGACTAATGGATAGGGCATGAGCATGAAATGACGCACCGCCCGGGCCTATCGTGACTAATGGTTAGGGCATGAAACGACGCACCACCATGGCCTCTCGTGACTAATGGTTAGGGCATGAGCATGAAACGATGCACTGCCAGAGCCTCTCGTGACTAATGGTTAGGGCATGAGCATGAAACGATGCACTGCCAGAGCCTCTCGTGACTAAATGGTTAGGGCATGAGCATGAAACGATGCACTGCCAGAGCATCTCGTGACTAATGGATAGGGCATGAAACGACGCACCACCAGGGCCTCTCGTGACTAATGGTTAGGGCATGAAACGATGCACCACCAGGGCCTCTCGTGACTAATGGATAGGCAAGCATGAAACGATGCACTGCCAGAGCCTCTCGTGACTAATGGATAGGGCATGAAACGACGCACCACCATGGCCTCTCGTGACTAATGGTTAGGGCATGAGCATGAAACGATGCACTGCCAGAGCCTCTCGTGACTAAATGGTTAGGGCATGAGCATGAAACGATGCACTGCCAGAGCCTCTCGTGACTAATGGATAGGGCATGAAACGATGCACCACCAGGGTCTCTCGTGACTAATGGTTAGGGCATGAAACGATGCACCACCAGGGCCTCTCATGACTAATGGATAGGGCATGAAACGATGCACCACCAGGGCCTCTTATGACTAATGGATAGGGCATGAAACGATGCACCACCAGGGCCTCTTATGACTAATGGATAGGACATGAAACGATGCACCACTAGGGCTTCTCGTGACTAATGGATAGGGCATGAAACGATGCACCATCAGGGCCTCTTATGACTAATGGATAGGGCATGAAACGATGCACCACCAGGGCCTCTCGTGACTAATGGATAGGGCATGAAACGATGCACCACCAGGGCCTCTCATGACTAATGGATAGGGCATGAAACGACGCACCACCAGGGCCTCTCGTGACTAATGGTTAGGGCATGAAACGACGCACCACCAGGGCCTCTCGTGACTAATGGTTAGGGCATGAAACGATGCACCACCAGGGCCTCTCGTGACTAATGGTTAGGGCATGAAACGATGCACCACCAGGGCCTCTCATGACTAATGGATAGGGCATGAAACGATGCACCACCAGGGCCTCTCATGACTAATGGATAGGGCATGAAACGACGCACCACCAGGGCCTCTCATGACTAATGGATAGGGCATGAAACGATGCACCACCAGGGCCTCTCATGACTAATGGATAGGGCATGAAACGATGCACCACCAGGGCCTCTCATGACTAATGGATAGGGCATGAAATGACACCACCAGGGCCTCTCGTGACTAATGGTTAGGGCATGAGCATGAAACGATGCACCGCCAGGGCCTCTCATGACTAATGGATAGGGCATGAGCATGAAATGACACACCGCCATGGCCTCTCGTGACTAATGGTTAGGGCATGAGCATGAAATGACGCACCGCCATGGCCTCTCGTGACTAATGGATAGGGCATGAGCATGAAACGACGCACCACCAGGGCCTCTCGTGACTAATGGATAGGGCATGAGCATGAAACGACGCACCACCAGGGCCTCTCGTGACTAATGGTTAGGGCATGAAATGACGCACCACCAGGGCCTCTCGTGATTAATGGTTAGGGCATGAGCATGAAACGATGCACCACCAGGGCCTCTCGTGACTAATGGATAGGGCATGAGCATGAAACGACGCACCACCAGGGCCTCTCGTGACTAATGGATAGGGCATGAGCATGAAATGACGCACCACCAGGGCCTCTCGTGATTAATGGATAGGGCATGAGCATGAAATGACGCACCACCAGGACCTCTCGTGACTAATGGTTAGGACATGAGCATGAAATGATGCACCGCCATGGCCTCTCATGACTAAATGTCTAGGGCATGAGCATGAAACGATGCACCGCCAGAGCCTCTCGTGACTAATGGTTAGGACATGAGCATGAAATGATGCACCGCCATGGCCTCTCATGACTATTGGATAGGGCATGAAATGACGCACCGCCATGGCCTCTCGTGACTAATTGTTAGGGCATGAGCATGAAATGATGCACCGCCATGGCCTCTCATGACTATTGGATAGGGCATGAAATGACGCACCGCCATGGCCTCTCGTGACTAATTGTTAGGGCATGAGCATGAAATGATGCACCGCCATGGCCTCTCATGACTAATGGATAGGGCATGAGCATGAAATGACGCACCACCAGGGCCTCTCGTGACTAATGGTTAGGGCATGAGCATGAAATGATGCACCGCCATGGCCTCTCATGACTAATGGATAGGGCATGAAATGACGCACCGCGATGGCCTCTCGTGACTAAATGTCATGGGCATGAGCATGAAACGATGCACTGCCAGAGCCTCTCGTGACTAATGGTTAGGGCATGAGCATGAAATGATGCACCGCCATGGCCTCTCATGACTAATGGATAGGGCATGAGCATGAAATGACGCACCGCCCGGGCCTATCGTGACTAATGGTTAGGGCATGAAACGACGCACCACCATGGCCTCTCGTGACTAATGGTTAGGGCATGAGCATGAAACGATGCACTGCCAGAGCCTCTCGTGACTAATGGTTAGGGCATGAGCATGAAACGATGCACTGCCAGAGCCTCTCGTGACTAAATGGTTAGGGCATGAGCATGAAACGATGCACTGCCAGAGCATCTCGTGACTAATGGATAGGGCATGAAACGACGCACCACCAGGGCCTCTCGTGACTAATGGTTAGGGCATGAAACGATGCACCACCAGGGCCTCTCGTGACTAATGGATAGGGCATGAGCATGAAACGATGCACTGCCAGAGCCTCTCGTGACTAATGGATAGGGCATGAAACGACGCACCACCATGGCCTCTCGTGACTAATGGTTAGGGCATGAGCATGAAACGATGCACTGCCAGAGCCTCTCGTGACTAAATGGTTAGGGCATGAGCATGAAACGATGCACTGCCAGAGCCTCTCGTGACTAATGGATAGGGCATGAAACGATGCACCACCAGGGTCTCTCGTGACTAATGGTTAGGGCATGAAACGATGCACCACCAGGGCCTCTCATGACTAATGGATAGGGCATGAAACGATGCACCACCAGGGCCTCTTATGACTAATGGATAGGGCATGAAACGATGCACCACCAGGGCCTCTTATGACTAATGGATAGGACATGAAACGATGCACCACTAGGGCTTCTCGTGACTAATGGATAGGGCATGAAACGATGCACCATCAGGGCCTCTTATGACTAATGGATAGGGCATGAAACGATGCACCACCAGGGCCTCTCGTGACTAATGGATAGGGCATGAAACGATGCACCACCAGGGCCTCTCATGACTAATGGATAGGGCATGAAACGACGCACCACCAGGGCCTCTCGTGACTAATGGTTAGGGCATGAAACGACGCACCACCAGGGCCTCTCGTGACTAATGGTTAGGGCATGAAACGATGCACCACCAGGGCCTCTCGTGACTAATGGTTAGGGCATGAAACGATGCACCACCAGGGCCTCTCATGACTAATGGATAGGGCATGAAACGATGCACCACCAGGGCCTCTCATGACTAATGGATAGGGCATGAAACGACGCACCACCAGGGCCTCTCATGACTAATGGATAGGGCATGAAACGATGCACCACCAGGGCCTCTCGTGACTAATGGTTAGGGCATGAGCATGAAACGATGCACCGCCAGGGCCTCTCATGACTAATGGATAGGGCATGAGCATGAAATGACACACCGCCATGGCCTCTCGTGACTAATGGTTAGGGCATGAGCATGAAATGACGCACCGCCATGGCCTCTCGTGACTAATGGATAGGGCATGAGCATGAAACGACGCACCACCAGGGCCTCTCGTGACTAATGGATAGGGCATGAGCATGAAACGACGCACCACCAGGGCCTCTCGTGACTAATGGTTAGGGCATGAAATGACGCACCGCCAGGGCCTCTCGTGATTAATGGTTAGTGCATGAGCATGAAACGATGCACCACCAGGGCCTCTCGTGACTAATGGATAGGGCATGAGCATGAAACGACGCACCACCAGGGCCTCTCGTGACTAATGGATAGGGCATGAGCATGAAATGATGCACCACCAGGCCTCTCGTGATTAATGGATAGGGCATGAGCATGAAATGACGCACCACCAGGACCTCTCGTGACTAATGGATAGGGCATGAGCATGAAATGACGCACCACCAGGGCCTCTTATGACTAATGGTTAGGGCATGAGCATGAAATGACACACCACCAGGGCCTCTTATGACTAATGGATAGGGCATGAGCATGAAATGACGCACCACCAGGGCCTCTCATGACTAATGGATAGGGCATGAGCATGAAATGATGCACCACCAGGGCCTCTCATGACTAATGGATAGGGCATGAAACGACGCACTACCAGGGCCTCTCGTGACTAATGGTTAGGATCCTTGCAAGGGTGTCAATTACGTACATTTAAGGAAGATATACAACTGGCTTATTGAATGAAGGTCAGAGGTTCTACCCAGGTGTAAAACAGTCACTACCCCTCTTACCAGTACAAAGCTACCTAGTAACTTAAAACAGTCACTACCCCTCTTACCAGTACAAAGCTACCTAGTAACTTAAAACAGTCACTACCCCTCTTACCAGTACAAAGCTACCTAGTAACTTAAAACAGTCACTACCCCTCTTACCAGTACAGTGCTACCTAGTAACTTAAAACAGTCACTACCCCTCTTACCAGTACAAAGCTACCTAGTAACTTAAAACAGTCACTACCCCTCTTACCAGTACAAAGCTACCTAGTAACTTAAAACAGTCACTACCCCTCTTACCAGTACAAAGCTACCTAGTAACTTAAAACAGTCACTACCCCTCTTACCAGTACAAAGCTACCTAGTAACTTAAAACAGTCACTACCCCTCTTACCAGTACAAAGCTACCTAGTAACTTAAAACAGTCACTACCCCTCTTACCAGTACAAAGCTACCTAGTAACTTAAAACAGTCACTACCCCTCTTACCAGTACAGTGTTGCCTAGTAACTTAAAACATTCACTACCCCTCTTACCAGTACAAAGCTACCTAGTAACTTAAAGCATTCACTACCCCTCTTACCAGTACAAAGTTACCTAGTAACTTAAAACATTCGCTACCCCTCTTACCAGTACAAAGCTACCTAGTAACTTAAAACAGTCACTACCCCTCTTACCAGTACAAAGCTACCTAGTAACTTAAAGCAGTCACTACCCCTCTTACCAGTACAAAGCTACCTAGTAACTTAAAGCAGTCACTACCCCTCTTACCGGTACAAAGATACCTAGTAACTTAAAACATTCACTACCCCTCTTACCAGTACAAAGCTACCTAGTAACTTAAAACATTCACTACCCCTCTTACCAGTACTGTTGCCTAGTAACTTAAAGCATTCACTACCCCTCTTACCAGTACAAAGCTACCTAGTAACTTAAAGCATTCGCTACCCCTCTTACCAGTACAAAGCTACCTAGTAACTTAAAGCATTCTTTACCCCTCTTACCAGTACAGTGTTGCCTAGTAACTTAAAACATTCGCTACCCCTCTTACCAGTACAAAGCTACCTAGTAACTTAAAGCATTCTTTACCCCTCTTACCAGTACAGTGTTGCCTAGTAACTTAAAACATTCGCTACCCCTCTTACCAGTACAAAGCTACCTAGTAACTTAAAGCAGTCACTACCCCTCTTACCAGTACAAAGTTACCTAGTAACTTAAGACAGTCGCTACCCCTCTTACCAGTACAAAGCTACCTAGTAACTTAAGACAGTCACTACCGCTCTGACCGGTACAAAGCTACCTAGTAACTTAAAGCAGTCACGTCCCCTCTTACCGGTACAAAGCTACCTAGTAACTTAAAGCAGTCACTACCCCTCTTACCGGTACAAAGATACCTAGTAACTTAAAACATTCACTACCCCTCTTACCAGTACAAAGCTACCTAGTAACTTAAAACAGTCACTACCCCTCTTACCAGTACAGTGTTGCCTAGTAACTTAAAACAGTCACTACCCCTCTTATCAGTACAAAGCTACCTGGTAACTTTAAAGCATTCACTACCCCTCATACTGGTACAAATCTACCTAGTAACTTAAAGCATTCACTACCCCTCTTACTAGTACAAAGCTACCTAGTAACTTAAAGCATTCGCTACTCCTCTTACCAGTACAAAGCTACCTGGTAACTTAAAGCATTCGCTACTCCTCTTACCTGTACAATGCTACCTGGTAACTTAAAGCATTCACTACCCCTCTTACCAGTACAAAGCTACCTGGTAACTTAAAGCATTCACTACCCCTCTTACCAGTACAAAGCTACCTGGTAACTTAAAGCATTCACTACCCCTCTTACCAGTACAAAGTTACCTAGTAACTTAAGACAGTCGCTACCCCTCTTACCAGTACAAAGCTACCTAGTAACTTAAGACAGTCACTACCGCTCTGACCGGTACAAAGCTACCTAGTAACTTAAAGCAGTCACGTCCCCTCTTACCGGTACAAAGCTACCTAGTAACTTAAAGCAGTCACTACCCCTCTTACCGGTACAAAGATACCTAGTAACTTAAAACATTCACTACCCCTCTTACCAGTACAAAGCTACCTAGTAACTTAAAACAGTCACTACCCCTCTTACCAGTACAGTGTTGCCTAGTAACTTAAAGCATTCACTACCCCTCATACCAGTACAAAGTTACCTAGTAACTTAAAACATTCACTACCCCTCTTGCCAGTACAAAGTTACCTAGTAACTTAAAGCATTCACTACCCCTCTTACTAGTACAAAGCTACCTAGTAACTTAAAGCATTCACTACCCCTCTTACCAGTACAAAGCTACATAGTAACTTAAAGCATTCGCTACTCCTCTTACCAGTACAAATCTACCTAGTAACTTAAAACATTCACTACCCCTCTTACCAGTATAAAGCTACCTGGTAACTTAAAGCATTCACTACCCTTCTTACCTGTACAATGCTACCTGGTAACTTAAAGCATTCACTACCCCTCTTACCAGTACAAAGCTACCTGGTAACGTAAAGCATTCGCTACCCCTCTTACCAGTACAAAGCTACCTAGTAACTTAAAGCATTCACTACCCCTCTTACCAGTACAAAGCTACCTAGTAACTTAAAGCATTCGCTACTCCTCTTACCAGTACAAAGCTACATAGTAACTTAAAGCATTCACTACCCCTCTTACCAGTACAAAGCTACATAGTAACGTAAAGCATTCACTACCCCTCTTACCAGTACTTACTGCTAATCCAAAAATCTTTCAATTCATACAACGTCAAGACTTGGCTAAATTATTTGATGACAGCACATGAAACAATTAATGTAAATTTCTTAGCCTTGCATAGTTTACTATCTATTCACCAGAACATTTAATTATGCTGCAGTTCATATATCATAATTATACACATACAACCATATAAAACCAGAATGGTTACCATAGCATGACTAATATATCCTCCACACCATAGATGAGCGAATACAGAATGAAGAACTAACAAAGAGACATAACACAGGGGGGGGGATTCCAAAAGTAGGTTATGAACTACATACAAAGACGGGTAGTAATCATGGCAATATGGAAGCAGTTGGCCAAACAGTGAATGAGAATTTCGATAATAGATATGCAAGATTTGTATTAAAATTGTGAAAATTGTAATAGTAAAATATTTCATTCAAGCTATACATACCTAAGATTTGTACTAAAATTGATAGACTTGTGAAAATTGTAATGTGTGTGTTTTACGTTTATTTATCGTTGCTACCGGTTGACCATATGAGCGACGCCTCCTGAAGAGATTAGTCATTTTAGATGTTTGGAGGATAGTGCAATGATACAGACAGAGACCCATTCCAGAGTATCCTCTGGTTCTTTTACGTGCACGGTGTACAGCACCGTCACGAGACCTTGGATTAAAGTCCCATCTGAATTTTTTTTAATTTTATTAGAGTCAGACGGGGGATTTGAATCTGCGATCCTTGGATTACCAGTCCAGCATGCTACCACTTGACTACAGATCCGTCAAGTTATATATGCCACCGAGCAAAATATGATAGCAATTGGCATCATAATAATTGATAAGGTGGACACATGAGGCTTTATGTCATTGGTAGACCAAGTACATTAACTGTTTGCCTGCTGAGTAAATAAAATCACATTTGCAAACAACATAGATCCAGATCAGCCTAGGTGTAACGCCATGTCTGATCAGGATCTATGTTGTTTGCTATTCAGTTAAATGTTTTAGCTGCACTATCTGAATAGCAAACAGCATAGACCCTGATCAGACAGCACGTTCTGCGCCATCTGATCTGGCTCTATGCTGATTGCAAAAATTATTTTATCTGCCGCTAGCATGCAAAGGCTTGAAACATGCATCTATGTCAAGCTATATTGGACTTGGACAATATCTAAGTGGAATCTCGACATACAAGAAATAGATAGAGACAGTCTGGGCACTGAGATAAGGCCTAAGCAGAACCTGGACATACAAGAAAAGATGAGAAACTCTGGGTACTTGCTAAATCACAAAGAGATTGTAATAGAAAAAGATAGAGACAAGTCTAGCGGGAGTTTAGTCTGCCTCCGTTGTCGCGTGGTTTAGGGTCGCTGACTTGTTTGTATACCACTGTAACATATCATCATTCATGGTTACAGGTTTGAGCCCTACTCAGACTGTGTCTATTTATATATAAAAAAAATTGACAGTTTCTTACGGAGGTTGGTGCACCAAGTACTGGTTAACTGCTGGAGCCTGCCCAGGAAAGGGTGTTGTAGGTAAACTGCCCGTCGCTCAAATGGGCGACGATAAATAAACTTAAATTAAAAAAATTAAGCGGGATTTGATCACTATGGCCCCTGAGATGGTGACTTTACTTTGTGCAACCAAGCTAAATATCATGTACATTATGTAAACATTTGACAGTCAGGTTCTCACATCAAACTTACATTTTTTCTTACATAAACACAATCACTTCATATTATGTCCATTTAGCATAAAGAATTATATAAAACCTGTCAGGGAAGAATCCCCAAATAATCTTAGTAAATTCCCCCCAACTACATATAAATTCCCTCATTAATACATGTACATGGTTGACTGACAACATATACCATATTCGTGACAGTGCCTGATACAAACCGGGCCAAACGCAGTAATATAGCTGAAGTGCTTGAAAACCGTAAGATGTAGGCAGCAGATAAAATCACTTTTGCAAACAGCATAGAGCCAGATCAAATAGATCTGATCTAAACCACTACATCTTTAGTAAGTCCAAGCACTAGATCTGAGAACAATGATCTAAACCACTACATCTTTAGTAAGTCCAAACACTAGATCTGGGAACAATGATCTAAACCACTACATCTTTAGTAAGTCCAAACACTAGATCTGGGAACAATGATCTAAAACAATACTTTATTTCAGCTAGATCCGAGAACACTGATGTAAAACTAAATCTTTATTTCAGCTAGATCCGAGAACACTGATGTAAAATTACATCTTTATTTCGGCTAGATCCGAGAACACTGATGTAAAACTACATCTTTATTTCAGCTAGATCCGAGAACACTGATGTAAAATTACATCTTTATTTCGGCTAGATCTGAGAACACTGATGTAATATTACATCTTTATTTTGGCTAGATCTGAGAACATCGATGTAAAAACACTACTTTATTTCAGCTAGATCCGAGAACATCGATGTAAAAACACTACTTTATTTCAGCTAGATCCGAGAACATCGATGTAAAAACACTACTTTATTTCAGCTAGATCTGAGAACATCGATGTAAAAACACTACTTTATTTCAGCTAGATCTGAGAACATCGATGTAAAAACACTACTTTATTTCAGCTAGATCTGAGAACATCGATGTAAAAACACTACTTTATTTCAGCTAGATCTGAGAACATCGATGTAAAAACACTACTTTATTTCAGCTAGATCTGAGAACATCGATGTAAAAACACTACTTTATTTCAGCTAGATCTGAGAACATCGATGTAAAAACACTACTTTATTTCAGCTAGATCTGAGAACATCGATGTAAAAACACTACTTTATTTCAGCTAGATCTGAGAACATCGATGTAAAAACACTACTTTATTTCAGCTAGATCCGAGAACATCGATGTAAAAACACTACTTTATTTCAGCTAGATCCGAGAACATCGATGTAAAAACACTACTTTATTTCAGCTAGATCCGAGAACATCGATGTAAAAACACTACTTTATTTCAGCTAGATCCGAGAACATCGATGTAAAAACACTACTTTATTTCAGCTAGATCCGAGAACATCGATGTAAAAACACTACTTTATTTCAGCTAGATCCGAGAACATCGATGTAAAAACACTACTTTATTTCAGCTAGATCCGAGAACATCGATGTAAAAACACTACTTTATTTCAGCTAGATCCGAGAACATCGATGTAAAAACACTACTTTATTTCAGCTAGATCCGAGAACATCGATGTAAAAACACTACTTTATTTCAGCTAGATCTGAGAACATCGATGTAAAAACACTACTTTATTTCAGCTAGATCTGAGAACACTGATCTTTATTAAGTCCAAGCACAAGCAAGTACAAGGTGACAAATCATTGCATGGCATAAAACCAGTGATGTTTCATTCCAAATCGTGAGCATATATTATAACCATAGTCCAGCTTGAGCCGTTATGAACTGCCTGGTAGTGACAGATTACCACATCATTAAATATTGTTAAGGTCCCCAGGCAACTTCTTTATTTACTTGTTTACTCTGATTCATCATTTATTGCCAATCTATTGTTTTCACTGATGACAGAAGCAGCTTGACGACACTGTTCACAGTTCAGGATCCAGGCCCGTCGGAAGCCAGCTGACATTGGGGCGTCGGATTTTGAGGGCCAAGAAGTGACCTGAGTCTGCTAGGGTGGCCTGGGGGCATGTTCCCCCGGGAAAGTTTTGAGATGTTAATACTGTAAAAATGATTTTTAATGGCTTCTGGACGCAAAAAGTAAACTTATTTTTTATAATACATGTTGCTATTTTATAATATTATTTTACAAAAATATAATTATGTTCCAGTCACGTATTGCCGATGATGATGGTTAATAACAAACATACATGTACGTTCTATAAACGGGTACCCGGTACATGTTCCCCACCCTGCGTACAGTGCATAGGAGTAGATCTACATAGCCATCACTTGCAATGTGGCGTATAAATTTTACAAGAATAAAATAAAAATACACCCGGTTTGCCAAAATAGTTGGGCCGCGGACAAAACTTCCACAAGTATAAAACCTTTGGCTTTCCTTCTTTATTGTACATAAATATTTTAAATGTCACTTTTTGGAAGGATCGGTGTCCCCCTTGGGCTCTAGAACTGGTTCACATGTACGTACAAGTATGAAATGATGAATAACTTTGTAAGTGGTGGTTAACAAAACATTGAGACGGCAAAAGTAAATTTGGATCTTATCTTTAGCCTTATTTATCCACTTGAAGAATAAAAATATATATTGAGGCATTAAATTATCTTCTGGACATTGATGCATTAAATTATCCTCTGGACATTGAAGCATTAACTTATCTTCTGGACATTGGGACATTAACCTATCTTCTGGACATTGAGGCATTAACTTATCTTCTGGACATTGAGGCATTAACTTATCTTCTGGACATTGGGGCATTAACCTATCTTCTGGACATTGAGGCATTAACTTATCTTCTGGACATTGAGACATTAAATTATCTTCTGGACATTGAGGCATTAACCTATCTTCTGGACATTGAGGCATTAACTTATCTTCTGGACATTGAGACATTAAATTATCTTCTGGACATTGAGGCATTAAATTATCTTCTGGACATTGAGGCATTAACTTATCTTCTGGACATTGAGGCATTAACTTATCTTCTGCACATTGAGGCATTAACCTATCTTCTGGACATTGAGACATTAACTTATCTTCTGGACATTGAGGCATTAACTTATCTTCTGAACATTGAGGCATTAACCTATCTTCTGCACATTGAGGCATTAACTTATCTTCTGGGCATTGAGGCATTAACTTATCTTCTGCACATTGAGGCATTAACTTATCTTCTGGACATTGAGGCATCAACTTATCTTCTGCACATTGAGGCATTAACTTATCTTCTGGACATTGAGACATTAACCTATCTTCTGGACATTGAGGCATTAACTTATCTTCTGGACATTGAGGCATTAACTTATCTTCTGGACATTGAGGCATTAACTTATCTTCTGGACATGGAGGCATTAACTTATCTTCTGGACATTGGGACATTAAATTATCTTCTGGACATTGAGGCATTAACTTATCTTCTGGACATTGGGACATTAAATTATCTTCTGGACATTGAGGCATTAAATTATCTTCTGGACATGGAGGCATTAACCTATATTCTGGACATTGAGGCATTAAATTATCTTCTGGACATTGAGGCATTAACCTATCTTCTGGACATTGGGACATTAACCTATCTTCTGGACATTGAGGCATTAACTTATTTTCTGGACATTGATGCATTAACTTATTTTCTGGACATTGATGCATTAAATTATCTTCTGGACATTGAGGCATTAACCTATCTTCTGGACATTGGGACATTAAATAATCTTCTGGACATTGAGGCATTAACTTATCTTCTGGACATTGAGGCATTAACCTATCTTTTGGACATTGAGGCATTAACTTATCTTCTGGACATTGGGACATTAAATTATCTTCTGGACATTGAGGCATTAACTTATCTTCTGGACATTGGGACATTAAATTATCTTCTGGACATTGAGGCATTAACTTATCTTCTGGACATTGAGGCATTAACTTATCTTCTGCACATTGAGGCATTAACATATCTTCTGCACATTGAGGCATTAACTTATCTGCTGGACATTGAGGCATTAACTTATCTTCTGCACATTGAGGCATTAACCTATCTTCTGCACATTGAGGCATTAACCTATCTTCTGGACATTGAGGCATTAACTTATCTTCTGCACATTGAGGCATTAACTTATCTTCTGGACATTGAGATATTAAATTATCTTCTGGACATTGAGGCATTAACTTGTCTACTGGACATTGAGGCATTAACCTATCTTCTGAACATTGAGGCATTAACTTATCTTCTGGACATTGAAGCATTAACTTATCTTCTGGACATTGAGGCATTAACTTATCTTCTGCACATTGAGGCATTAACTTATCTTCTGGACATTGAGGCATTAAACTATCTTCTGCACATTGAGGCATTAACTTATCTTCTGGACATTGAGGCATTAAATTATCTTCTGCACATTGAGGCATTAACTTATCTTCTGCACACTGAGGCATTAACTTATCTTCTGGACATTGAGATATTAACTTATCTTCTGGACATTGGGGCATTAACTTATCTTCTGGACATTGGGGCATTAACCTATCTTCTGAACATTGAGGTATTAACTTATCTTCTGGACATTGAAGCATTAAATTATCTTCTGCACATTGAGGCATTAACTTATCTTCTGGACATTGAAGCATTAACTTATCTTCTGGACATTGAAGCATTAACTTATCTTCTGGACATTGAGGCATTAACGTATCTTCTGGACATTGAAGCATTAACTTATCTTCTGGACATTGAAGCATTAACTTATCTTCTGGACATTGAAGCATTAACTTATATTCTGGACATTGAAGCATTAACTTATATTCTGGACATTGAGGCATTAACCTATCTTCTGGACATTGAGTCATTACATTATCTTCTGGACATTGAGGCATTAACTTATCTTCTGGACATTGGGGCATTAACTTATCTTCTGAACATTGGGGCATTAACCTATCTTCTGAACATTGAGGCATTAACTTATCTTCTGGACATTGAAGCATTAACTTATCTTCTGGACATTGAGGCATTAACTTATCTTCTGGACATTGAGGCATTAACTTATCTTCTGGACATTGAGGCATTAACTTATTTTCAGGACATTGATGCATTAAATTATCTTCTGGACATTGAGGCATTAACTTATCTTCTGCACATTGAGACATTAACTATATTCTGGACATTGGGCATTAACCTATCTTCTGGACATTGAGGCATTAACTTATCTTCTGGACATTGAGGCATTAACTTATCTTCTGGACATTGAGGCATTAACTTATCTTCTGGACATTGAGGCATTAACTTATCTTCTGGACATTGATGCATTAAATTATCTTCTGGACATTGAGGCATTAACTTATCTTCTGACATGACATTAATTATCTTCTGGACATTGAGATTAACTATCTTCTGGACATTGGGACATTAACTTATTTTCTGGACATTGATGCATTAAATTATCTTCTGGACATTGAGGCATTAACCTATCTTCTGGACATTG
Organism: Archivesica marissinica; assembly: GCA_014843695.1. Classification (NCBI taxonomy): domain Eukaryota; kingdom Metazoa; phylum Mollusca; class Bivalvia; order Venerida; family Vesicomyidae; genus Archivesica; species Archivesica marissinica. The sequence goes on from CM026393.1 coordinate 30,191,585, forward strand.
GGACATTAACCTATCTTCTGGACATTGAGGCATTAACTTATCTTCTGGACATTGAGGCATTAACTTATCTTCTGGACATTGGGGCATTAACCTATCTTCTGGACATTGAGGCATTAAGTTATCTTCTGGACATTGAGACATTAAATTATCTTCTGGACATTGAGGCATTAACCTATCTTCTGGACATTGAGGCATTAACTTATCTTCTGGACATTGAGACATTAAATTATCTTCTGGACATTGAGGCATTAAATTATCTTCTGGACATTGAGGCATTAACTTATCTTCTGCACATTGAGGCATTAGCTTATCTTCTGCACATTGAGGCATTAATTTATCTTCTGGACATTGAGGCATTAACTTATCTTCTGCACATTGAGGCATTAACCTATCTTCTGCACATTGAGGCATTAACCTATCTTCTGCACATTGAGGCATTAACCTATCTTCTGGACATTGAGGCATTAACTTAACTTCTGCACATTGAGGCATTAACTTATCTTCTGGACATTGAGACATTAACTTATCTTCTGGACATTGAGGCATTAACTTATCTTCTGGACATTGAGGCATTAACCTATCTTCTGCACATTGAGGCATTAACTTATCTTCTGGACATTGAGACATTAAATTATCTTCTGGACATTGAGGCATTAAATTATCTTCTGGACATTGAGGCATTAACTTATCTTCTGCACATTGAGGCATTAACTTATCTTCTGCACATTGAGGCATTAACTTATCTGCTGGACATTGAGGCATTAACTTATCTTCTGCACATTGAGGCATTAACCTATCTTCTGCACATTGAGGAATTAACCTATCTTCTGCACATTGAGGCATTAACTTATCTTCTGGACATTGAGGCATTAACTTATCTTCTGCACATTGAGGCATTAACTTATCTTCTGGACATTGAGATATTAAATTATCTTCTGGACATTGAGGCATAACTTATCTTCTGGACATTGGGGCATTAACTTATCTTCTGGACATTGGGGCATTAACCTATCTTCTGAACATTGAGGCATTAACTTATCTTCTGGACATTGAAGCATTAACTTATCTTCTGGACATTGAGGCATTAACTTATCTTCTGGACATTGAGGCATTAACTTATCTTCTGGACATTGAGGCATTAACATATTTTCTGGACATTGATGCATTAAATTATCTTCTGGACATTGAGGCATTAACGTATCTTATGCACATTGAGACATTAACCTATATTCTGGACATTGGGACATTAACCTATCTTCTGGACATTGAGGCATTAACTTATCTTCTGGACATTGAGGCATTAACTTATCTTCTGGACATTGAGGCATTAACTTATCTTCTGGACATGGAGGCATTAACTTATTTTCTGGACATTGAGGCATTAAATTATCTTCTGGACATTGAGGCATTAACCTATCTTCTGGACATTGGGACATTAACCTATCTTCTGGACATTGAGGCATTAACTTATTTTCTGGACATTGATGCATTAAATTATCTTCTGGACATTGAGGCATTAACTTATCTTCTGCACATTGAGGCATTAACCTATATTCTGGACATTGGGACATTAACATATCTTCTGGACATTGAGGCATTAAATTATCTTCTGGACATTGAGGCATTAAAATATCTTCTGGACATTGAGGCATTAACTTATCTTCTGCACATTGAGGCATTAACATATCTTCTGCACATTGAGGCATTAACATATCTTCTGGACATTGAGGCATTAACTTGTCTACTGGACATTGAAGCATTAACCTATTTTCTGCACATTGAGGCATTAACTTATCTTCTGAACATTGAGGCATTAACTTATCTTCTGGACATTGAAGCATTAACTTATCTTCTGGACATTGAGGCATTAACTTATCTTCTGGACATTGAGGCATTAACTTATCTTCTGGACATTGAGGCATTAAACTATCTTCTGCACATTGAGGCATTAACTTATCTTCTGGACATTGAGGCATTAAATTATCTTCTGGATATTGAGGCATTAACTTATCTTCTGCACACTGAGGCATTAACTTATCTTCTGGACATTGAGATATTAACTTATCTTCTGGACATTGGGTCATTACCTTATCTTCTAGACATTGGGGCATTAACCTATCTTCTGAACATTGAGGTATTAACTTATCTTCTGGACATTGAAGCATTAACTTATCTTCTGGACATTGAGGCATTAACTTATCTTCTGGACATTGAAGCATTAACTTATCTTCTGGACATTGAGGCATTAACCTATCTTCTGCACATTGAGGCATTAACTTATCTTCTGGACATTGAGGCATTAACTTATCTTCTGGACATTGAGGCATTAACTTATCTTCTGGACATTGAGGCATTAACTTATCTTCTGGACATTGAGGCATTAACTTATCTTCTGGACATGGAGGCATTAACTTATTTTCTGGACATTGATGCATTAAATTATCTTCTGGACATTGAGGCATTAACCTATCTTCTGGACATTGGGACATTAAATAATCTTCTGGACATTGAGGCAATAACTTATCTTCTGGACATTGAGGCATTAACCTATCTTTTGGACATTGAGGCATTAACTTATCTTCTGGACATTGGGACATTAAATTATCTTCTGGACATTGAGGCATTAACTTATCTTCTGGACATTGGGACATTAAATTATCTTCTGGACATTGAGGCATTAAATTATCTTCTGGACATGGAGGCATTAACCTATATTCTGGACATTGAGGCATTAAATTATCTTCTGGACATTGAGGCATTAACCTATCTTCTGGACATTGGGACATTAACCTATCTTCTGGACATTGAGGCATTAACTTATTTTCTGGACATTGATGCATTAACTTATTTTCTGGACATTGATGCATTAAATTATCTTCTGGACATTGAGGCATTAACCTATCTTCTGGACATTGGGACATTAAATAATCTTCTGGACATTGAGGCATTAACTTATCTTCTGGACATTGAGGCATTAACCTATCTTTTGGACATTGAAGCATTAACTTATATTCTGGACATTGAAGCATTAACTTATATTCTGGACATTGAGGCATTAACTTATCTTCTGCACATTGAGGCATTAACTTATCTTCTGGACATTGAGGCATTAAACTATCTTCTGCACATTGAGGCATTAACTTATCTTCTGGACATTGAGGCATTAAATGATCTTCTGCACATTGAGGCATTAACTTATCTTCTGCACACTGAGGCATTAACTTATCTTCTGGACATTGAGATATTAACTTATCTTCTGGACATTGGGGCATTAACTTATCTTCTGGACATTGGGGCATTAACCTATCTTCTGAACATTGAGGTATTAACTTATCTTCTGGACATTGAAGCATTAAATTATCTTCTGCACATTGAGGCATTAACTTATCTTCTGGACATTGAAGCATTAACTTATCTTCTGGACATTGAAGCATTAACTTATCTTCTGGACATTGAGGCATTAACTTATCTTCTGGACATTGAGGCATTAACTTATCTTCTGGACATTGAGGCATTAACTTATCTTCTGGACATTGAGGCATTAACTTATCTTCTGGACATTGAGGCATTAAATTATCTTCTGGACATTGAGGCATTAACTTATCTTCTGACATTGAGCATTACTATCTTCTGACATTGAGGCATTAACCTATCTTCTGGACATTGAGGCATTAACTTATCTTCTGGACATTGAGGCATTAACTTATCTTCTGCACATTGAGGCATTAACTTATCTTCTGGACATTGAGACATTAACTTATCTTCTGGACATTGAGGCATTAACTTATCTTCTGGACATTGAGGCATTAACCTATCTTCTGCACATTGAGGCATTAACTTATCTTCTGGACATTGAGACATTAAATTATCTTCTGGACATTGAGGCATTAAATTATCTTCTGGACATTGAGGCATTAACTTATCTTCTGGACATTGAGGCATTAACTTATCTTCTGCACATTGAGGCATTAACTTATCTTCTGGACATTGAGGCATTAACTTATCTTCTGCACATTGAGGCATTAACCTATCTTCTGCACATTGAGGCATTAACCTATCTTCTGCACATTGAGGCATTAACTTATCTTCTGGACATTGAGGCATTAACTTATCTTCTGCACATTGAGGCATTAACTTATCTTCTGGACATTGAGATATTAAATTATCTTCTGGACATTGACATAACTTATCTTCTGGACATTGGGGCATTAACTTATCTTCTGGACATTGGGGCATTAACCTATCTTCTGAACATTGAGGCATTAACTTATCTTCTGGACATTGAAGCATTAACTTATCTTCTGGACATTGAGGCATTAACTTATCTTCTGGACATTGAGGCATTAACTTATCTTCTGGACATTGAGGCATTAACTATTTTCTGGACATTGAGCATTAAATTATCTTCTGGACATTGAGGCATTAACGTATCTTATGCACATTGAGACATTAACCTATCTTCTGGACATTGGGACATTAACCTATCTTCTGGACATTGAGGCATTAACTTATCTTCTGGACATTGAGGCATTAACTTATCTTCTGGACATTGAGGCATTAACTTATCTTCTGGACATTGAGGCATTAACTTATCTTCTGGACATTGAGGCATTAACTTATCTTCTGGACATTGAGGCATTAACTTATCTTCTGGACATTGAGGCATTAACTTATCTTCTGGACATTGAGGCATTAACTTATTTTCTGGACATTGATGCATTAAATTATCTTCTGGACATTGAGGCATTAACTTATCTTCTGCACATTGAGACATTAACCTATATTCTGGACATTGGGACATTAACATATCTTCTGGACATTGAGGCATTAAATTATCTTCTGGACATTGAGGCATTAAAATATCTTCTGGACATTGAGGCATTAACTTATCTTCTGCACATTGAGGCATTAACATATCTTCTGCACATTGAGGCATTAACTTATCTTCTGGACATTGAGATATTAAATTATCTTCTGGACATTGAGGCATTAACTTGTCTACTGGACATTGAGGCATTAACCTATTTTCTGCACATTGAGGCATTAACTTATCTTCTGAACATTGAGGCATTAACTTATCTTCTGGACATTGAGGCATTAACTTATCTTCTGGACATTGAGGCATTAACTTATCTTCTGGACATTGAGGCATTAACTTATCTTCTGGACATTGAGACATTAAATTATCTTCTGGACATTGAGGCATTAACCTATCTACTGGACATTGAGGCATTAACTTATCTTCTGGACATTGAGACATTAAATTATCTTCTGGACATTGAGGCATTAAATTATCTTCTGGACATTGAGGCATTAACTTATCTTCTGGACATTGAGGCATTAACTTATCTTCTGCACATTGAGGCATTAACCTATCTTCTGGACATTGAGACATTAACTTATCTTCTGGACATTGAGGCATTAACTTATCTTCTGAACATTGAGGCATTAACCTATCTTCTGCACATTGAGGCATTAACTTATCTTCTGGGCATTGAGGCATTAACTTATCTTCTGCACATTGAGGCATTAACTTATCTTCTGGACATTGAGGCATCAACTTATCTTCTGCACATTGAGGCATTAACTTATCTTCTGGACATTGAGGCATTAACCTATCTTCTGGACATTGAGGCATTAACTTATCTTCTGGACATTGAGGCATTAACTTATCTTCTGGACATTGAGGCATTAACTTATCTTCTGGACATGGAGGCATTAACTTATTTTCTGGACATTGATGCATTAAATTATCTTCTGGACATTGAGGCATTAACCTATCTTCTGGACATTGGGACATTAAATAATCTTCTGGACATTGAGGCAATAACTTATCTTCTGGACATTGAGGCATTAACCTATCTTTTGGACATTGAGGCATTAACTTATCTTCTGGACATTGGGACATTAAATTATCTTCTGGACATTGAGGCATTAACTTATCTTCTGGACATTGGGACATTAAATTATCTTCTGGACATTGAGGCATTAAATTATCTTCTGGACATGGAGGCATTAACCTATATTCTGGACATTGAGGCATTAAATTATCTTCTGGACATTGAGGCATTAACCTATCTTCTGGACATTGGGACATTAACCTATCTTCTGGACATTGAGGCATTAACTTATTTTCTGGACATTGATGCATTAACTTATTTTCTGGACATTGATGCATTAAATTATCTTCTGGACATTGAGGCATTAACCTATCTTCTGGACATTGGGACATTAAATAATCTTCTGGACATTGAGGCATTAACTTATCTTCTGGACATTGAGGCATTAACCTATCTTTTGGACATTGAAGCATTAACTTATATTCTGGACATTGAAGCATTAACTTATATTCTGGACATTGAGGCATTAACCTATCTTCTGGACATTGAGTCATTACATTATCTTCTGGACATTGAGGCATTAACTTATCTTCTGGACATTGGGGCATTAACTTATCTTCTGAACATTGGGGCATTAACCTATCTTCTGAACATTGAGGCATTAACTTATCTTCTGGACATTGAAGCATTAACTTATCTTCTGGACATTGAGGCATTAACTTATCTTCTGGACATTGAGGCATTAACTTATCTTCTGGACATTGAGGCATTAACTTATTTTCAGGACATTGATGCATTAAATTATCTTCTGGACATTGAGGCATTAACTTATCTTCTGCACATTGAGACATTAACCTATATTCTGGACATTGGGACATTAACCTATCTTCTGGACATTGAGGCATTAACTTATCTTCTGGACATTGAGGCATTAACTTATCTTCTGGACATTGAGGCATTAACTTATCTTCTGGACATGGAGGCATTAACTTATTTTCTGGACATTGATGCATTAAATTATCTTCTGGACATTGAGGCATTAACCTATCTTCTGGACATTGGGACATTAACTTATTTTCTGGACATTGATGCATTAAATTATCTTCTGGACATTGAGGCATTAACCTATCTTCTGGACATTGGGACATTAACCTATCTTCTGGACATTGAGGCATTAACTTATCTTCTGGACATTGAGGCATTAACTTATCTTCTGGACATTGGGGCATTAACCTATCTTCTGGACATTGAGGCATTAAGTTATCTTCTGGACATTGAGACATTAAATTATCTTCTGGACATTGAGGCATTAACCTATCTTCTGGACATTGAGGCATTAACTTATCTTCTGGACATTGAGACATTAAATTATCTTCTGGACATTGAGGCATTAAATTATCTTCTGGACATTGAGGCATTAACTTATCTTCTGCACATTGAGGCATTAGCTTATCTTCTGCACATTGAGGCATTAATTTATCTTCTGGACATTGAGGCATTAACTTATCTTCTGCACATTGAGGCATTAACCTATCTTCTGCACATTGAGGCATTAACCTATCTTCTGCACATTGAGGCATTAACCTATCTTCTGGACATTGAGGCATTAACTTAACTTCTGCACATTGAGGCATTAACTTATCTTCTGGACATTGAGACATTAACTTATCTTCTGGACATTGAGGCATTAACTTATCTTCTGGACATTGAGGCATTAACCTATCTTCTGCACATTGAGGCATTAACTTATCTTCTGGACATTGAGACATTAAATTATCTTCTGGACATTGAGGCATTAAATTATCTTCTGGACATTGAGGCATTAACTTATCTTCTGCACATTGAGGCATTAACTTATCTTCTGCACATTGAGGCATTAACTTATCTGCTGGACATTGAGGCATTAACTTATCTTCTGCACATTGAGGCATTAACCTATCTTCTGCACATTGAGGAATTAACCTATCTTCTGCACATTGAGGCATTAACTTATCTTCTGGACATTGAGGCATTAACTTATCTTCTGCACATTGAGGCATTAACTTATCTTCTGGACATTGAGATATTAAATTATCTTCTGGACATTGAGGCATAACTTATCTTCTGGACATTGGGGCATTAACTTATCTTCTGGACATTGGGGCATTAACCTATCTTCTGAACATTGAGGCATTAACTTATCTTCTGGACATTGAAGCATTAACTTATCTTCTGGACATTGAGGCATTAACTTATCTTCTGGACATTGAGGCATTAACTTATCTTCTGGACATTGAGGCATTAACATATTTTCTGGACATTGATGCATTAAATTATCTTCTGGACATTGAGGCATTAACGTATCTTATGCACATTGAGACATTAACCTATATTCTGGACATTGGGACATTAACCTATCTTCTGGACATTGAGGCATTAACTTATCTTCTGGACATTGAGGCATTAACTTATCTTCTGGACATTGAGGCATTAACTTATCTTCTGGACATGGAGGCATTAACTTATTTTCTGGACATTGAGGCATTAAATTATCTTCTGGACATTGAGGCATTAACCTATCTTCTGGACATTGGGACATTAACCTATCTTCTGGACATTGAGGCATTAACTTATTTTCTGGACATTGATGCATTAAATTATCTTCTGGACATTGAGGCATTAACTTATCTTCTGCACATTGAGGCATTAACCTATATTCTGGACATTGGGACATTAACATATCTTCTGGACATTGAGGCATTAAATTATCTTCTGGACATTGAGGCATTAAAATATCTTCTGGACATTGAGGCATTAACTTATCTTCTGCACATTGAGGCATTAACATATCTTCTGCACATTGAGGCATTAACATATCTTCTGGACATTGAGGCATTAACTTGTCTACTGGACATTGAGGCATTAACCTATTTTCTGCACATTGAGGCATTAACTTATCTTCTGAACATTGAGGCATTAACTTATCTTCTGGACATTGAAGCATTAACTTATCTTCTGGACATTGAGGCATTAACTTATCTTCTGGACATTGAGGCATTAACTTATCTTCTGGACATTGAGGCATTAAACTATCTTCTGCACATTGAGGCATTAACTTATCTTCTGGACATTGAGGCATTAAATTATCTTCTGGATATTGAGGCATTAACTTATCTTCTGCACACTGAGGCATTAACTTATCTTCTGGACATTGAGATATTAACTTATCTTCTGGACATTGGGGCATTACCTTATCTTCTAGACATTGGGGCATTAACCTATCTTCTGAACATTGAGGTATTAACTTATCTTCTGGACATTGAAGCATTAACTTATCTTCTGGACATTGAGGCATTAACTTATCTTCTGGACATTGAAGCATTAACTTATCTTCTGGACATTGAAGCATTAACTTATCTTCTGGACATTGAGGCATTAACTTATCTTCTGGACATTGAAGCATTAACTTATCTTCTGGACATTGAAGCATTAACTTATCTTCTGGACATTGAGGCATTAACTTATCTTCTGGACATTGAAGCATTAACTTATATTCTGGACATTGAGGCATTAACCTATCTTCTGGACATTGAGTCATTACATTATCTTCTGGACATTGAGGCATTAACTTATCTTCTGGACATTGGGGCATTAACTTATCTTCTGAACATTGGGGCATTAACCTATCTTCTGAACATTGAGGCATTAACTTATCTTCTGGACATTGAAGCATTAACTTATCTTCTGAACATTGGGGCATTAACCTATCTTCTGAACATTGAGGCATTAACTTATCTTCTGGACATTGAGGCATTAACTTATCTTCTGGACATTGAGGCATTAACTTATCTTCTGGACATTGAGGCATTAACTTATTTTCTGGACATTGATGCATTAAATTATCTTCTGGACATTGAGGCATTAACTTATCTTGACATTGAGACATTAACCTATATTCTGGACATTGGGACATTAACCTATCTTCTGGACATTGAGGCATTAACTTATCTTCTGGACATTGAGGCATTAACTTATCTTCTGGACATTGAGGCATTAACTTATTTTCTGGACATTGATGCATTAAGTTATCTTCTGGACATTGAGACATTAAATTATCTTCTGGACATTGAGGCATTAACCTATCTTCTGGACATTGAGGCATTAACTTATCTTCTGGACATTGAGACATTAAATTATCTTCTGGACATTGAGGCATTAAATTATCTTCTGGACATTGAGGCATTAACTTATCTTCTGCACATTGAGGCATTAGCTTATCTTCTGCACATTGAGGCATTAATTATCTTCTGGACATTGAGGCATTAACTTATCTTCTGACATTGAGGCATTAACTTATCTTCTGGACATTGAGCATTAACTATCTTCTGGACATTGAGGCATTAACCTATCTTCTGCACATTGAGGCATTAACTTATCTTCTGGACATTGAGGCATTAACTTATCTTCTGGACATTGAGGCATTAACTTATCTTCTGGACATTGAGGCATTAACTTATCTTCTGGACATTGAGGCATTAACTTATCTTCTGGACATTGAGGCATTAACCTATCTTCTGCACATTGAGGCATTAACTTATCTTCTGGACATTGAGACATTAAATTATCTTCTGGACATTGAGGCATTAAATTATCTTCTGGACATTGAGGCATTAACTTATCTTCTGCACATTGAGGCATTAACTTATCTTCTGCACATTGAGGCATTAACTTATCTGCTGGACATTGAGGCATTAACTTATCTTCTGCACATTGAGGCATTAACCTATCTTCTGCACATTGAGGCATTAACCTATCTTCTGCACATTGAGGCATTAACTTATCTTCTGGACATTGAGGCATTAACTTATCTTCTGCACATTGAGGCATTAACTTATCTTCTGGACATTGAGATATTAAATTATCTTCTGGACATTGAGGCATAACTTATCTTCTGGACGGGCATTAACTTATCTTCTGGACATTGGGCATTAACCTATCTTCTGAACATTGAGGCATTAACTTATCTTCTGGACATTGAAGCATTAACTTATCTTCTGGACATTGAGGCATTAACTTATCTTCTGGACATTGAGGCATTAACTTATCTTCTGGACATTGAGGCATTAACTTATTTTCTGGACATTGATGCATTAAATTATCTTCTGGACATTGAGGCATTAACTTATCTTCTGCACATTGAGACATTAACCTATATTCTGGACATTGGGACATTAACCTATCTTCTGGACATTGAGGCATTAACTTATCTTCTGGACATTGAGGCATTAACTTATCTTCTGGACATTGAGGCATTAACTTATCTTCTGGACATTGAGGCATTAACTTATTTTCTGGACATTGATGCATTAAATTATCTTCTGGACATTGAGGCATTAACTTATCTTCTGCACATTGAGGCATTAACCTATATTCTGGACATTGGGACATTAACATATCTTCTGGACATTGAGGCATTAAATTATCTTCTGGACATTGAGGCATTAAAATATCTTCTGGACATTGAGGCATTAACTTATCTTCTGCACATTGAGGCATTAACATATCTTCTGCACATTGAGGCATTAACTTATCTTCTGGACATTGAGATTAAATTATCTTCTGGACATTGAGGCATTAACTTGTCTACTGGACATTGAGGCATTAACCTATTTTCTGCACATTGAGGCATTAACTTATCTTCTGAACATTGAGGCATTAACTTATCTTCTGGACATTGAAGCATTAACTTATCTTCTGGACATTGAGGCATTAACTTATCTTCTGGACATTGAGGCATTAACTTATCTTCTGGACATTGAGACATTAAATTATCTTCTGGACATTGAGGCATTAACCTATCTACTGGACATTGAGGCATTAACTTATCTTCTGGACATTGAGACATTAAATTATCTTCTGGACATTGAGGCATTAAATTATCTTCTGGACATTGAGGCATTAACTTATCTTCTGGACATTGAGGCATTAACTTATCTTCTGCACATTGAGGCATTAACTTATCTTCTGGACATTGAGGCATTAACTTATCTTCTGGACATTGAGGCATTAACTTATCTTCTGGACATTGAGGCATTAACCTATCTTCTGGACATTGAGGCATTAACTTATCTTCTGGACATTGAGGCATTAACTTATCTTCTGGACATTGAGGCATTAACTTATCTTCTGGACATGGAGGCATTAACTTATTTTCTGGACATTGATGCATTAAATTATCTTCTGGACATTGAGGCATTAACCTATCTTCTGGACATTGGGACATTAAATTATCTTCTGGACATTGAGGCATTAAGTTATCTTCTGGACATTGAGGCATTAACCTATCTTCTGGACATTGAGGCATTAACTTATCTTCTGGACATTGGGACATTAAATTATCTTCTGGACATTGAGGCATTAAATTATCTTCTGGACATTGAGGCATTAACTTATCTTCTGGACATTGAGGCATTAACTTATCTTCTGGACATGGAGGCATTAACTTATTTTCTGGACATTGATGCATTAAATTATCTTCTGGACATTGAGGCATTAACCTATCTTCTGGACATTGGGACATTAAATTATCTTCTGGACATTGAGGCATTAAGTTATCTTCTGGACATTGAGGCATTAACCTATCTTCTGGACATTGAGGCATTAACTTATCTTCTGGACATTGGGACATTAAATTATCTTCTGGACATTGAGGCATTAAATTATCTTCTGGACATTGAGGCATTAACTTATCTTCTGGACATTGAGGCATTAACTTATCTTCTGGACATGGAGGCATTAACTTATTTTCTGGACATTGATGCATTAAATTATCTTCTGGACATTGAGGCATTAACCTATCTTCTGGACATTGGGACATTAACCTATCTTCTGGACATTGAGGCATTAACTTATCTTCTGGACATTGATGCATTAACTTATTTTCTGGACATTGATGCATTAAATTATCTTCTGGACATTGAGGCATTAACCTATCTTCTGGACATTGGGACATTAAATAATCTTCTGGACATTGAGGCATTAACTTATCTTCTGGACATTGAGGCATTAACCTATCTTTTGGACATTGAAGCATTAACTTATATTCTGGACATTGAAGCATTAACTTATATTCTGGACATTGAGGCATTAACCTATCTTCTGGACATTGAGTCATTACATTATCTTCTGGACATTGAGGCATTAACTTATCTTCTGGACATTGGGGCATTAACTTATCTTCTGAACATTGGGGCATTAACCTATCTTCTGAACATTGAGGCATTAACTTATCTTCTGGACATTGAAGCATTAACTTATCTTCTGGACATTGAGGCATTAACTTATCTTCTGGACATTGAGGCATTAACTTATCTTCTGGACATTGAGGCATTAACTTATTTCTGGACATTGATGCATTAAATTATCTTCTGGACATTGAGGCATTAACTTATCTTCTGCACATTGAGACATTAACTATTCTGGACATGGACATTAACTATCTTCTGGACATTGAGGCATTAACTTATCTTCTGGACATTGAGGCATTAACTTATCTTCTGGACATTGAGGCATTAACCTATCTTCTGGACATTGAGACATTAACCTATCTTCTGGACATTGAGGCATTAACTTATCTTCTGGACATTGAGGCATTAACTTATCTTCTGGACATTGGGGCATTAACTTATCTTCTGGACATTGAGGCATTAACTTATCTTCTGGACATTGAGACATTAAATTATCTTCTGGACATTGAGGCATTAACCTATCTTCTGGACATTGAGGCATTAACTTATCTTCTGGACATTGAGACATTAAATTATCTTCTGGACACAATCTGGACATTGAGCATTAAATTATCTTCTGGACATTGAGGCATTAACTTATCTTCTGCACATTGAGGCATTAGCTTATCTTCTGCACATTGAGGCATTAATTTATCTTCTGGACATTGAGGCATTAACTTATCTTCTGCACATTGAGGCATTAACCTATCTTCTGCACATTGAGGCATTAACCTATCTTCTGCACATTGAGGCATTAACCTATCTTCTGGACATTGAGGCATTAACTTAACTTCTGCACATTGAGGCATTAACTTATCTTCTGGACATTGAGACATTAACTTATCTTCTGGACATTGAGGCATTAACTTATCTTCTGGACATTGAGGCATTAACCTATCTTCTGCACATTGAGGCATTAACTTATCTTCTGGACATTGAGACATTAAATTATCTTCTGGACATTGAGGCATTAAATTATCTTCTGGACATTGAGGCATTAACTTATCTTCTGCACATTGAGGCATTAACTTATCTTCTGCACATTGAGGCATTAACTTATCTGCTGGACATTGAGGCATTAACTTATCTTCTGCACATTGAGGCATTAACCTATCTTCTGCACATTGAGGAATTAACCTATCTTCTGCACATTGAGGCATTAACTTATCTTCTGGACATTGAGGCATTAACTTATCTTCTGCACATTGAGGCATTAACTTATCTTCTGGACATTGAGATATTAAATTATCTTCTGGACATTGAGGCATAACTTATCTTCTGGACATTGGGGCATTAACTTATCTTCTGGACATTGGGGCATTAACCTATCTTCTGAACATTGAGGCATTAACTTATCTTCTGGACATTGAAGCATTAACTTATCTTCTGGACATTGAGGCATTAACTTATCTTCTGGACATTGAGGCATTAACTTATCTTCTGGACATTGAGGCATTAACATATTTTCTGGACATTGATGCATTAAATTATCTTCTGGACATTGAGGCATTAACGTATCTTATGCACATTGAGACATTAACCTATATTCTGGACATTGGGACATTAACCTATCTTCTGGACATTGAGGCATTAACTTATCTTCTGGACATTGAGGCATTAACTTATCTTCTGGACATTGAGGCATTAACTTATCTTCTGGACATGGAGGCATTAACTTATTTTCTGGACATTGAGGCATTAAATTATCTTCTGGACATTGAGGCATTAACCTATCTTCTGGACATTGGGACATTAACCTATCTTCTGGACATTGAGGCATTAACTTATTTTCTGGACATTGATGCATTAAATTATCTTCTGGACATTGAGGCATTAACTTATCTTCTGCACATTGAGGCATTAACCTATATTCTGGACATTGGGACATTAACATATCTTCTGGACATTGAGGCATTAAATTATCTTCTGGACATTGAGGCATTAAAATATCTTCTGGACATTGAGGCATTAACTTATCTTCTGCACATTGAGGCATTAACATATCTTCTGCACATTGAGGCATTAACATATCTTCTGGACATTGAGGCATTAACTTGTCTACTGGACATTGAGGCATTAACCTATTTTCTGCACATTGAGGCATTAACTTATCTTCTGAACATTGAGGCATTAACTTATCTTCTGGACATTGAAGCATTAACTTATCTTCTGGACATTGAGGCATTAACTTATCTTCTGGACATTGAGGCATTAACTTATCTTCTGGACATTGAGGCATTAAACTATCTTCTGCACATTGAGGCATTAACTTATCTTCTGGACATTGAGGCATTAAATTATCTTCTGGATATTGAGGCATTAACTTATCTTCTGCACACTGAGGCATTAACTTATCTTCTGGACATTGAGATATTAACTTATCTTCTGGACATTGGGGCATTACCTTATCTTCTAGACATTGGGGCATTAACCTATCTTCTGAACATTGAGGTATTAACTTATCTTCTGGACATTGAAGCATTAACTTATCTTCTGGACATTGAGGCATTAACTTATCTTCTGGACATTGAAGCATTAACTTATCTTCTGGACATTGAAGCATTAACTTATCTTCTGGACATTGAGGCATTAACTTATCTTCTGGACATTGAAGCATTAACTTATCTTCTGGACATTGAAGCATTAACTTATCTTCTGGACATTGAGGCATTAACTTATCTTCTGGACATTGAAGCATTAACTTATCTTCTGGACATTGAAGCATTAACTTATCTTCTGGACATTGAGGCATTAACTTATCTTCTGGACATTGAAGCATTAACTTATCTTCTGGACATTGAAGCATTAACTTATCTTCTGGACATTGAGGCATTAACTTATCTTCTGGACATTGAAGCATTAACTTATCTTCTGGACATTGAAGCATTAACTTATCTTCTGGACATTGAGGCATTAACTTATCTTCTGGACATTGAGGCATTAACTTATCTTCTGGACATTGAGGCATTAACTTATCTTCTGGACATTGAGGCATTAACTTATCTTCTGGACATTGAGGCATTAACTTATTTCTGGACATTGATGCATTAAATTATCTTCTGGACATTGAGGCATTAACTTATCTTCTGCACATTGAGACATTAACCTATATTCTGGACATTGGGACATTAACCTATCTTCTGGACATTGAGGCATTAACTTATCTTCTGGACATTGAGGCATTAACTTATCTTCTGGACATGGAGGCATTAACTTATTTTCTGGACATTGATGCATTAAGTTATCTTCTGGACATTGAGACATTAAATTATCTTCTGGACATTGAGGCATTAACCTATCTTCTGGACATTGAGGCATTAACTTATCTTCTGGACATTGAGACATTAAATTATCTTCTGGACATTGAGGCATTAAATTATCTTCTGGACATTGAGGCATTAACTTATCTTCTGCACATTGAGGCATTAGCTTATCTTCTGCACATTGAGGCATTAATTTATCTTCTGGACATTGAGGCATTAACTTATCTTCTGCACATTGAGGCATTAACCTATCTTCTGCACATTGAGGCATTAACCTATCTTCTGCACATTGAGGCATTAACCTATCTTCTGGACATTGAGGCATTAACTTAACTTCTGCACATTGAGGCATTAACTTATCTTCTGGACATTGAGACATTAACTTATCTTCTGGACATTGAGGCATTAACTTATCTTCTGGACATTGAGGCATTAACCTATCTTCTGCACATTGAGGCATTAACTTATCTTCTGGACATTGAGACATTAAATTATCTTCTGGACATTGAGGCATTAAATTATCTTCTGGACATTGAGGCATTAACTTATCTTCTGCACATTGAGGCATTAACTTATCTTCTGCACATTGAGGCATTAACTTATCTGCTGGACATTGAGGCATTAACTTATCTTCTGCACATTGAGGCATTAACCTATCTTCTGCACATTGAGGAATTAACCTATCTTCTGCACATTGAGGCATTAACTTATCTTCTGGACATTGAGGCATTAACTTATCTTCTGCACATTGAGGCATTAACTTATCTTCTGGACATTGAGATATTAAATTATCTTCTGGACATTGAGGCATAACTTATCTTCTGGACATTGGGGCATTAACTTATCTTCTGGACATTGGGGCATTAACCTATCTTCTGAACATTGAGGCATTAACTTATCTTCTGGACATTGAAGCATTAACTTATCTTCTGGACATTGAGGCATTAACTTATCTTCTGGACATTGAGGCATTAACTTATCTTCTGGACATTGAGGCATTAACATATTTTCTGGACATTGATGCATTAAATTATCTTCTGGACATTGAGGCATTAACGTATCTTATGCACATTGAGACATTAACCTATATTCTGGACATTGGGACATTAACCTATCTTCTGGACATTGAGGCATTAACTTATCTTCTGGACATTGAGGCATTAACTTATCTTCTGGACATTGAGGCATTAACTTATCTTCTGGACATGGAGGCATTAACTTATTTTCTGGACATTGAGGCATTAAATTATCTTCTGGACATTGAGGCATTAACCTATCTTCTGGACATTGGGACATTAACCTATCTTCTGGACATTGAGGCATTAACTTATTTTCTGGACATTGATGCATTAAATTATCTTCTGGACATTGAGGCATTAACTTATCTTCTGCACATTGAGGCATTAACCTATATTCTGGACATTGGGACATTAACATATCTTCTGGACATTGAGGCATTAAATTATCTTCTGGACATTGAGGCATTAAAATATCTTCTGGACATTGAGGCATTAACTTATCTTCTGCACATTGAGGCATTAACATATCTTCTGCACATTGAGGCATTAACTTATCTTCTGGACATTGAGATATTAAATTATCTTCTGGACATTGAGGCATTAACTTGTCTACTGGACATTGAGGCATTAACCTATTTTCTGCACATTGAGGCATTAACTTATCTTCTGAACATTGAGGCATTAACTTATCTTCTGGACATTGAAGCATTAACTTATCTTCTGGACATTGAGGCATTAACTTATCTTCTGGACATTGAGGCATTAACTAATCTTCTGGACATTGAGGCATTAAACTATCTTCTGCACATTGAGGCATTAACTTATCTTCTGGACATTGAGGCATTAAATTATCTTCTGGACATTGAGGCATTAACTTATCTTCTGCACACTGAGGCATTAACTTATCTTCTGGACATTGAGATATTAACTTATCTTCTGGACATTGGGGCATTACCTTATCTTCTAGACATTGATGCATTAAATTATCTTCTGGACATTGAGGCATTAACCTATCTTCTGGACATTGGGACATTAACCTATCTTCTGGACATTGAGGCATTAACTTATCTTCTGGACATTGAGGCATTAACTTATCTTCTGGACATTGGGGCATTAACCTATCTTCTGGACATTGAGGCATTAAGTTATCTTCTGGACATTGAGACATTAAATTATCTTCTGGACATTGAGGCATTAACCTATCTTCTGGACATTGAGGCATTAACTTATCTTCTGGACATTGAGACATTAAATTATCTTCTGGACATTGAGGCATTAAATTATCTTCTGGACATTGAGGCATTAACTTATCTTCTGCACATTGAGGCATTAGCTTATCTTCTGCACATTGAGGCATTAATTTATCTTCTGGACATTGAGGCATTAACTTATCTTCTGCACATTGAGGCATTAACCTATCTTCTGCACATTGAGGCATTAACCTATCTTCTGCACATTGAGGCATTAACCTATCTTCTGGACATTGAGGCATTAACTTAACTTCTGCACATTGAGGCATTAACTTATCTTCTGGACATTGAGACATTAACTTATCTTCTGGACATTGAGGCATTAACTTATCTTCTGGACATTGAGGCATTAACCTATCTTCTGCACATTGAGGCATTAACTTATCTTCTGGACATTGAGACATTAAATTATCTTCTGGACATTGAGGCATTAAATTATCTTCTGGACATTGAGGCATTAACTTATCTTCTGCACATTGAGGCATTAACTTATCTTCTGCACATTGAGGCATTAACTTATCTGCTGGACATTGAGGCATTAACTTATCTTCTGCACATTGAGGCATTAACCTATCTTCTGCACATTGAGGAATTAACCTATCTTCTGCACATTGAGGCATTAACTTATCTTCTGGACATTGAGGCATTAACTTATCTTCTGCACATTGAGGCATTAACTTATCTTCTGGACATTGAGATATTAAATTATCTTCTGGACATTGAGGCATAACTTATCTTCTGGACATTGGGGCATTAACTTATCTTCTGGACATTGGGGCATTAACCTATCTTCTGAACATTGAGGCATTAACTTATCTTCTGGACATTGAAGCATTAACTTATCTTCTGGACATTGAGGCATTAACTTATCTTCTGGACATTGAGGCATTAACTTATCTTCTGGACATTGAGGCATTAACATATTTTCTGGACATTGATGCATTAAATTATCTTCTGGACATTGAGGCATTAACGTATCTTATGCACATTGAGACATTAACCTATATTCTGGACATTGGGACATTAACCTATCTTCTGGACATTGAGGCATTAACTTATCTTCTGGACATTGAGGCATTAACTTATCTTCTGGACATTGAGGCATTAACTTATCTTCTGGACATGGAGGCATTAACTTATTTTCTGGACATTGAGGCATTAAATTATCTTCTGGACATTGAGGCATTAACCTATCTTCTGGACATTGGGACATTAACCTATCTTCTGGACATTGAGGCATTAACTTATTTTCTGGACATTGATGCATTAAATTATCTTCTGGACATTGAGGCATTAACTTATCTTCTGCACATTGAGGCATTAACCTATATTCTGGACATTGGGACATTAACATATCTTCTGGACATTGAGGCATTAAATTATCTTCTGGACATTGAGGCATTAAAATATCTTCTGGACATTGAGGCATTAACTTATCTTCTGCACATTGAGGCATTAACATATCTTCTGCACATTGAGGCATTAACATATCTTCTGGACATTGAGGCATTAACTTGTCTACTGGACATTGAAGCATTAACCTATTTTCTGCACATTGAGGCATTAACTTATCTTCTGAACATTGAGGCATTAACTTATCTTCTGGACATTGAAGCATTAACTTATCTTCTGGACATTGAGGCATTAACTTATCTTCTGGACATTGAGGCATTAACTTATCTTCTGGACATTGAGGCATTAAACTATCTTCTGCACATTGAGGCATTAACTTATCTTCTGGACATTGAGGCATTAAATTATCTTCTGGATATTGAGGCATTAACTTATCTTCTGCACACTGAGGCATTAACTTATCTTCTGGACATTGAGATATTAACTTATCTTCTGGACATTGGGTCATTACCTTATCTTCTAGACATTGGGGCATTAACCTATCTTCTGAACATTGAGGTATTAACTTATCTTCTGGACATTGAAGCATTAACTTATCTTCTGGACATTGAGGCATTAACTTATCTTCTGGACATTGAAGCATTAACTTATCTTCTGGACATTGAGGCATTAACCTATCTTCTGCACATTGAGGCATTAACTTATCTTCTGGACATTGAGGCATTAACTTATCTTCTGGACATTGAGGCATTAACTTATCTTCTGGACATTGAGGCATTAACTTATCTTCTGGACATGGAGGCATTAACTTATTTTCTGGACATTGATGCATTAAATTATCTTCTGGACATTGAGGCATTAACCTATCTTCTGGACATTGGGACATTAAATAATCTTCTGGACATTGAGGCAATAACTTATCTTCTGGACATTGAGGCATTAACCTATCTTTTGGACATTGAGGCATTAACTTATCTTCTGGACATTGGGACATTAAATTATCTTCTGGACATTGAGGCATTAACTTATCTTCTGGACATTGGGACATTAAATTATCTTCTGGACATTGAGGCATTAAATTATCTTCTGGACATGGAGGCATTAACCTATATTCTGGACATTGAGGCATTAAATTATCTTCTGGACATTGAGGCATTAACCTATCTTCTGGACATTGGGACATTAACCTATCTTCTGGACATTGAGGCATTAACTTATTTTCTGGACATTGATGCATTAACTTATTTTCTGGACATTGATGCATTAAATTATCTTCTGGACATTGAGGCATTAACCTATCTTCTGGACATTGGGACATTAAATAATCTTCTGGACATTGAGGCATTAACTTATCTTCTGGACATTGAGGCATTAACCTATCTTTTGGACATTGAAGCATTAACTTATATTCTGGACATTGAAGCATTAACTTATATTCTGGACATTGAGGCATTAACTTATCTTCTGCACATTGAGGCATTAACTTATCTTCTGGACATTGAGGCATTAAACTATCTTCTGCACATTGAGGCATTAACTTATCTTCTGGACATTGAGGCATTAAATGATCTTCTGCACATTGAGGCATTAACTTATCTTCTGCACACTGAGGCATTAACTTATCTTCTGGACATTGAGATATTAACTTATCTTCTGGACATTGGGGCATTAACTTATCTTCTGGACATTGGGGCATTAACCTATCTTCTGAACATTGAGGTATTAACTTATCTTCTGGACATTGAAGCATTAAATTATCTTCTGCACATTGAGGCATTAACTTATCTTCTGGACATTGAAGCATTAACTTATCTTCTGGACATTGAAGCATTAACTTATCTTCTGGACATTGAGGCATTAACGTATCTTCTGGACATTGAAGCATTAACTTATCTTCTGGACATTGAAGCATTAACTTATCTTCTGGACATTGAAGCATTAACTTATATTCTGGACATTGAAGCATTAACTTATATTCTGGACATTGAGGCATTAACCTATCTTCTGGACATTGAGTCATTACATTATCTTCTGGACATTGAGGCATTAACTTATCTTCTGGACATTGGGGCATTAACTTATCTTCTGAACATTGGGGCATTAACCTATCTTCTGAACATTGAGGCATTAACTTATCTTCTGGACATTGAAGCATTAACTTATCTTCTGGACATTGAGGCATTAACTTATCTTCTGGACATTGAGGCATTAACTTATCTTCTGGACATTGAGGCATTAACTTATTTTCAGGACATTGATGCATTAAATTATCTTCTGGACATTGAGGCATTAACTTATCTTCTGCACATTGAGACATTAACCTATATTCTGGACATTGGGACATTAACCTATCTTCTGGACATTGAGGCATTAACTTATCTTCTGGACATTGAGGCATTAACTTATCTTCTGGACATTGAGGCATTAACTTATCTTCTGGACATGGAGGCATTAACTTATTTTCTGGACATTGATGCATTAAATTATCTTCTGGACATTGAGGCATTAACCTATCTTCTGGACATTGGGACATTAACTTATTTTCTGGACATTGATGCATTAAATTATCTTCTGGACATTGAGGCATTAACCTATCTTCTGGACATTGGGACATTAACCTATCTTCTGGACATTGAGGCATTAACTTATCTTCTGGACATTGAGGCATTAACTTATCTTCTGGACATTGGGGCATTAACCTATCTTCTGGACATTGAGGCATTAAGTTATCTTCTGGACATTGAGACATTAAATTATCTTCTGGACATTGAGGCATTAACCTATCTTCTGGACATTGAGGCATTAACTTATCTTCTGGACATTGAGACATTAAATTATCTTCTGGACATTGAGGCATTAAATTATCTTCTGGACATTGAGGCATTAACTTATCTTCTGCACATTGAGGCATTAGCTTATCTTCTGCACATTGAGGCATTAATTTATCTTCTGGACATTGAGGCATTAACTTATCTTCTGCACATTGAGGCATTAACCTATCTTCTGCACATTGAGGCATTAACCTATCTTCTGCACATTGAGGCATTAACCTATCTTCTGGACATTGAGGCATTAACTTAACTTCTGCACATTGAGGCATTAACTTATCTTCTGGACATTGAGACATTAACTTATCTTCTGGACATTGAGGCATTAACTTATCTTCTGGACATTGAGGCATTAACCTATCTTCTGCACATTGAGGCATTAACTTATCTTCTGGACATTGAGACATTAAATTATCTTCTGGACATTGAGGCATTAAATTATCTTCTGGACATTGAGGCATTAACTTATCTTCTGCACATTGAGGCATTAACTTATCTTCTGCACATTGAGGCATTAACTTATCTGCTGGACATTGAGGCATTAACTTATCTTCTGCACATTGAGGCATTAACCTATCTTCTGCACATTGAGGAATTAACCTATCTTCTGCACATTGAGGCATTAACTTATCTTCTGGACATTGAGGCATTAACTTATCTTCTGCACATTGAGGCATTAACTTATCTTCTGGACATTGAGATATTAAATTATCTTCTGGACATTGAGGCATAACTTATCTTCTGGACATTGGGGCATTAACTTATCTTCTGGACATTGGGGCATTAACCTATCTTCTGAACATTGAGGCATTAACTTATCTTCTGGACATTGAAGCATTAACTTATCTTCTGGACATTGAGGCATTAACTTATCTTCTGGACATTGAGGCATTAACTTATCTTCTGGACATTGAGGCATTAACATATTTTCTGGACATTGATGCATTAAATTATCTTCTGGACATTGAGGCATTAACGTATCTTATGCACATTGAGACATTAACCTATATTCTGGACATTGGGACATTAACCTATCTTCTGGACATTGAGGCATTAACTTATCTTCTGGACATTGAGGCATTAACTTATCTTCTGGACATTGAGGCATTAACTTATCTTCTGGACATGGAGGCATTAACTTATTTTCTGGACATTGAGGCATTAAATTATCTTCTGGACATTGAGGCATTAACCTATCTTCTGGACATTGGGACATTAACCTATCTTCTGGACATTGAGGCATTAACTTATTTTCTGGACATTGATGCATTAAATTATCTTCTGGACATTGAGGCATTAACTTATCTTCTGCACATTGAGGCATTAACCTATATTCTGGACATTGGGACATTAACATATCTTCTGGACATTGAGGCATTAAATTATCTTCTGGACATTGAGGCATTAAAATATCTTCTGGACATTGAGGCATTAACTTATCTTCTGCACATTGAGGCATTAACATATCTTCTGCACATTGAGGCATTAACATATCTTCTGGACATTGAGGCATTAACTTGTCTACTGGACATTGAGGCATTAACCTATTTTCTGCACATTGAGGCATTAACTTATCTTCTGAACATTGAGGCATTAACTTATCTTCTGGACATTGAAGCATTAACTTATCTTCTGGACATTGAGGCATTAACTTATCTTCTGGACATTGAGGCATTAACTTATCTTCTGGACATTGAGGCATTAAACTATCTTCTGCACATTGAGGCATTAACTTATCTTCTGGACATTGAGGCATTAAATTATCTTCTGGATATTGAGGCATTAACTTATCTTCTGCACACTGAGGCATTAACTTATCTTCTGGACATTGAGATATTAACTTATCTTCTGGACATTGGGGCATTACCTTATCTTCTAGACATTGGGGCATTAACCTATCTTCTGAACATTGAGGTATTAACTTATCTTCTGGACATTGAAGCATTAACTTATCTTCTGGACATTGAGGCATTAACTTATCTTCTGGACATTGAAGCATTAACTTATCTTCTGGACATTGAAGCATTAACTTATCTTCTGGACATTGAGGCATTAACTTATCTTCTGGACATTGAAGCATTAACTTATCTTCTGGACATTGAAGCATTAACTTATCTTCTGGACATTGAAGCATTAACTTATCTTCTGGACATTGAAGCATTAACTTATATTCTGGACATTGAGGCATTAACCTATCTTCTGGACATTGAGTCATTACATTATCTTCTGGACATTGAGGCATTAACTTATCTTCTGGACATTGGGGCATTAACTTATCTTCTGAACATTGGGGCATTAACCTATCTTCTGAACATTGAGGCATTAACTTATCTTCTGGACATTGAAGCATTAACTTATCTTCTGAACATTGGGGCATTAACCTATCTTCTGAACATTGAGGCATTAACTTATCTTCTGGACATTGAGGCATTAACTTATCTTCTGGACATTGAGGCATTAACTTATCTTCTGGACATTGAGGCATTAACTTATTTTCTGGACATTGATGCATTAAATTATCTTCTGGACATTGAGGCATTAACTTATCTTCTGCACATTGAGACATTAACCTATATTCTGGACATTGGGACATTAACCTATCTTCTGGACATTGAGGCATTAACTTATCTTCTGGACATTGAGGCATTAACTTATCTTCTGGACATTGAGGCATTAACTTATTTTCTGGACATTGATGCATTAAGTTATCTTCTGGACATTGAGACATTAAATTATCTTCTGGACATTGAGGCATTAACCTATCTTCTGGACATTGAGGCATTAACTTATCTTCTGGACATTGAGACATTAAATTATCTTCTGGACATTGAGGCATTAAATTATCTTCTGGACATTGAGGCATTAACTTATCTTCTGCACATTGAGGCATTAGCTTATCTTCTGCACATTGAGGCATTAATTTATCTTCTGGACATTGAGGCATTAACTTATCTTCTGCACATTGAGGCATTAACCTATCTTCTGCACATTGAGGCATTAACCTATCTTCTGCACATTGAGGCATTAACCTATCTTCTGGACATTGAGGCATTAACTTAACTTCTGCACATTGAGGCATTAACTTATCTTCTGGACATTGAGACATTAACTTATCTTCTGGACATTGAGGCATTAACTTATCTTCTGGACATTGAGGCATTAACCTATCTTCTGCACATTGAGGCATTAACTTATCTTCTGGACATTGAGACATTAAATTATCTTCTGGACATTGAGGCATTAAATTATCTTCTGGACATTGAGGCATTAACTTATCTTCTGCACATTGAGGCATTAACTTATCTTCTGCACATTGAGGCATTAACTTATCTGCTGGACATTGAGGCATTAACTTATCTTCTGCACATTGAGGCATTAACCTATCTTCTGCACATTGAGGAATTAACCTATCTTCTGCACATTGAGGCATTAACTTATCTTCTGGACATTGAGGCATTAACTTATCTTCTGCACATTGAGGCATTAACTTATCTTCTGGACATTGAGATATTAAATTATCTTCTGGACATTGAGGCATAACTTATCTTCTGGACATTGGGGCATTAACTTATCTTCTGGACATTGGGGCATTAACCTATCTTCTGAACATTGAGGCATTAACTTATCTTCTGGACATTGAAGCATTAACTTATCTTCTGGACATTGAGGCATTAACTTATCTTCTGGACATTGAGGCATTAACTTATCTTCTGGACATTGAGGCATTAACATATTTTCTGGACATTGATGCATTAAATTATCTTCTGGACATTGAGGCATTAACGTATCTTATGCACATTGAGACATTAACCTATATTCTGGACATTGGGACATTAACCTATCTTCTGGACATTGAGGCATTAACTTATCTTCTGGACATTGAGGCATTAACTTATCTTCTGGACATTGAGGCATTAACTTATCTTCTGGACATGGAGGCATTAACTTATTTTCTGGACATTGAGGCATTAAATTATCTTCTGGACATTGAGGCATTAACCTATCTTCTGGACATTGGGACATTAACCTATCTTCTGGACATTGAGGCATTAACTTATTTTCTGGACATTGATGCATTAAATTATCTTCTGGACATTGAGGCATTAACTTATCTTCTGCACATTGAGACATTAACCTATATTCTGGACATTGGGACATTAACATATCTTCTGGACATTGAGGCATTAAATTATCTTCTGGACATTGAGGCATTAAAATATCTTCTGGACATTGAGGCATTAACTTATCTTCTGCACATTGAGGCATTAACATATCTTCTGCACATTGAGGCATTAACTTATCTTCTGGACATTGAGATATTAAATTATCTTCTGGACATTGAGGCATTAACTTGTCTACTGGACATTGAGGCATTAACCTATTTTCTGCACATTGAGGCATTAACTTATCTTCTGAACATTGAGGCATTAACTTATCTTCTGGACATTGAAGCATTAACTTATCTTCTGGACATTGAGGCATTAACTTATCTTCTGGACATTGAGGCATTAACTTATCTTCTGGACATTGAGACATTAAATTATCTTCTGGACATTGAGGCATTAACCTATCTACTGGACATTGAGGCATTAACTTATCTTCTGGACATTGAGACATTAAATTATCTTCTGGACATTGAGGCATTAAATTATCTTCTGGACATTGAGGCATTAACTTATCTTCTGGACATTGAGGCATTAACTTATCTTCTGCACATTGAGGCATTAACCTATCTTCTGGACATTGAGACATTAACTTATCTTCTGGACATTGAGGCATTAACTTATCTTCTGAACATTGAGGCATTAACCTATCTTCTGCACATTGAGGCATTAAACTTATCTTCTGGGCATTGAGGCATTAACTTATCTTCTGCACATTGAGGCATTAACTTATCTTCTGGACATTGAGGCATCAACTTATCTTCTGCACATTGAGGCATTAACTTATCTTCTGGACATTGAGGCATTAACCTATCTTCTGCACATTGAGGCATTAACTTATCTTCTGGACATTGAGGCATTAACTTATCTTCTGGACATTGAGGCATTAACTTATCTTCTGGACATTGAGGCATTAACTTATCTTCTGGACATGGAGGCATTAACTTATTTTCTGGACATTGATGCATTAAATTATCTTCTGGACATTGAGGCATTAACCTATCTTCTGGACATTGGGACATTAAATAATCTTCTGGACATTGAGGCAATAACTTATCTTCTGGACATTGAGGCATTAACCTATCTTTTGGACATTGAGGCATTAACTTATCTTCTGGACATTGGGACATTAAATTATCTTCTGGACATTGAGGCATTAACTTATCTTCTGGACATTGGGACATTAAATTATCTTCTGGACATTGAGGCATTAAATTATCTTCTGGACATGGAGGCATTAACCTATATTCTGGACATTGAGGCATTAAATTATCTTCTGGACATTGAGGCATTAACCTATCTTCTGGACATTGGGACATTAACCTATCTTCTGGACATTGAGGCATTAACTTATTTTCTGGACATTGATGCATTAACTTATTTTCTGGACATTGATGCATTAAATTATCTTCTGGACATTGAGGCATTAACCTATCTTCTGGACATTGGGACATTAAATAATCTTCTGGACATTGAGGCATTAACTTATCTTCTGGACATTGAGGCATTAACCTATCTTTTGGACATTGAAGCATTAACTTATATTCTGGACATTGAAGCATTAACTTATATTCTGGACATTGAGGCATTAACCTATCTTCTGGACATTGAGTCATTACATTATCTTCTGGACATTGAGGCATTAACTTATCTTCTGGACATTGGGGCATTAACTTATCTTCTGAACATTGGGGCATTAACCTATCTTCTGAACATTGAGGCATTAACTTATCTTCTGGACATTGAAGCATTAACTTATCTTCTGGACATTGAGGCATTAACTTATCTTCTGGACATTGAGGCATTAACTTATCTTCTGGACATTGAGGCATTAACTTATTTTCAGGACATTGATGCATTAAATTATCTTCTGGACATTGAGGCATTAACTTATCTTCTGCACATTGAGACATTAACCTATATTCTGGACATTGGGACATTAACCTATCTTCTGGACATTGAGGCATTAACTTATCTTCTGGACATTGAGGCATTAACTTATCTTCTGGACATTGAGGCATTAACTTATCTTCTGGACATGGAGGCATTAACTTATTTTCTGGACATTGATGCATTAAATTATCTTCTGGACATTGAGGCATTAACCTATCTTCTGGACATTGGGACATTAACTTATTTTCTGGACATTGATGCATTAAATTATCTTCTGGACATTGAGGCATTAACCTATCTTCTGGACATTGGGACATTAACCTATCTTCTGGACATTGAGGCATTAACTTATCTTCTGGACATTGAGGCATTAACTTATCTTCTGGACATTGGGGCATTAACCTATCTTCTGGACATTGAGGCATTAAGTTATCTTCTGGACATTGAGACATTAAATTATCTTCTGGACATTGAGGCATTAACCTATCTTCTGGACATTGAGGCATTAACTTATCTTCTGGACATTGAGACATTAAATTATCTTCTGGACATTGAGGCATTAAATTATCTTCTGGACATTGAGGCATTAACTTATCTTCTGCACATTGAGGCATTAGCTTATCTTCTGCACATTGAGGCATTAATTTATCTTCTGGACATTGAGGCATTAACTTATCTTCTGCACATTGAGGCATTAACCTATCTTCTGCACATTGAGGCATTAACCTATCTTCTGCACATTGAGGCATTAACCTATCTTCTGGACATTGAGGCATTAACTTAACTTCTGCACATTGAGGCATTAACTTATCTTCTGGACATTGAGACATTAACTTATCTTCTGGACATTGAGGCATTAACTTATCTTCTGGACATTGAGGCATTAACCTATCTTCTGCACATTGAGGCATTAACTTATCTTCTGGACATTGAGACATTAA
This sequence comes from Archivesica marissinica, assembly GCA_014843695.1. NCBI lineage: Eukaryota > Metazoa > Mollusca > Bivalvia > Venerida > Vesicomyidae > Archivesica > Archivesica marissinica. Next base: position 30,221,400 of record CM026393.1, read on the forward strand.
ATTATCTTCTGGACATTGAGGCATTAAATTATCTTCTGGACATTGAGGCATTAACTTATCTTCTGCACATTGAGGCATTAACTTATCTTCTGCACATTGAGGCATTAACTTATCTGCTGGACATTGAGGCATTAACTTATCTTCTGCACATTGAGGCATTAACCTATCTTCTGCACATTGAGGAATTAACCTATCTTCTGCACATTGAGGCATTAACTTATCTTCTGGACATTGAGGCATTAACTTATCTTCTGCACATTGAGGCATTAACTTATCTTCTGGACATTGAGATATTAAATTATCTTCTGGACATTGAGGCATAACTTATCTTCTGGACATTGGGGCATTAACTTATCTTCTGGACATTGGGGCATTAACCTATCTTCTGAACATTGAGGCATTAACTTATCTTCTGGACATTGAAGCATTAACTTATCTTCTGGACATTGAGGCATTAACTTATCTTCTGGACATTGAGGCATTAACTTATCTTCTGGACATTGAGGCATTAACATATTTTCTGGACATTGATGCATTAAATTATCTTCTGGACATTGAGGCATTAACGTATCTTATGCACATTGAGACATTAACCTATATTCTGGACATTGGGACATTAACCTATCTTCTGGACATTGAGGCATTAACTTATCTTCTGGACATTGAGGCATTAACTTATCTTCTGGACATTGAGGCATTAACTTATCTTCTGGACATGGAGGCATTAACTTATTTTCTGGACATTGAGGCATTAAATTATCTTCTGGACATTGAGGCATTAACCTATCTTCTGGACATTGGGACATTAACCTATCTTCTGGACATTGAGGCATTAACTTATTTTCTGGACATTGATGCATTAAATTATCTTCTGGACATTGAGGCATTAACTTATCTTCTGCACATTGAGGCATTAACCTATATTCTGGACATTGGGACATTAACATATCTTCTGGACATTGAGGCATTAAATTATCTTCTGGACATTGAGGCATTAAAATATCTTCTGGACATTGAGGCATTAACTTATCTTCTGCACATTGAGGCATTAACATATCTTCTGCACATTGAGGCATTAACATATCTTCTGGACATTGAGGCATTAACTTGTCTACTGGACATTGAGGCATTAACCTATTTTCTGCACATTGAGGCATTAACTTATCTTCTGAACATTGAGGCATTAACTTATCTTCTGGACATTGAAGCATTAACTTATCTTCTGGACATTGAGGCATTAACTTATCTTCTGGACATTGAGGCATTAACTTATCTTCTGGACATTGAGGCATTAAACTATCTTCTGCACATTGAGGCATTAACTTATCTTCTGGACATTGAGGCATTAAATTATCTTCTGGACATTGAGGCATTAACTTATCTTCTGCACACTGAGGCATTAACTTATCTTCTGGACATTGAGATATTAACTTATCTTCTGGACATTGGGGCATTACCTTATCTTCTAGACATTGGGGCATTAACCTATCTTCTGAACATTGAGGTATTAACTTATCTTCTGGACATTGAAGCATTAACTTATCTTCTGGACATTGAGGCATTAACTTATCTTCTGGACATTGAAGCATTAACTTATCTTCTGGACATTGAAGCATTAACTTATCTTCTGGACATTGAGGCATTAACTTATCTTCTGGACATTGAAGCATTAACTTATCTTCTGGACATTGAAGCATTAACTTATCTTCTGGACATTGAAGCATTAACTTATCTTCTGGACATTGAAGCATTAACTTATATTCTGGACATTGAGGCATTAACCTATCTTCTGGACATTGAGTCATTACATTATCTTCTGGACATTGAGGCATTAACTTATCTTCTGGACATTGGGGCATTAACTTATCTTCTGAACATTGGGGCATTAACTTATCTTCTGAACATTGAGGCATTAACTTATCTTCTGGACATTGAAGCATTAACTTATCTTCTGAACATTGGGGCATTAACCTATCTTCTGAACATTGAGGCATTAACTTATCTTCTGGACATTGAGGCATTAACTTATCTTCTGGACATTGAGGCATTAACTTATCTTCTGGACATTGAGGCATTAACTTATTTTCTGGACATTGATGCATTAAATTATCTTCTGGACATTGAGGCATTAACTTATCTTCTGCACATTGAGACATTAACCTATATTCTGGACATTGGGACATTAACCTATCTTCTGGACATTGAGGCATTAACTTATCTTCTGGACATTGAGGCATTAACTTATCTTCTGGACATGGAGGCATTAACTTATTTTCTGGACATTGATGCATTAAGTTATCTTCTGGACATTGAGACATTAAATTATCTTCTGGACATTGAGGCATTAACCTATCTTCTGGACATTGAGGCATTAACTTATCTTCTGGACATTGAGACATTAAATTATCTTCTGGACATTGAGGCATTAAATTATCTTCTGGACATTGAGGCATTAACTTATCTTCTGCACATTGAGGCATTAGCTTATCTTCTGCACATTGAGGCATTAATTTATCTTCTGGACATTGAGGCATTAACTTATCGTCTGCACATTGAGGCATTAACCTATCTTCTGCACATTGAGGCATTAACCTATCTTCTGCACATTGAGGCATTAACCTATCTTCTGGACATTGAGGCATTAACTTAACTTCTGCACATTGAGGCATTAACTTATCTTCTGGACATTGAGACATTAACTTATCTTCTGGACATTGAGGCATTAACTTATCTTCTGGACATTGAGGCATTAACCTATCTTCTGCACATTGAGGCATTAACTTATCTTCTGGACATTGAGACATTAAATTATCTTCTGGACATTGAGGCATTAAATTATCTTCTGGACATTGAGGCATTAACTTATCTTCTGCACATTGAGGCATTAACTTATCTTCTGCACATTGAGGCATTAACTTATCTGCTGGACATTGAGGCATTAACTTATCTTCTGCACATTGAGGCATTAACCTATCTTCTGCACATTGAGGAATTAACCTATCTTCTGCACATTGAGGCATTAACTTATCTTCTGGACATTGAGGCATTAACTTATCTTCTGCACATTGAGGCATTAACTTATCTTCTGGACATTGAGATATTAAATTATCTTCTGGACATTGAGGCATTAACTTATCTTCTGGACATTGAGGCATTAACTTATCTTCTGGACATTGAGGCATTAACCTATCTTCTGAACATTGAGGCATTAACTTATCTTCTGGACATTGAGGCATTAACTTATCTTCTGGACATTGAGGCATTAACTTATCTTCTGGACATTGAGGCATTAACT
>CM026393.1:30225694-30253162 GCA_014843695.1 Archivesica marissinica
GGCATTAACCTATCTTCTGGACATTGAGGCATTAACTTATCTTCTGGACATTGAGGCATTAACTTATCTTCTGGACATTGAGGCATTAACTTATCTTCTGGACATTGAAGCATTAACTTATCTTCTGAACATTGGGGCATTAACCTATCTTCTGAACATTGAGGCATTAACTTATCTTCTGGACATTGAGGCATTAAATTATCTTCTGGACATTGAGGCATTAACTTATCTTCTGCACATTGAGACATTAACCTATATTCTGGACATTGGGACATTAACCTATCTTCTGGACATTGAGGCATTAACTTATCTTCTGGACATTGAGGCATTAACTTATCTTCTGGACATGGAGGCATTAACTTATTTTCTGGACATTGATGCATTAAATTATCTTCTGGACATTGAGGCATTAACCTATCTTCTGGACATTGGGACATTAACCTATCTTCTGGACATTGATGCATTAAATTATCTTCTGGACATTGAGGCATTAACTTATCTTCTGCACATTGAGACATTAACCTATATTCTGGACATTGGGGCATTAACCTATCTTCTGGAAATTGAGGCATTAACTTATCTTCTGGACATTGAGACATTAAATTATCTTCTGGACATTGAGGCATTAACCTATCTTCTGGACATTGAGGCATTAACTTATCTTCTGGACATTGAGACATTAAATTATCTTCTGGACATTGAGGCATTAAATTATCTTCTGGACATTGAGGCATTAACTTATCTTCTGCACATTGAGGCATTAGCTTATCTTCTGCACATTGAGGCATTAATTTATCTTCTGGACATTGAGACATTAACTTATCTTCTGGACATTGAGGCATTAACTTATCTTCTGGACATTGAGGCATTAACCTATCTTCTGCACATTGAGGCATTAACTTATCTTCTGGACATTGAGACATTAAATTATCTTCTGGACATTGAGGCATTAAATTATCTTCTGGACATTGAGGCATTAACTTATCTTCTGCACATTGAGGCATTAACTTATCTTCTGCACATTGAGGCATTAACTTATCCACATTGAGGATTAACCTATCTTCTGCACATTGAGGCATTAACTTATCTTCTGGACATTGAGGCATTAACTTATCTTCTGCACATTGAGGCATTAACTTATCTTCTGGACATTGAGACATTAAATTATCTTCTGGACATTGAGGCATAACTTATCTTCTGGACATTGGGGCATTAACTTATCTTCTGGACATTGAGGCATTAACTTATCTTCTGGACATTGAGGCATTAACTTATCTTCTGGACATTGAGGCATTAACTTATCTTCTGGACATTGAGGCATTAACTTATCTTCTGGACATTGAGGCATTAACTTATCTTCTGGACATTGAGGCATTAACTTATCTTCTGGACATTGAGGCATTAACTTATCTTCTGGACATGGAGGCATTAACTTATTTTCTGGACATTGATGCATTAAATTATCTTCTGGACATTGAGGCATTAACCTATCTTCTGGACATTGGGACATTAAATTATCTTCTGGACATTGAGGCATTAAGTTATCTTCTGGACATTGAGGCATTAACCTATCTTCTGGACATTGAGGCATTAACTTATCTTCTGGACATTGGGACATTAAATTATCTTCTGGACATTGAGGCATTAAATTATCTTCTGGACATTGAGGCATTAACTTATCTTCTGGACATTGAGGCATTAACTTATCTTCTGGACATGGAGGCATTAACTTATTTTCTGGACATTGATGCATTAAATTATCTTCTGGACATTGAGGCATTAACCTATCTTCTGGACATTGGGACATTAAATTATCTTCTGGACATTGAGGCATTAAGTTATCTTCTGGACATTGAGGCATTAACCTATCTTCTGGACATTGAGGCATTAACTTATCTTCTGGACATTGGGACATTAAATTATCTTCTGGACATTGAGGCATTAAGTTATCTTCTGGACATTGAGGCATTAACCTATCTATTGGACATTGAGGCATTAACTTATCTTCTGGACATTGGGACATTAAATTATCTTCTGGACATTGAGGCATTAACTTATCTTCTGGACATTGAGGCATTAACTTATCTTCTGGACATTGAGACATTAAATTATCTTCTGGACATTGAGGCATTAACTTATCTTCTGGACATTGAGGCATTAACTTATCTTCTGGACATTGAGGCATCAACTTATCTTCTGCACATTGAGGCATTAACTTATCTTCTGGACATTGAGGCATCAACTTATCTTCTGCACACTGAGGCATTAACCTATCTTCTGGACATTGAGGCATTAACTTATCTTCTGGACATTGAGGCATTAACTTATCTTCTGCACATTGAGGCATTAACTTATCTTCTGGACATTGAGATATTAAATTATCTTCTGGACATTGAGGCATTAACTTGTCTACTGGACATTGAGGCATTAACCTATCTTCTTAACATTGAGGCATTAACTTATCTTCTGGACATTGAGGCATTAACTTATCTTCTGGACATTGAGACATTAAATTATCTTCTGGACATTGAGGCATTAACTTATCTTCTGGACATTGAGGCATTAACTTATCTTCAGGACATTGAGGCATCAACTTATCTTCTGCACATTGAGGCATTAACTTATCTTCTGGACATTGAGGCATCAACTTATCTTCTGCACACTGAGGCATTAACCTATCTTCTGGACATTGAGGCATTAACTTATCTTCTGGACATTGAGGCATTAACTTATCTTCTGCACATTGAGGCATTAACTTATCTTCTGGACATTGAGATATTAAATTATCTTCTGGACATTGAGGCATTAACTTGTCTACTGGACATTGAGGCATTAACCTATCTTCTTAACATTGAGGCATTAACTTATCTTCTGGACATTGAAGCATTAACTTATCTTCTGGACATTGAGGCATTAACTTATCTTCTGGACATTGAGACATTAACTTATCTTCTGGACATTGAGGCATTAACTTATCTTCTGGACATTGGGACATTAAATTATCTTCTGGACATTGAGGCATTAACCTATCTTCTGGACATTGAGGCATTAACTTATCTTCTGGACATTGGGACATTAAATTATCTTCTGGACATTGAGGCATTAACTTATCTTCTGGACATTGAGGCATTAACTTATCTTCTGGACATTGAGACATTAAATTATCTTCTGGACATTGAGGCATTAACTTATCTTCTGGACATTGAGGCATTAACTTATTTTCTGGACATTGATGCATTAAATTATCTTCTGAACATTGAGGCATTAACCTATCTTCTGGACATTGAGGCATTAACATATCTTCTGCACATTGAGGCATTAACATATCTGCTGGACATTGAGGCATTAACTTATCTTCTGGACATTGAGGCATTAAATTATCTTCTGGACATTGAGGCATTAACTTATCTTCTGCACACTGAGGCATTAACTTATCTTCTGGACATCGAGGCATTAACTTATCTTCTGGACATTGAGACATTAACTTATCTTCTGGACATTGAGGCATTAACTTATCTTCTGGACATTGAGGCATTAACTTATCTTCTGGACATTGAGGCATTAACCTATCTTCTGCACATTGAGGCATTAACTTATCTTCTGGACATTGAGGCATTAAATTATCTTCTGCACATTGAGGCATTAAATTATCTTCTGGACATTGAGGCATTAACTTATCTTCTGCACATTGAGGCATTAACTTATCTTCTGCACATTGAGGCATTAACTTATCTGCTGGACATTGAGGCATTAACTTATCTTCTGCACATTGAGGCATTAACCTATCTTCTGCACATTGAGGCATTAACCTATCTTCTGCACATTGAGGCATTAACTTATCTTCTGGACATTGAGGCATTAACTTATCTTCTGCACATTGAGGCATTAACTTATCTTCTGGACATTGAGATATTAAATTATCTTCTGGACATTGAGGCATTAACTTATCTTCTGGACATTGAGGCATTAACTTATCTTCTGCACATTGAGGCATTAACTTATCTTCTGGACATCGAGGCATTAACTTATCTTCTGGACATTGGGGCATTAACTTATCTTCTGGACATTGGGGCATTAACCTATCTTCTGAACATTGAGGCATTAACTTATCTTCTGGACATTGAAGCATTAACTTATCTTCTGGACATTGAGGCATTAACTTATCTTCTGGACATTGAGGCATTAACTTATCTTCTGGACATTGAGGCATTAACTTATCTTCTGGACATTGAGGCATTAACTTATCTTCTGCACATTGAGGCATTAACTTATCTTCTGGACATTGAGGCATTAACTTATCTTCTGGACATTGAGGCATTAACCTATCTTCTGCACATTGAGGCATTAACCTATCTTCTGCACATTGAGGCATTAACTTATCTTCTGGACATTGAGGCATTAACTTATCTTCTGCACATTGAGGCATTAACTTATCTTCTGGACATTGAGATATTAAATTATCTTCTGGACATTGAGGCATTAACTTGTCTACTGGACATTGAGGCATTAACCTATCTTCTTAACATTGAGGCATTAACTTATCTTCTGGACATTGAAGCATTAACTTATCTTCTGGACATTGAGGCATTAACTTATCTTCTGGACATTGAGGCATTAAACTATCTTCTGCACATTGAGGCATTAACTTATCTTCTGGACATTGAGGCATTAAATTATCTTCTGGACATTGAGGCATTAACTTATCTTCTGCACACTGAGGCATTAACTTATCTTCTGGACATTGAGGCATTAACTTATCTTCTGGACATTGAGACATTAACTTATCTTCTGGACATTGAGGCATTAACTTATCTTCTGGACATTGAGGCATTAACTTATCTTCTGGACATTGAGGCATTAACCTATCTTCTGCACATTGAGGCATTAACTTATCTTCTGGACATTGAGGCATTAAACTATCTTCTGCACATTGAGGCATTAAATTATCTTCTGGACATTGAGGCATTAACTTATCTTCTGCACATTGAGGCATTAACTTATCTTCTGCACATTGAGGCATTAACTTATCTGCTGGACATTGAGGCATTAATTTATCTTCTGCACATTGAGGCATTAACCTATCTTCTGCACATTGAGGCATTAACCTATCTTCTGCACATTGAGGCATTAACTTATCTTCTGGACATTGAGGCATTAACTTATCTTCTGCACATTGAGGCATTAACTTATCTTCTGGACATTGAGATATTAAATTATCTTCTGGACATTGAGGCATTAACTTATCTTCTGGACATTGGGGCATTAACTTATCTTCTGCACATTGAGGCATTAACTTATCTTCTGGACATCGAGGCATTAACTTATCTTCTGGACATTGGGGCATTAACTTATCTTCTGGACATTGGGGCATTATCCTATCTTCTGAACATTGAGGCATTAACTTATCTTCTGGACATTGAAGCATTAACTTATCTTCTGGACATTGAGGCATTAACCTATCTTCTGGACATTGAGGCATTAACCTATCTTCTGCACATTGAGGCATTAACTTATCTTCTGGACATTGAGGCATTAAATTATCTTCTGGACATTGAGGCATTAACTTATCTTCTGGACATTGAGGCATTAACTTATCTTCTGGACATTGGGGCATTAACTTATCTTCTGGACATTGGGGCATTAACCTATCTTCTGAACATTGAGGCATTAACTTATCTTCTGGACATTGAAGCATTAACTTATCTTCTGGACATTGAGGCATTAACTTATCTTCTGGACATTGAAGCATTAACTTATCTTCTGGACATTGAAGCATTAACTTATCTTCTGGACATTGAGGCATTAACTTATCTTCTGGACATTGAGGCATTAACTTATCTTCTGGACATTGAGGCATTAACTTATCTTCTGGACATCATGGCTACAATTATCTTCTGGATATCGTGGCTAAAATTATCTTCTGCACAATTAAGCTTTAAAATTATCTTCTGCACAATTAGGATTTAAAATATCTTATGGACATTGAGGCATTAACTTAATTTCTGAACATTGAGGCATTAACTTATCTTCTGCACATTGAGGCATTAACTTATCTTCTGGACATTGAAGCTTTAACTTATCTTCTGGACATTGAGGCATTAACTTATCTTCTGCACACATCCTTCAGTATGTGAAACATTGTTGAAGCTTTCTGGGTAGTATTTTACAACATGTAATATATTATTGTGATGTAGAAGAGTAAAGTAAACACAGTTAAATAAATAGAATTCAATTTAAAGGTGGAATAAAATCACAATATCAGAAAGAATTGGGTACTCTATTTCAAGATTTTATAAATTTATATCCTATTATAATATTACAGTGTATCATATTTTAACCACACTGTCATGACGTCATACCTTCACTGTGCTTCATTTTTAACATCAGAGTATATATATCAAATCATATACATATATGCACGAAACTATCAATTTTATCAATGTTTTACAGGGATCATTCTAGAGGGCGATGTGGGCGAAATAGTCGCCCTAGGGACCTGACTTCGCCCTCTGGGGGCCCCACTAAAAAAAAAAAAAACACACAAAAGATACACTGGCCCATTATAAAGCACTCCTTCTAATCAAATGTTGTATTTAATGGGTTGTAGTGTGCATTTTAACCCTATTTTGCAGAAGTATATTAAAGAACACCATTTAAGGAAGCGATCCCATTTAAGGAAGCTTTCTCACTTCTCCCAAAAATTCTGACCTAGAATGAACCCTGTTTTTATAAGTAAGATATATACATGTAAGCCTCAACAGATCCAATATGTATCATTTTCGGCTTGCATCCTATCCTTATTCCACAGTTGCTGACTGAATAAATTTATTAATTTATGTAAACAAACTCAATTCCCACGTGTAAAACAACACTTGCATCCTGAATGCGGCGTGACTACTGATTCATCATTATCCGTATTTCTCGCACTTTGCACATGCTCATATTTGTGGCAATACTTCTGATTTAAATAATCTGTAAACGATATTATCACGCGATAAACATAGTTCCACAAAAGAGTAGGCTCCACTGCTATACAAATGTTATTTCCGAGACATTGCTAACCATTTAGAAAAATGGGGAGGGCTGTAAAATAATGTTTTCATAACTCATTTGCTTTTTTTACCAGATTAAATCGCAATTACAGCAATATTAATTAATCCTAATTTAGTTTCAAATTGTTTTCCACGTATTTCATTGTATGTATAATTGCAATGTAATGTATGGGGAAAAAATGCAATAAAATATTATTAAAGTAATTTCAAAAAATAATTTCTTAGAGTCTGTAAATTGCAAAAACACGGTTTTCTGAATGAAAAATTGTGTTCAAATTATTTCTGAAGAACGTGTAGTAGCAATGCTATTTAGATGTGAAAAAGATATTTTTTGCTTAATTGATACAATTTTATTCCACCTTAATTAATTGTATTATTGTCTTCATTTACCTGACCTTCCTTTAATAAATCTCTTCTTTGGTATTGGTTTCTTTTTCACTGGTTCCACAATCTTATTGGCTAACCCCTTCTTGATGACAGGTGTGTACATAATTGTCGTCACATTAATACACATTAACTGTATCTTTATTCCATCTTCCACAAACTGTCAATGTTATACAATCTGTTCTTCCTTACACCAACTGTTCTTTCTACATTACAATGTTTATTCCAAGACTACACTAATAGCGGAAATACATATTTCAGTGATCATGAGATGAAATAAGATCCTATCTCGCACTAATAAACACAAATCTTCATTTTCTTTTATGATTTCCAAGGACTTTGGCTAATATAATATTTGTTTTCAAATTTGATTCATTTTAACTGCCCCTGTCTGAAGCCTCATTGTACTACATGACACAACCACACAACCACCTCTCTTAGTGTGAACATCCGTAGTAAGAAATAGTTCCTGTATAAATTTCAAGTTAGTTTCTGTTTGACGTCAAAATTTAAAACTACAGACAAATCATATTCATTAGAATATATTACTTAATAATTAACTGTTCATGATAGTCAGAAAATATATAATATACAAAAGTACATCTAACTGCGTAGGAATACGTAGCGCAACCGGTGGATGAGAAAATGCCATCTTTCACTGTTTCAAAGCGTTGTAAGATGGAGTTTTCTTTCACTAAGAAAATGATACCATTCATTGGAAAGCATAAAGAAAATAGAACACATATTGTGCCTAGCTTGCTAATGCAATACTTCCATATTTGCTGCAGAAATTTTTTTCATTTGATGAAAATAATTGCTGGAACCTGCAATTAGCACAAAACTATAACTGTCTTGTCGACATTCTTCCTGTAGTGTTACATGTATGATGCTAAATCACACAGTGCATATAACATACACAATGACATATATGCGAAATTGTTAACATGTTTATAAATTGTCCCCGTATCTTTAGTGAGAACAACACACTCAATAAAATCAATTTTATAAATATTGAAGTATTTAACTATCCTCAAAATTAGTTGAATTAAATATTATATCTGAATGCTTCCTGGTGTTTAAAGTGCAACACGATGTTACTACAGTACTAATTTGAATGTATAAATAAACTTGTATGTTATAGTAAGAGGGTATTATCTGTACAATGACGTTTCTATGTTTTACCTAATACTTTTCCCTCATTATAAATATTATGAGGCCCTAACATGGCACTATCATCTCTATTACTACAGCACATAGTAGATCTTCCGTGTTCTGTAGCCTATTCGAGGTACATAGTAGATCTTCCGTGTTCTGTAGCCTATTCACGGTACATAGTAGATCTTCCGTGTTCTGTAGCCTATTCTAGGCACATAGTAGATCTTCCGTGTTCTGTAGCCTATTCTAGGTACATAGTACATCTTCCGTGTTCTGTAGCCTATTCTAGGCACATAGTAGATCTTCCATGTTCTGTAGCCTATTCTAGGTACATAGTAGATCTTCCGTGTTCTGTAGCCTATTCTAGGCACATAGTAGATCTTCCGTGTTCTGTAGCCTATTCTAGGTACATAGTACATCTTCCATGTTCTGTAGCCTATTCTAGGCACATAGTACATCTTCCGTTTTCTGTAGCCTATTCGTGGTACATAGTAGATCTTCCGTGTTCTGTAGCCTATTCTAGGCACATAGTAGATCTTCCGTGTTCTGTAGCCTATTCTAGGCACATAGTAGATCTTCTGTGTTCTGTAGCCTATTCTAGGCACATAGTAGATCTTCCGTGTTCTGTAGCCTATTCTAGGCACATAGTAGATCTTCCGTGTTCTGTAGCCTATTCTAGGCACATAGTAGATCTTCCGTGTTCTGTAGCCTATTCTAGGCACATAGTACATCTTCGGTGTTCTGTAGCCTATTCGAGGTACATAGTAGATCTTCCGTGTTCTGTAGCCTATTCGAGGTACATAGTACATCTTCCGTGTTCTGTAGCCTATTCTAGGTACATAGTACATCTTCCGTGTTCTGTAGCCTATTCGAGGTACATAGTACATCTTCCGTGTTCTGTAGCCTATTCGAGGTACATCTTCCGTGTTCTGTAGCCTATTCGAGGTACATAGTACATCTTCAGTGTTCTGTAGCCTATTCTAGGTACATAGTACATCTTCCGTGTTCTGTAGCCTATTCTAGGCACATAGTAGATCTTCCGTGTTCTGTAGCCTATTCGAGGTACATAGTACATCTTCAGTGTTCTGTAGCCTATTCTAGGTACATAGTAGATCTTCCGTGTTCTGTAGCCTATTCTAGGCACATAGTACATCTTCCGTGTTCTGTAGCCTATTCGAGGTACATAGTACATCTTCCGTGTTCTGTAGCCTATTCGAGGTACATCTTCAGTGTTCTGTAGCCTATTTGAGGTACATCTTCAGTGTTCTGTAGCCTATTCGAGGTACATAGTACATATTCCGTGTTCTGTAGCCTATTCGAGGTACATCTTCAGTGTTCTGTAGCCTATTCGAGGTACATCTTCAGTGGTCTGTAGCCTATTCGAGGTACATAGTAGATCTTCCATGTTCTGTAGCCTATTCTAGGCACATAGTACATCTTCCGTGTTCTGTAGCCTATTCGAGGTACATAGTAGATCTTCCGTGTTCTGTAGCCTATTCGAGGTACATAGTAGATCTTCCGTGTTCTGTAGCCTATTCGAGGTACATAGTAGATCTTCCGTGTTCTGTAGCCTATTCGAGGTACATAGTACATCTTCCGTGTTCTGTAGTCCCTTCTATGCACATAGTACATCTTCCGTGTTCTGTAGTCCCTTCTATGCACATAGTAGATCTTCCGTGTTCTGTAGCCTATTCGAGGTACATAGTACATCTTCCGTGTTCTGTAGCCTATTCTAGGCACATAGTAGATCTTCCGTGTTCTGTAGCCTATTCGAGGCACATAGTAGATCTTCCGTGTTCTGTAGTCCCTTCTATGCATATAGTACATCTTCCGTGTTCTGTAGTCCCTTCTATGCACATAGTAGATCTTCCGTGTTCTGTAGCCTATTCGAGGTACATAGTACATCTTCCGTGTTCTGTAGCCTATTCTAGGCACATAGTAGATCTTCCGTGTTCTGTAGCCTATTCGAGGCACATAGTAGATCTTCCGTGTTCTGTAGTCCCTTCTATGCATATAGTACATCTTCCGTGTTCTGTAGTCCCTTCTATGCACATAGTAGATCTTCCGTGTTCTGTAGCCTATTCGAGGTACATAGTACATCTTCCGTGTTCTGTAGCCTATTCTAGGCACATAGTAGATATTCCGTGTTCTGTAGCCTATTCGAGGTACATAGTAGATCTTCCATGTTCTGTAGCCTATTCTAGGTACATAGTAGATCTTCCGTGTTCTGTAGCCTATTCTAGGAACATAGTACATCTTCCGTGTTCTGTAGCCTATTCTAGGTACATAGTAGATCTTCCGTGTTCTGTAGCCTATTCTAGGTACATAGTACATCTTCCGTGTTCTGTAGCCTATTCGAGGTACATAATAAACTTTAGTGTTCTGTAGCCTATTCGAGGTACATAATAAACTTTAGTGTTCTGTAGCCTATTCGAGGTACATAATAAACTTTAGTGTTCTGTAGCCTATTCGAGGTACATAATAAACTTTAGTGTTCTGTAGCCTATTCGAGGTACATAATAAACTTTAGTGTTCTGTAGCCTATTCGAGGTACATAATAAACTTTAGTGTTCTGTAGCCTATTCGAGGTACATAATAAACTTTAGTGTTCTGTAGCCTATTCGAGGTACATAATAAACTTTAGTGTTCTGTAGCCTATTCGAGGTACATAATAAACTTTAGTGTTCTGTAGCCTATTCGAGGTACATAATAAACTTTAGTGTTCTGTAGCCTATTCGAGGTACATAATAAACTTTAGTGTTCTGTAGCCTATTCGAGGTACATAATAAACTTTAGTGTTCTGTAGCCTATTCGAGGTACATAATAAACATTAGTGTTCTGTAGCCTATTCTAGGTACATAATAAACATTAGTGTTCTGTAGCCTATTCTAGGTACATAATAAACATTAGTGTTCTGTAGCCTATTCTAGGTACATAATAAACATTAGTGTTCTGTAGCCTATTCTAGGTATATAATAAACATTAGTGTTCTGTAGCTTATTCGAGGTACATAATAAACGTTAGTGTTCTGTAGCCTATTCGAGATATATAATAAACTTTAGTGTTCTGTAGCCTATTCAAGGTACATAATAAACTTTAGTGTTCTGTAGACTATTCTAGGCACATTATACATGTGTAGTGTTCTGTAGTCCCTTCTATGCACATTATAAATATTCAGTATTCTGTAGCCTATTCGAGGTACAAAATAAACATTAGTGTTCTGTAGCCTATTCTAGGCACATTATAAATGTGTAGTGTTCTGTAGTCCCTTCTATGCACATTATAAATATCCAGTGTAGCCTATTCAAGGTACATACTAAATGTTAGTGTGCTGTAGCCTATTCTATGCACATACTAAATCTTCAGTTCAGTATTCTGTAGCCTATTGTGGGGCACATAATAAATAATTTGTGTTGGTAGCCTATTCCAGATACATAATAAAGCTTTAGTGTTAGGTAGTCTATTTCAGGCACATACTGAATATATATATTCTAGTATATTCCTGAGTAAATCATGCATAATGGGGCTGTACCCCGCCGCTGTATAGCCAATTTGTTAGAATCCACTCATTAGAATAACTTGGAAAGCAGTACATTCTAGAGTAAATCATGCATAATGGGGCTGTACCCCGCCGCTGTGTAGCCAATTTGTTAGAATCTAATTTGCTAGAGTAAATCATGCATAATTAATTTGTTTAATTTGTGTAAAGGATAGAACTACAGACTACAAGTTCTTTCTCAACATTGTACCCTGCTGGGGTTGATGTAGTTTATAAAACATGTGTCAGTAGGTAGTATATAGTACTGAGAACAAGCTCATCCCGCCATGGTATTGCCAGGGCCTCAAGGCAAAACGATAAAGCAATTACTTCCTGTTTTTATATGGGATAAATTATTTATCTTTATCAATAAAAAGCCCCAACTTGATATACATGAATAAATTGTTTGTGTTCAATATGAATACTATTGATTAACAAGGTCAGATTGCTACTGCTGTAATACACAACCGAATTAACAAGGTAATACACCACCAATACCAAGGTAATACACAACTATTACCAAGGTAATACACCACCATTGCCAAGGTAATACATCACCATTACCAAGGTAATACACCACCATTACTAAGGTAATACACCACCATCACTAAGGTAATACACCACCATTACCAAGGTAATGCACCACCATTACTAAGGTAATACACCACCATCACTAAGGTAATGCACCACCATTACTAAGGTAATACACCACCATTACTAAGGTAATACACCACCATTACTAAGGTAATGCACCACCATTACCAAGGTAATGCACCACCACTACTAAGGTATTACACCATCATTACCAAGGTATTACACCACCATTACCAAGGTAATACACAACCATTACCAAGGTAATACACCACCATTACAAAGGTAATACACCACCATTACCAAGGTAATACACAACCATTACCAAGGTAATACACCACCATTACCAAGGTAATACACAACCATTACCAAGGTAATACACCACCATTACCAAGGTAATACACCACCATTACCAAGGTAATACACAACCATTACCAAGGTAATACACCACCATTACTAAGGTAATACACAATCATTACTAAGGAAATACACAACCATTACCAAGGTAATACACAACCATTACCAAGGTAATACACAACCATTACCAAGGTAATACACCACCATTACCAAGGTAATACACAACCATTACGAAGGTAATAACCAAGGTAATACACCACCATTACCAAGGTAATACACCACCATTACGAAGGTAATAACCAAGGTAATACACCACCATTACCAAGGTAATACACCACCATTACGAAGATAATAACCAAGGTAATACACCACCATTACGAAGGTAATAACCAAGGTAATACACCACCATTACGAAGGTAATAACCAAGGTAATACACCACCATTACCAAGGTAATACACCACCATTACCAAGGTAATTACCAAGGTAATACACCACCATTCCAAAAACACCACCAACAAAAAACCAAAAACACCACCAACCAAGGTAATAACCACCACAAAACACCACCAACCAAGGTAATACACCACCATTACGAAGGTAATAACCAAGGTAATACACCACCATTACGAAGGTAATAACCAAGGTAATACACCACCATTACGAAGGTAATAACCAAGGTAATACACCACCATTACGAAGGTAATAACCAAGGTAATACACCACCATTACGAAGGTAATAACCAAGGTAATACACCACCATTACATAGGTTATTGATACAGGTATTATATGTTCACTTTATTGATGCAGGATTATATGATTATGGACAATTGTTTACCCAAAACAGGCCTGGAGGTCATACACCTTTCTTCAAACTCAATGTCAAGCTTTCTGATTGGTTGAGTTCAGAGCAAATCTCAAGCTCAACTAATCACTTGAGTTAGAGATTTAAGAAACATTTTATAACCTCTAACCCTGAGAGGAAGAAATTTACTCTTAACCCTTTCCTTCATAGAGGTTAATATAATATTATATCTCCTTATAAACGACAGCCATTTAGCTATCATGCAGTGGATAAGTAGTCGCCATATCTATCCCACCTCCATAGATATTACTGGGACTACATGAGATTTAGGTTAATATACTATTATATCTCCATACAAATGACAGCCATTTAGCTATCATGCAGTGGATAAGTAGTCGCCATATCTATCCCACCTCCATAGATATTACTGGGACTACATAGAGATTTAGGTTAATACACTATTATATCTCCATACAAACGACAGCCATTTAGCTATCGTGCAGTTGATAAGTAGTCGCCATATCTATCACATTACTCCATAGATATTACTGGAACTATATGAGATTCTGGCCTTTATTATGAACATTGGTTTGGCTACTACATTGTCAATGTATGTTGTATTGGTAATAGCGTCAAGAGGTACTTCTACGAGGGAGATGGTTAAGGCACCCTGACACTTGCACGACAGGGGTGGCATGAAGAGCCCCGTGTTGTGGCGTGCAAGTGAGGGAACTACTCATGAAAGTGTGCTTGGGGCTTCGTGTCAGTGCGTGCGTACGTAGGTGCCAGGTCTTGGTCGGAGTTTGAAATATTAAAAAAAATAATTGGACGTGTTGCGACATTATTTTCGTGCCAGTGACGTAGCTAATGTGCAACTTATACGCAACTTATGCGCACCTTATGCACACATTATGCGCAACTCACGCACACCATATGCACAGCTCATGCACAACTCATGCACATCTTATGCACAACTTATGCGCAACTTATGCACAACTTATGCGCAACTCATGCACAACAATTGCAGGACACTGAGCGGCACTGCTTGCCATTGCGTACCTCTGTGGAAATGTTGACAATGTAAACACCAGTGGAACGCATAGGTTGCACATAGTTTGTGCATAGTCTCCCAAGGCGTAGTCGTTGCTCCTCAAATTCCTGCACGATGACTTCATGCATGCGTAACTATGGCCTGTCAATGAGTGCCCAGGCGTGACATCATTACCACTTATGCGCAAACAGTGAGTACCCATGGCTAACTATGGCGTAAGAATGATTACCATGACGTGACATTGCGTGCCATAAACGTGTCACGTTTTCGTGGCAAATTCGCACCTAATTCGCAACATATCCATGTCAGATGGCACGACATGGTGCAAACTATGCTTAACATTGCGTGATGAAATGTTTCGTGCCCCCTTTTTTGGCACATGTTGGCACGCCACAATGCGGACCTGTTAGTGACCAAAATGCGCGCAAGTGTCAGGGTGGCTTTACTCAACAACTTCTTGCTTGCATGCTTGCAGCATTACCCTATGAATATTCATGTGAGATCGCTGCACAGGTCAATCTGTCCTAAATATAATATACAGTACTTACCACTCGAATCATCAAAACTGCACAGGTCAATCTGTCCTAAATATAATATACTGTACTTACCACTCGAATCAGTGAATTCATCACCATCTTCGAAACTGACGTCCGAACCTGACCCTGCATCTGTAAAACAGGCCAGAATTAAATCTTAAATAAATAACCTCACTTGGTGGCGACCATTAATCTAGCAATATGATTCTGTTTTCTGTGTTAAAAAAGTTATACTGGGTATACATGATTTTGCAAACAGAATTGGAATAAAGGGGGACACATGTAATTACCAAACAACAATTTGGCAGTGTGTAGATATTCTTAATAGCAGGGATCATTTTAGAGGCAGCTGTGGGCGATATTGTTGCCCTAGGGACCCTGACTTCGCTAAAAAAATATAATAAAAAAATATATATTTTTTGTTTTTTCTATTTTCAAACAAAATTTTGTCTAGTAAGTACACTGGCTCATTATAAATTAAGCACTCCTTCTATTCAAATGTTGTATTTAATGGATGCACGGTGCATTTTAACCCTTTTTTTTTTTGCAGAAGTATCTTAAAGAACACCATTTAAGGAAGCGAACACGCGCTTTCTCACTTCTCCCAAAAAGTCTGACCTAGAATGAACCCTAATAGTTCCAAATTTTGCTTGAAAGCTGAATAAATGATAATTAAAAATACAGAAAACATGTTTATAATCAACAGATCTTTTGTATATCTTTTGTACAATCAACACATCATGTACATCTATTAACTATTAATATTAAATATAAAAAACGCTCTATTCAAGAACCTTCTTAAATAAACCGGACATTTTTTCTGATCCGGAAGAAGTCCAGATTAGAGAGCTGTATTTACTGTATTTGCACCGACAATCGAGTAGTTCGATCAGGGGATACCTTCTACTGCTCAAACAATAGCACTGAGGAGTAGATGTATGTACATGACGCTTGTAGATGTATGTACATGATGCTTGTAGATGTATGTACATGACACTTGGAGATGTATGTACAAGACGCTTGTAGATGTATGTACATGATGCTTGTAGATGTATGTACATGATGCTTGTAGATGTATGTACATGACACTTGGAGATGTATGTACAAGACGCTTGTAGATGTATGTACATGACACTTGTAGATGTATGTACATGATGCTTGTAGATGTATGTACATGACACTTGGAGATGTATGTACAAGACGCTTGTAGATGTATGTACATGATGCTTGTAGATGTATGTACATGACGCTTGGAGATGTATGTACATGATGCTTGTAGATGTATGTACATGACGCTTGGAGATGTATGTACATGATGCTTGGAGATGTATGTACATGATGCTTGTAGATGTATGTACATGACGCTTGATGCTTGTAGATGTATGTACATGACGCATGATGCTTGTAGATGTATGTACATGATGCTTGTAGATGTATGTACATGACACTTGTAGATGTATGTACATGATGCTTGTAGATGTACATGACGCTTGTAGATGTATGTACATGATGCTTGTAGATGTACATGACGCTTGTAGATATTAAAATTATAACTGTTTCCGAATTTAAATATTTGACGATAGATCTACGTTCAAATTTATGTGGATGTGTTAAATCATTATAATATTTTATTATCATGTACTAATAAATGATATAAAAAATAAATTCAGCTTACATATACAGTCAAACCTGTGTTAAGCAGCCAACCAAGGAATCATAGAAAATGGCTGCTTAGCACAGGTGAATACTTAATAGAGGTAAAATTTGGGAATCTGGAAACTGGCTGCTTAATACAGGTTGGCTGCTTAATAGAGGCGGCCACTAACACAGGTTTGACTGTATTTCATTCTCATTTTATTTTCAGGATAATGTTATATTAATAGGACGGTATTGTTAAAGAATAAACCGAATTCGTCAACACTGTCAATTAAATGTTGTAGAATCTGAATATCATGTTTTACTTATATGCCAGAAATATTCTAATATTCGATCTAAATACATGCCAACCATATCGGATTTAAAGAAATTTAATTGTCTTATGTCAACCGATAAAAGAAGAGTTCTTGTAAACATTTCTAAATTTTTAAAGGAAGCTTATGTGTTAAGAAATCAAATATTGTTATTTAAGTGTGTATACATATATCATATGTAAACTACCATATTAACGAAAGATTATTTCACTCATATTTGTTTATGATTATAAATATATATATATATGATTATACTAGGGATGGCAAGGAATAGTGATTTTGGTATTCGAATATTCGGTCGGGAAGGTATTCGAATATTCGAATATTTGATAGAATTCTATTAAAAACTCAAAATCACTCAAACTCTTATAAAAATTGTGTAAACGTCATCTTCCTGTAAGGTCATGCAAATATGACGACGACTCATTCAGTTATTGTTATCGGGCACTGCACATTGGTTTAAACATTGTTTATTCTAACATTTTACATATAAATTAACAGCAGTATACTGAAAGGGACTAAAAGGGGGAAAAAACATGCATAGTTCTTTTCCCTATCAATTGATTGATATACAATAGGCAGGAGAATATATATATATAACAATGAATATAGTGAAATCTATTGTAGGTATATGCTAAAGAATTTCAGAAGTTATTGTATTAGTGAGTCAATATAGTTTTGGATGTTAAAAGGAAAATGGTTAATATTTAAAGGAATATTTAAAGAAAGCTCAAGAACGTGAAATATAAAATTGGAGCTCGAGAAGAAGATATTAGTATAAAGAAAAGTGGTTGAATAGGATATACATTCATGGGTGTTTTCACAAATAAAACGACATGTTATTTAAAATTGTATGATACAGGTACGTGTGGGTAGATGTTGTTGCAAAGAGTCTGTAATATGTCATTCTCTGTCTAAACAGTTTTGACATCATCATTAAATAATACCTACCTTAACACCTACTGTACTTATCCGATTACATGGTGTGTCTATTAATGCCTGCCATGGATGCAACCACAACATAATTTATTTACACATCCTGGAGCGATTTCTTTTGTATTGGAAGGTGTTATGATGGTTTCAAAGGAAAATAAAGTATCTGATTTATTTCATTTTTGCAAATATAATATTTTTCCCGAATATTCGAATACTGGAATAGTATTCGGATATTCGGACGTCCGAGCGAATATTCGAATATTCGCATATTCGTTGACATCCCTAGATTATACTGTTCATTAGCCAAAGGCATGTATTATGTCGATTTGCTAAATAAACTTTGTTGTTGTTATTGTTGTTGTTGTTTGACGTAGCACATACACAACAATGGACAAAGTATGCTTAGTGCTGTTGAACAATCAACTATTTGCGTCCTTACAGGCATCTCTAAACAAGATGGATGACCCCATATAGCTGTCAATATTCAACAATTGATAGTAAATCAAACTAATTAAGTACATTATTTTCCCATCAATTATGCATAATAATACAAAAATTACATATCTGTTTAGCTATTAGTGCTTTGATTTCCTGGAAATGTCACATAGTCCGGTAGTCCAGGAAACATTGATTCAGACAATGACCCAATTGTCCGCGTGTGTGTGTTTTACGTTTATTTATTGTCACTACGGGTTGCCTATATGAGCGACGCCTCCTGAAGAGATTAGTCATTTTAGATGTTTGGAGGATAGTGCAATGATACAGACAGAGACCCATTCCAGAATCTCCCCTGGTTCTTTTACGTGCACAGTGTAAAGCACCGACACTAGACCTCTGTTTAACGTCCCATCTGAAAGACTATTAATTTTATTAGGGTCAGACGGGGGATCGAACATGCGATCCCTGGATTACCAGTCCAGCGTGTTACCACTGGACTACAGACCTGTCTGTATGCCATTACAATAACAAATTACACACATATTTATATATATACATACATATTTCAGTTTGTAATTTACAATAATTGTTATGAAAGGTCTCAGTTCTTGTATTATATATATAGATCAAGGGAAACAACTTCAATGTCTTTGTTACAAGTATTTGCAAGAGTGCATGCTCTTGCCATTACAGACAACTCTTTTGAGTGTAGTTTTATTTAAATATATGTTAACAGACGTCAACAAATGACATACATTAATACAAAATGAAGGATAAGAACGAAAAAGTAAATGATGAAAGATATGTGAAAACTTTCTTTCAATTTAAATACCGGTATGTTATCAACGAGATCCTAGCATTAACACTTGTATATATCACTTTCAATTTAAATACCGGTATGTTATCAACGAGATCCTAGCATTAACACTTGTATATCACTGGAAACCAGCTTTCAGGCTTGTATATAACTGGAAACCAGCTTTCAGACTTGTATATCACTGGAAACCAGCTTTCAGACTTGTATATCACTGGAAACCAGCTTTCAGACTTGTATATCACTGGAAACCAGCTTTCAGACTTGTATATCACTGGAAACCAGCATTCAGCTTGTATATCACTGGAAACCAGCTTTCAGGCTTGTATATCACTGGAAACCAGCTTTCAGGCTTGTATATCACTGGAAACCAGCTTTCAGGCTTGTATATCACTGGAAATCAGCTTTCAGGCTTGTGTATCACTGGAAACCAGCTTTCAGCTTGTATATCACTGGAAACCAGCTTTCAGGCTTGTATATAACTGGAAACCAGCTTTCAGGCTTGTATATCGCTGGATACCAGCTTTCAGGCTTGTATATCACTGGATCCCTGCTTTCAGGCTTGTATATCACTGGAAACCAGCTTTAAGGCTTGTATATAACTGGAAACCAGCTTTCAGACTTGTATATCACTGGAAACCAGCTTTCAGCTTGTATATCACTGGATACCAGCTTTCAGGCTTGTATATCACTGGAAACCAGCTTTAAGGCTTGTATATCACTGGAAACCAGCTTTCAGACTTGTATATCACTGGAAACCAGCTTTCAGCTTGTATATTATGTTATGTTATATTTCGGGTTTTACGCCTGCATCAGCACCATTTCGGGCTATATCGCCGGCGGGCAGTTTACTTAACAACACCTTTCCTGGGCAAGCTCCAGCGGTTAACCAGTACTTGGGTGCACCAACCTCCGTAAGAAACTGACAACTTTTTCATATAAATGAGACACGGCCTGAGCTGAGTATATTGCTGGATCCCTGCTTTCAGGCTTGTATATCACTGGAAACCAGCTTTCAGCTTGTATATTGCTGGATCCCTGCTTTCAGGCTTGTATATCACTGGATCCCTGCTTTCAGTCTTGTATATCACTGGAAACCAGCTATCAGGCTTGTATATCGCTGCATACCAGCTTACAGTCTTGGATATCGCTGGATCCCTGCTTTCAGGCTTGTATATCGCTGGATCCCAGCTTTCAGGCTTGTATATCGCTGGATCCCAGCTTCCAGGCTTGTATATCGCTGGATCCCTGCTTTCAGGCTTGTATATCGCTGGATCCCTGCTTTCAGGCTTGTATATCGCTGGATCCCTGCTTTCAGGCTTGTATATCACTGGAAACCAGCTTTCAGCTTGTATATCGCTGGAAACCAGCTTTCAGCTTGTATATTGCTGGATCCCTGCTTTAAGGCTTGTATATCACTGGAAACCAGCTTTCAGGCTTGTATATCACTGGAAACCAGCTTTCAGCTTGTATATCTCTGGAAACCAGCTTTCAGCTTGTATATCGCTGGATCTCTGCTTTAAGGCTTGTATATCACTGGATACCAGCTTTTATAACCTCATATACTATGCATACCACTACATGCCCCCGGCAACCTAGTCTGTTAGAGAATAACCTCACATACTCTACACACCACTACATGCCCCCTGGCAACCTAGTCTGTTAGAGAATAACCTCACATACTCTACATACCGCTACATGACCCACGGCAACCTACTCTGTTAGAGAACAACCTCATATACTCTACACACCACTACATGCCCCCCCGGCAACCTAGTCTGTTAGAGAACAACCTCACATACTCTACATACCACCCCCCGCAACCTACTGTTAGGAAAACCCACAACTCTACATACCCCCCGGCAACCTAGTCTGTTAGAGAATAACCTCACATACTCTACATACCACTACATGCCCCCGGCAACCTAGTCTGTTAGAGAATAACCTCACATACTCTACATACCCCCCGGCAACCTAGTCTGTTAGAGAATAACCTCACATACTCTACATACCCTACATGCCCCCGGCAACCTAGTCTGTTAGAGAATAACCTCACATACTCTACATACCACTACATGCCCCCGGCAACCTAGTCTGTTAGAGAATAACCTCACATACTCTACATACCACTACATGCCCCCGGCAACCTAGTCTGTTAGGGAATAACCTCACATACTCTACATACCACTACATGCCCCCCGGCAACCTAGTCTGTTAGAGAATAACCTCACATACTCTACATACCACTACATGCCCCTGGCAACCTAGTCTGTTAGAGAATAACCTCACATACTCTACACACGACTACATGCCCCCCCCGGCAACCTAGTCTGTTAGAGAATAACCTCACATACTCTACATGCCCCCCGGCAACCTAGTCTGTTAGAGAATAACCTCACATACTCTACATACCGCTACATGCCCCCGGCAACCTAGTCTGTTAGAGAATAACCTCACATACTCTACATACCCCCGGCAACCTAGTCTGTTAGAGAATAACCTCACATACTCTACACACCACTACATGCCCCCCCCGGCAACCTAGTCTGTTAGAGAATAACCTCACATACTCTACACACCACTACATGCCCCCCCGGCAACCTAGTCTGTTAGAGAATAACCTCACATACTCTACATACCCCCCCGGCAACCTAGTCTGTTAGAGAATACCTCACATACTCTACATACCCCCCGGCAACCTAGTCTGTTAGAGAATAACCTCACATACTCTACATACCCCCCGGCAACCTAGTCTGTTAGAGAATAACCTCACATACTCTACATACCGTACATGCCCCGGCAACCTAGTCTGTTAGAGAATAACCTCACATACTCTACATACCACTACATGCCCCCCGGCAACCTAGTCTGTTAGAGAATAACCTCACATACTCTACATACGCTACATGCCCCCCGGCAACCTAGTCTGTTAGGGAATAACCTCACATACTCTACATACCGCTACATGCCCCCGGCAACCTAGTCTGTTAGGGAATAACCTCACATACTCTACATACCACTACATGCCCCCCGGCAACCTAGTCTGTTAGAGAATAACCTCACATACTCTACATACCGCTACATGCCCCCGGCAACCTACTCTGTTAGGGAATAACCTCACATACTCTACATACCACTACATGCCCCCCGGCAACCTAGTCTGTTAGAGAATAACCTCACATACTCTACATACCACTACATGCCCCCTGCAACCTAGTCTGTTAGGGAATAACCTCACATACTCTACATACCACTACATGCCCCCGGCAACCTAGTCTGTTAGAGAATAACCTCACATACTCTACATACCACTACATGCCCCCCGGCAACCTAGTCCGTTAGAGAATAACCTCACATACTCTACATGCCACTACATGCCCCCGGCAACCTAGTCTGTTAGAGAATAACCTCACATACTCTACATACCGCTACATGCCCCCCGGCAACCTACTCTGTTAGAGAACAACCTCACATACTCTACATACCACTACATGCCCCCGGCAACCTACTCTGTTAGAGAACAACCTCACATACTCTACACACCGCTACATGCCCCCTGGCAACCTAGTCTGTTAGGGAATAACCTCACATACTCTACACACCGCTACATGCCCCCCGGCAACCTAGTCTGTTAGAGAATAACCTCACATACTCTACATACCGCTACATGCCCCCCGGCAACCTACTCTGTTAGGGAATAACCTCATATACTCTACACACCACTACATGCCCCCCGGCAACCTAGTCTGTTAGAGAATAACCTCACATACTCTACATGCCCCCGGCAACCTAGTCTGTTAGGGAATAACCTCACATACTCTACATGCCCCCGGCAACCTAGTTTGTTAGAGAATAACCTCACTTAAAACAACGTCATGTCGTCATACCTTTGTTCTTGCAATCCATTATTATTAATATTGGACTGCTGTCAAAAGGTCAGATTATCATATTAAATCCTACGCGTACATGTACGAAATGAACAATTTTAATTAGTAGGATCTTGTTATATAAGTGTGTGTTTTAAGTAAGATATAAGCCTCAAACGGATCCAATATGTAAAATATTGGTACTGACTTCGGCACTAGGTGCCTAAAACAGTCCAATATTTTACATATTGGATCATTTTCGGCTTATATCCTATACAGACTCTACATACCGCTACATGCCACTGGTATTATAAACTGGTCAACCTGTGTGACACTCATTCTTGAAGGCCACCATTGTTATATCCGATCAAACCGTAATTCACCTATTTAACATAGAGACCTCCTGTGACCAATGACAACTGGTTGCCAGGCCTTTGCGGGGCTGTTGAAATCCTGTTTGCCTGTACATAATACAGACAACTCTTATGAACAATTTGCCCTTACCGTGCATGTAATTCTGCTGATTTGGTGGTTCACGTTTTTGGTTACCACGGATACCATTCCCTCCACCTCCAACTCTGAAAGACAGATGTCACATGACTGTAAACGACAAGGACACATTTCATCATGTTGATATATTATTATGCTTAAAGCGACAGTACATCGCAAAAAGAATGTTAAAGCGACATTACATCTATGCGACCACCCCGATTTCGAGACCAACCCGATTTTTTTCAGAACGGAATATTTCACTATATATGTCAATGGTCGTTGACCCCGATAACCAGACCACCCAGTTATTCCGTAATACGACCAGTTAATTCAGACAAATGCCATTAATCCTATGCTAATTGAACCCCTAATACGACCGTGGGCGATTTTCTCACTTTCATTGATCACATTGAAACATTTTTAATTATGTCCCAGTTTTATGACAATTAAGCGACCACTTTATGGTATCTGTAATGGTTAAGTGAGATAAACACGGAAGCGTTGATTGTAAATGATTGGTTTTGATTGCTTTTAATCTTTTGTATATTGTCTGGAGTGGATATTGCAGCTAAAGTTGTACTGCATGTGTAAGAAGGACTTGGGCACTCTGTCACAGGACTTAGCTAAAGTCCAAGATGAGCTCGAGAAACAATCCATGAAAGTGAAGTGTTTAAATAAGCAGTCAACCGTTGAATGTTTTTTTTTATAGTTGCAAGGTCGATTTATTTTAATTCTACCTATTTAACTTCAAACCCAATGTGATAACCAGCTCAGTCTTGCTGTTTGACCATACTAATGTGATAACCAGTTCAGTCTTGCTGTTTGATCATACTAATGTGATAACCAGTTCAGTCTTGCTGTTTGACCATACTAATGTGATAACCTGCTCAGTCTTGCTGTTTGACCATACTAATGTGATAACCAGTTCAGTCTTGCTGTTTGACAGTACTAATGTGATAACCAGCTCAGTCTTGCTGTTTGACCATACTAATGTGATAACCAGTTCAGTCTTGCTGTTTGACCATACTAATGTGATAACCAGTTCAGTCTTGCTGTTTGTCCATACTAATGTGACAACCAGTTCAGTCTTGCTGTTTGACCGTATTAATGTGATAACCAGTTCAGTCTTGCTGTTTGACTGTACTAATGTGATAACCAGCTCAGTCTTGCTGTTTGACCATACTAATGTGATAACCAGTTCAGTCTTGCTGTTTGACCATACTAATGTGATAACCAGTTCGGTCTTGCTGTTTGACCATACTAATGTGATAACCAGTTCAGTCTTGCTGTTTGACCATACTGATGTGATAACCAGCTCAGTCTTGCTGTTTGACCGTACTAATGTGATAACCAGTTCAGTCTTGCTGTTTGACCATACTAATGTGATAACCAGTTCAGTCTTGCTATTTGACTGTACTAATGTGATAACCAGTTCAGTCTTGCTGTTTGACCCATAATAATGTGATAACCAGTTCAGTCTTGCTATTTGACCGTACTAATGTGATAACCAGCTCAGTCTTGCTGTTTGACCATATTAATGTGATAACCAGTTCAGTCTTGCTGTTTGACCATACTAATGTGATAACCAGTTCAGTCTTGCTGTTTGACAGTACTAATGTGATAACCAGCTCAGTCTTGCTGTTTGACCGTACTAATGTGATAACCAGGTCAGTCTTGCTGTTTGACCGTACTAATGTGATAACCAGCTCAGTCTTGCTGTTTGACTGTACTAATGTGATAACCAGTTCAGTCTTGCTGCTTGACCGTACTAATGTGATAACCAGTTCAGTCTTGCTGTTTGACCGTACTAATGTGATAACCAGCTCAGTCTTGCTGTTTGACTGTACTAATGTGATAACCAGTTCAGTCTTGCTGTTTGACCGTACTAATGTGATAACCAGTTCAGTCTTGCTGTTTGACCATACTAATGTGATAACCAGCTCAGTCTTGCTGTTTGACCATACTAATGTGATAACCAGTTCAGTCTTGCTGTTTGACCATACTAATGTGATAACCAGTTCAGTCTTGCTGTTTGTCCATACTAATGTGACAACCAGTTCAGTCTTGCTGTTTGACCGTATTAATGTGATAACCAGTTCAGTCTTGCTGTTTGACCGTACTAATGTGATAACCAGCTCAGTCTTGCTGTTTGACCATACTAATGTGATAACCAGTTCAGTCTTGCTGTTTGACCATACTAATGTGATAACCAGTTCAGTCTTGCTGTTTGACCATACTAATGTGATAACCAGTTCAGTCTTGCTGTTTGACCATACTAATGTGATAACCAGTTCAGTCTTGCTGTTTGACCGTACTAATGTGATAACCAGTTCAGTCTTGCTGTTTGACCATACTAATGTGATAACCAGTTCAGTCTTGCTATTTGACCATACTAATGTGATAACCAGTTCAATCTTGCTGTTTGACCATACTAATGTGATAACCAGTTCAGTCTTGCTGTTTGACCATACTAATGTGATAACCAGTTCAGTCTTGCTATTTGACCGTACTAATGTGATAACCAGTTCAATCTTGCTGTTTGACCATACTAATGTGATAACCAGTTCAGTCTTGCTGTTTGACCATACTAATGTGATAACCAGTTCAGTCTTGCTATTTGACCGTACTAATGTGATAACCAGTTCAGTCTTGCTGTTTGACCATACTAATGTGATAACCAGTTCAGTCTTGCTATTTGACCGTACTAATGTGATAACCAGTTCAGTCTTGCTGTTTGACCATACTAATGTGATAACCAGTTCAGTCTTGCTGTTTGACAGTACTAATGTGATAACCAGCTCAGTCTTGCTGTTTGACCGTACTAATGTGATAACCAGTTCAGTCTTGCTGTTTGACCGTACTAATGTGATAACCAGCTCAGTCTTGCTGTTTGACTGTACTAATGTGATAACCAGCTCAGTCTTGCTGTTTGACCGTACTAATGTGATAACCAGTTCAGTCTTGCTGTTTGACCGTACTAATGTGATAACCAGCTCAGTCTTGCTGTTTGACTGTACTAATGTGATAACCAGTTCAGTCTTGCTGTTTGACCGTACTAATGTGATAACCAGTTCAGTCTTGCTGTTTGACCGTACTAATGTGATAACCAGTTCAGTCTTGCTGTTTGACCGTACTAATGTGATAACCAGTTCAGTCTTGCTGTTTGACCGTACTAATGTGATAACCAGTTCAGTCTTGCTGTTTGACCGTACTAATGTGATAACCAGTTCAGTCTTGCTGTTTGACCGTACTAATGTGATAACCAGCTCAGTCTTGCTGTTTGACTGTACTAATGTGATAACCAGTTCAGTCTTGCTGTTTGACCATACTAATGTGATAACCAGTTCAGTCTTGCTGTTTGACCATACTAATGTGATAACCAGTTCAGTCTTGCTGTTTGACCATATTAATGTGATAACCAGGTCAGTCTTGCTGTTTGACCGTACTAATGTGATAATCAGTTAGTCTTGCTGTTTGACCGAAT
>CM026393.1:30254162-30282020 GCA_014843695.1 Archivesica marissinica
CAGAGTTACAGACATATACACCGGATAACATACAGAGTTACAGACATATATACCGGATAACATACAGAGTTACAGACATATATACCGGATAACATACATAGTTACAGACATATATACCGGATAACATGCAGAGTTACAGACATATACACCAGATAACATACATAGTTACAGACATATATACCGGATAACATACAGAGTTACAGACATATACACCGGATAACATGCAGAGTTACAGACATATACACCGGATAACATACAGAGTTACAGACATATATACCAGATAACATGCAGAGTTACAGACATATATACCGGATAACATACAGAGTTACAGACATATATACCGGATAACATACAGAGTTACAGACATATACACCGGATAACATACAGAGTTACAGACATATATACCGGATAACATACAGAGTTACAGACATATATACCGGATAACATACAGAGTTACAGACATATACACCGGATAACATACAGAGTTACAGACATATATACCGGATAACATACAGAGTTACAGACATATATACCGGATAACATACATAGTTACAGACATATATACCGGATAACATACAGAGTTACAGACATATATACCGGATAACATACATAGTTACAGACATATATACCGGATACCATACAGAGTTACAGACATATATACCGGATACCATACAGAGTTACAGACATATATACCGGATAACATACATAGTTACAGACATATATACCGGATACCATACAGAGTTACAGACATATATACCGGATAACATACAGAGTTACAGACATATATACCGGATAACATACATAGTTACAGACATATACACCGGATAACATGCAGAGTTACAGACATATACACCGGATAACATACATAGTTACAGACATATACACTGGATAACATGCAGAGTTACAGACATATACACTGGATAACATACATAGTTACAGACATATACACTGGATAACATGCAGAGTTACAGACATATACACTGGATAACATACATAGTTACAGACATATACACTGGATAACATGCAGAGTTACAGACATATACACTGGATAACATACAGAGTTACAGACATATATACCGGATAACATACGGAGTTACAGACATATACACTGGATAACATACAGAGTTACAGACATATATACCGGATAACATGCAGAGTTACAGACATATACACCGGATAACATACAGAGTTACAGACATATATACCGGATAACATGCAGAGTTACAGACATATATACCGGATAACATACATAGTTACAGACATATATACCGGATAACATACAGAGTTACAGACATATATACCGGATAACATGCAGAGTTACAGACATATATACCGGATAACATGCAGAGTTACAGACATATACACCGGATAACATACAGAGTTACAGACATATATACCGGATAACATACAGAGTTACAGACATATATACCGGATAACATACATAGTTACAGACATATACACCGGATAACATGCAGAGTTACAGACATATACACTGGATAACATACATAGTTACAGACATATACACTGGATAACATGCAGAGTTACAGACATATACACTGGATAACATACATAGTTACAGACATATACACTGGATAACATGCAGAGTTACAGACATATACACTGGATAACATACAGAGTTACAGACATATACACCGGATAACATACGGAGTTACAGACATATACACTGGATAACATACAGAGTTACAGACATATATACCGGATAACATGCAGAGTTACAGACATATACACCGGATAACATACAGAGTTACAGACATATATACCGGATAACATACAGAGTTACAGACATATATACCGGATAACATACATAGTTACAGACATATATACCGGATAACATGCAGAGTTACAGACATATACACCAGATAACATACATAGTTACAGACATATATACCGGATAACATACAGAGTTACAGACATATACACCAGATAACATACAGAGTTACAGACATATATACCGGATAACATACAGAGTTACAGACATATACACCGGATAACATGCAGAGTTACAGACATATACACTGGATAACATACAGAGTTACAGACATATATACCGGATAACATACAGAGTTACAGACATATATACTGGATAACATACATAGTTACAGACATATATACCGGATAACATACGGAGTTACAGACATATATACCGGATAACATACGGAGTTACAGACATATATACCGGATAACATCGAGTTACAGACATATAACTGGATAACATACGAGTTACAGACATATACACTGGATAACATACGGAGTTACAGAATATAATAGTTACAGACATATATACCGGATAACATACGTTGTTTGTTGGTTGTTGGTTATAGTTACAGACATATACACCGGATAACATACATAGTTACAGACATATACACCGGATAACATACATAGTTACAGACATATATACCGGATAACATACATAGTTACAGACATATACACTGGATAACATACATAGTTACAGACATATATACCGGATAACATACATAGTTACAGACATATACACCATAACATACATAGTTACAGACATATATACCGGATAACATACATAGTTACAGACATATATACCGGATAACATGCATAGTTACAGACATATACACTGGATAACATACATAGTTACAGACATATATACCGGATAACATGCAGAGTTACAGACATATACACTGGATAACATACGTAGTTACAGACATATATACCGGATAACATACTTGTTGTTGTTGGATAACATACGGAGTTACAGACATATATACCGGATAACATACGGAGTTACAGACATATATACCGGATAACATACAGAGTTACAGACATATACACCGGATAACATGCAGAGTTACAGACATATACACCGGATAACATACAGAGTTACAGACATATATACCGGATAACATGCAGAGTTACAGACATATACACCAGATAACATACAGAGTTACAGACATATATACCGGATAACATGCAGAGTTACAGACATATACACCGGATAACATACAGAGTTACAGACATATATACCGGATAACATACAGAGTTACAGACATATATACCGGATAACATACATAGTTACAGACATATACACTGGATAACATACGAGTTAAGACATATATACGGATAACAAAGAGTTACAGACATATATACGGATAACATACAGAGTTACAGACATATATACCGGATAACATACAGAGTTACAGACATATACACCGGATAACATACAGAGTTACAGACATATACACCGGATAACATACGGAGTTACAGACCATACAAGCCAACATAGGCCGACAAGCAAGAAGAAAATAAAATAAAACAAAGTGAAATTCTTGTACAGATAACCAAATACGAGTCTTATTCCTAAATTGTTTGTGTCTGTTGTCTTTTATTGAGTTATGAGAGTTTAGAGAATAATTTATTTACTCTCGACAAATAGAGAGTAAATGGTATTTTATAAAACTTGCACGGTATTTTACAAAACTTAATATGTTTTAATAATAAATATAATATTATAAATCTTGTACAGTCTTATCAAAATAGCACGGAATTTGATCAAACATGTAATTCAGCTTCAAGCAGTTAGGTAGGGGGCATCACACTGCAGTGGTTTAAACTAGAACATCACACTGCAGTGGTTTAAACTAGAACATCACACTCCAGTGGTTTAAACTAGAGCATCACACAGCAGTGGTTTAAACTAGAGCATCACACTCCAGTGGTTTAAACTAGAACATCACACTGTAGTGGTTTAAACTAGAGCATCACACTCCAGTGGTTTAAACTAGAGCATCACACTCCAGTGGTTTAAACTAGAGCATCACACTGCAGTGGTTTAAACTAGAACATCACACTCCAGAGGTTTAAACTAGAACATCACACTCCAGTGGTATAAACTAGAACATCACACTCCAGTGGTTTAAACTAGAACATCACACTCCAGTGGTTTAAACTAGAGCATCACACTGCAGTGGTTTAAACTAGAGCATCACACTGCAGTGGTTTGAACTAGAGCATCACACTGCAGTGGTTTAAACTAGAGCATCACACTCCAGTGGTTTAAACTAGAACATCACACTCCAGTGGTTTAAACTAGAGCATCACACTGCAGTGGTTTAAACTAGAGCATCACACTGCAGTGGTTTAAACTAGAGCATCACACAGCAGTGGTTTAAACTAGAGCATCACACAGCAGTTGTTTAAACTAGAGCATCACACTCCAGTGGTTTAAACTAGAGCATCACATTGCAGTGGTTTAAACTAGAGCATCACATTGCAGTGGTTTAAACTAGAGCATCACACTGCAGTGGTTTAAACTAGAGCATCACATTGCAGTGGTTTAAACTAGAGCATCACATTGCAGTGGTTTAAACTAGAGCATCACACTGCATTGGTTTAAACTAGAGCATCACACTCCAGTGGTTTAAACTAGAGCATCACACTGCAGTGGTTTGAACTAGAGCATCACACTGCAGTGGTTTAAACTAGAGCATCACACTCCAGTGGTTTAAACTAGAACATCACACTCCAGTGGTTTAAACTAGAGCATCACACTGCAGTGGTTTAAACTAGAGCATCACACTGCAGTGGTTTAAACTAGAGCATCACACAGCAGTGGTTTAAACTAGAGCATCACACAGCAGTTGTTTAAACTAGAGCATCACACTCCAGTGGTTTAAACTAGAGCATCACATTGCAGTGGTTTAAACTAGAGCATCACATTGCAGTGGTTTAAACTAGAGCATCACACTGCAGTGGTTTAAACTAGAGCATCACATTGCAGTGGTTTAAACTAGAGCATCACATTGCAGTGGTTTAAACTAGAGCATCACACTGCATTGGTTTAAACTAGAGCATCACACTCCAGTGGT
Organism: Archivesica marissinica; assembly: GCA_014843695.1. NCBI lineage: Eukaryota > Metazoa > Mollusca > Bivalvia > Venerida > Vesicomyidae > Archivesica > Archivesica marissinica. The sequence continues at coordinate 30,259,022 of CM026393.1, forward strand.
TTAAACTAGAGCATCACACAGCAGTGGTTTAAACTAGAGCATCACACTCCAGTGGTTTAAACTAGAGCATCACACTGCAGTGGTTTAAACTAGAGCATCACACTGCAGTGGTTTAAACTAGAGCATCACACTCCAGTGGTTTAAACTAGAGCATCACACAGCAGTTGTTTAAACTAGAGCATCACACAGCAGTGGTTTAAACTAGAACATCACACTCCAGTGGTTTAAACTAGAGCATCACACAGCAGTTGTTTAAACTAGAGCATCACACTCCAGTGGTTTAAACTAGAGCATCACACAGCAGTTGTTTAAACTAGAGCATCACACAGCAGTGGTTTAAACTAGAACATCACACTCCAGTGGTTTAAACTAGAGCATCACACTCCAGTGGTTTAAACTAGAGCATCACATTCCAGTGGTTTAAACTAGAGCATCACACTCCAGTGGTTTAAACTAGAGCATCACACTCCAGTGGTTTAAACTAGAGCATCACACTCCAGTGGTTTAAACTAGAACATTACACTCCAGTGGTTTAAACTAGAGCATCACACTGCAGTTGTTTAATCTGGTTGATAATGAATATGATATGAACAGTAAGTGAGATATGGATTAATACATTTCACAAGAAATATCACAGTATGATGAATACCCCCCCCCCCCGAAGCTTTTTGATGGCCGCAAGAATTTGCATGTTTAAAATGTACTGAAAAAGACATACTGTGTAGCAACCATCTTAATTTACGAGAAAAGTATCAGCTCTGTGATCCAGCAAAGCCAGGCATAACGGTTTGTCGTAAGTTCAGTATGTTTGATTTGTGACATGCGCCGTCACATGATTATGACATCGCCATGTCATGTGTTGTCAAATCAAACCGAACCACTTTGATAGAGTGCTACAGACAATTTTTGGTGGTCGCCAGATCGGACAAGTGGTTTTCTCCGGGTACTCCGGTTTCCTCCCACACAAATGACCACATTTATGCTTCCATCTGTGCCAAAGAGAGTGATTAATATAAGTTGTTAAGACTTGCTTCGCAATCGTTGTAAAATAAATAAAGTTTAATCATAATAATGATATGGTGAACGTTTTATTGCACATTAATTTTGAAATCCATTCATAGCCGAAGATGTTTAACAGCTCGGACCTGTAAAATATTGTACCTATATTTCACATTCAAACTCAAAGTGTGACCTTGAAGCTACGGGCCTGGGTCATGTGTACGATACATCACCAATGTATGGCGAAACATTTGTGGCACATTAGTTTTGAAATCCCTCCATAGCCGAAAAAGTTACAGACCAGACAGGAAACATTGATTCGGATGAAGAGACTCACGAGAGGGTACATAAGTGTTCATAAGTGGTTATTCCACTGCTTCTCTTAAGTCACATAAGCGCATTCGTAGCCACATAAATGGTTTTATAGCAACAGAAATCCTAACCCTAGACCACTTGACAGTAAACATGTTCTCTAAGCCACGTAAGTACTATTTTATGGGTGCGGGTGGACGGATGGACGGACACACACACACAATGTTAATCTGCCCCTGAATTGAAATTCTTCGGGGGGGGGGGCATAAAAATGGCATTAATTGATAGTTGTAAATATTGCATAGCTGGTGGTTTAACCGGCCCATCCAACTTGCATTATGAAACCAAGTAGCAAGAGTGATGCAGCATATAATAGGGTCTGTGGCGAAGTCCGTTTAGCTACCCAGTTACATCCTGGTCTCATGGACCTCACCGAACAGTCTACTACACTATAACCGACACCCCCCTCCCTGAGAATTCCTGATCAGTAAAAGGAACTACTACTTGAAGAACCAATCATTAACCAATCCATTTCCCATCCCAAAAATAATACATAAAAAATTGTGCAATGTTCATTGACATAAAGTATTTTATGCCATTCAACACAAAGTAACTGACATGGACTGGTCCATGATATTTTTAGACGAGTACATTAATAATAAAATCACATTTGGATCAGTTCATTTATCAAAATGGGTAATTTTGTCTAAAAATACCGTAGTAATATTACTGGGGAAAAGTGCAGATCCTAATGAGACAGCTCAACACGAGCCAGCTCATCTGGATCTACACTTTTTGTAAGCCTATTTAGAGGCCTGTAGTGTTGAAATGGTTAAAAGACTCAACACGGACCTGTATAATTTACAACAGAAATCTTACATCCCATCAAATATGAAATTCAAAATTCACCCCTGTAGCCCTGTACATTACCTTACAAATGATTTCTTCAAGGAATAGATGAACTTTGATACACTCATAGTGACTGTTTAATCCATTTCCTACTTTTAATTGCCAACACAACAGTAATAGAATGATACAAAACACATGTAATGTTTTCACTAATTATATCGATATTCAATTATTGTCTATGAACTCACATTACAGACATGTACCGTTGCAACTTTACTAATGCTTAAATCTTTATAATGAACTGTCTACCGGTACTTTCATATTCTGTATGAAATGTTTCTCTATAATTTGCACCTTAATGAATCCTGTTACTGGGTGGGTCACAAACGTAGTGTATTCTTGCCAATCCCATCATTTTGAGACTATGTCTACTTTCATATTCTGTATGAAATGTTTCTCTATAATTTGCACCTTAACCCTTTCAACCCCACAGGCCTCTAAATAGGCTTATGAAAAGTGTAGATCCAGATGAGCCGGCTCGTGACGAGCCGTCTCATCAGGATCTGCACTTTTTTGCCAGTAATAATTATTACTATTTTTAGATAAAATTACCCATTTTGATAAATGAACTGGTCCAAAGGTAATTTTGTTATTAATTTATTGGTCTAAAAATATCATGGACCAGTCCATGTCAGTTACTTGGGGGTTGAAAGGGTTAATGAATCCTGTTACGTGGGTGGGTCACAAACGTAGTTTATTCTTGCCAATCCCATCATTTTGACATTGAGACTAACTGATAATGTTTAATGTTTAGTGCAAAAACACAATAAGAGACAGTGATTAATCTTTGAATAAAAATCATCAAAATTATCCAGTTTTTCGATGCCGGAATAACACATGTGAACCTCCAGCATCCATAACTATGTAAACAACATGCAAGTCGTGGTAGCGCAGTGGATGCGCATTCGCTTCAGGTGCGAAAGGTCCGGAGTTCGAGCCCCACTGGAGCCGTTATGATTGTGCCCTTAGGCAAGGCATTTAAATTCCACGTTGCCTCTTCTCTCTCCCTCGTGGCGATGGATTCCACCAGGAATGAGGTCTCGAGAGTGATTTATATAAGTTGAAATAACTTGTTTCGCAATCGAGCTAAAATAAATTTGTATAAACTAACTATGTAAACAATATACCGTAATTATTATAATAAATGCCCATATGTTAATAAATGACCAATTTTTTTGGCATGAACATAATCATTTTCCACTTAATAACCGAAATAATATAGCCCCTTTTTTTTAAATGTTTACTCCCCGATTCAGATAAAAAGAGACAAATCTTTCAACCAACGAGTTTCCTTATTTCTGTATTAATTTAACCCTTCCCCCCTTAGAAGCGCCTCATGACGCCAATGCCTATTGACATAGATCAACACATTAGTAGTCGAACAAGCTATAATAAAGACACTTTTCCCCTTAGAAGCGTCTCTCGACACCAATGCCTATTGCACATAGATCGACACATTAGTAGTCAAACAAGCTATAATAAAGATCCGAACAATGTAGTGTAGACAACACTTAATAATTCCTAGTAACCTCCATGACGGTGGAGTAGGCAAGTTCACAGCTTATCTATCCATTGTTCAAGTTCACCAGCAAGTGCTTCCTCTATTATTTCTGCGCCTAAGAACAATCCATGGGAAAATTACAAAGAGCGAGGGGCAACACACAGGGTAAAGGTAACAACATTACATGCTGTGGTAGATTTCAAAGTAAATTTAACAACCAATTTGAATGCTTTTGACACTGAACCCTGCGAAATATCCATGCCCCTTCCTTCGCATAGCTACCAGAGTTGCAGGCATTAACAACACGAGATGGGAACAAATATGTTTTATATATCTTCAATCATATACAGTACTCCCTTAACCCTTTCAACACCACAGACCTCTAAATTGGCTTACAAAAAAGTGTAGATCCAGATGAGCCGGCTCGTGATGATCCGTCTCATCAGGATCTGCACTTTTTTCAAGTAATATAACTATTTTTAGAATTTTTTACCCATTTTGATAAATGAACTGATCCAAATGAATTTTGTTATTAATTTATTGGTCTAAAAATATCATGGACCAGTCCATGTCAGTTACTTGGTGTTGAATGGGTTAAGCAGCCAGTGAGGGGAAATGCCATTTTTGGCTGCTTACTGGAGGTGACCTTTTAACAGAGGGAACTCACAACAGACAAAAATGTCTAACGTTGATCACCCAACTTGACTAAATCTTTATATTTATGTTGTATATGATTTGTGTTGTTTATTCATAGGTTATTGTCTTAGTTCTCCGTGATCTCACAATTCCTCTTTAATGTCTCCTGTAAAAGTATCTGGGTCCTTCTGGGCCCAAACTCTTTTGCCACTTTCCTGGAGCTTTAACCAGAATCGATGCTCTATATTACAAACCCGAGTGTCTGCACTTTCGTATTTTTGAAGATATAATGATTTGCAATAACAACCAATATTTTATCATTTCTAGATTTGCAGTAGCTACCGGTAACAATTAATAGAAAGGAACGACTGAAATAAGGCCTCTGTACATGTAAATTACACGTGAACAAAATAAACAGGAAGATAAAATCAATCTGTCCAGTCTCGGATTGATTGACATTAGCTCTTGCAGTATGGGAGTTAGATTCGTCGGCATAATGCTCTGAACTATGTCGAGTGATTTTATTCCTGTTTTAATTTCGTAAGTGGTTCGCAGCACGATTACGTCAGCAGCAATTAAATTATGCCGACTGTACTAAACATGTCTGCATAGTAGTCTTGGCTACGTTAAAATATACATGTATGCCTAGATATTGTTGAGCTCAGACGAACGTTGTGAATAATTATAGACAAATGTTCATTTTAAGTTGTTCAGTTTCCTTCCATTGCGGTAACTAAATCACGATCATCTAGCTGTTTTATAAGAAATGAAGCATTTGGAGTTGCTATGATACGCCAAGCATTTGGAGTTGCTATGATATGTCAAACATTTGGAGTTGCTATGATATGTCAAACATTTGGAGTTGCTCATCTAACATTTGGAGTTGCTATGATATGTCAAGCATTTGGAGTTGCTATGATACGTCAAGCATTTGGAGTTGCTCTGATATGTCAAGCATTTGGAGTTGCTATGATACTTCAAGCATTTGGAGTTGCTATGATACGTTTTTGACAATTAGCAGATCAAAAAATAGGTTTGTTAGGCTGTCTCTTTGCAGTAGAGCAAGACTAGAAGTGTAGATAGGAACACGGTAAGATACAGCGTGTAACCACTTTAATATGTATACATTTGATGCCATTTTCTTTTTTTTAAATTTTGGACACTTTATTTCCGGTAAAAACAACTGTCTCTAATAAATGCCAATTCCTTACATCGAAAGAAGTGATGATTCTGATAAATGCATGTGCGTTTATTAGAATAAATATGGCCTGTACAGTATTAAACTATTGTACAAAACTACCCCAAGTCCAAAACTGTAGAACAGCCCACTACTATATTACTGGTACATGGATTATAAAGTACACTCAAAGGGAAATATCATCCCACTATTTGACAGTTTAACCCTTTCAACACCACAGACCTCTAAATAGGCTTACAAAAAGTGTAGATCCAGATGAGCCGGCTCGTGACGAGCCGTCTCATCAGGATCTGCACTTTTTGCCAGTGATATGACTATTTTTAGACATAATTACCCATTTTGATAAATGAACTTGTCCAAATGTGATTTTCTGATTCATTTATTGGTTTATGAATATCATGGACCAGTCCATGTGAGTTACTTGGTGTTGAATGGGTTAACAATATGCTATCCATTGGACAACTACATTATCTGCAAGCAATTATAGATAGCTGGCTTTATAGATAACAGATTTTCTAACATTGATACATAGACCTTGAATGAAACAGGATAAGAAACTTACATCACTCAATTCAAATTTATTATTGTCCCCGAGATTTTATAAACAAATAACTTTTAGCATTATAACTAGTTACAGTCTGATTATTCTCTTACGGAGGTTGGTGCACCCAAGTACTGGTTAACCGCTGGAGCCTGCCCAGGAAAGGTGTTGTTGTTAGGTAAACTGCCCGCCGGCGATATAGCCCAAAATGGTGCTGATGCAGGCGTAAAACTCGAAATATAACATAACATACAGTCTGATTATTTAGGGCAGTCACTTGTATACATAACATTCGAAAACCAAAACAATGATTGTTGTCATTTCTGTACTGATTGATACAATACGATTGGGAAACCCGATACATGATATGTGAGACCGTAGCTGTGTGGTTAGAGCATCGGACTTGCAAACGGAAAGTCCAAACCTTATTAGTGGCCAATTTTTTTGTAAATATTTTAATAAAGGGTAAAAACATGTAAATAGAATTTTAAAAAATAATTAAAAATATAATTAAAACATAATGCTAAAATCATAAAACATTTAGTGTAAAAAAAAAAGTATCGCCGTACTGGGATTTTAACCATCAAACCTAATAATATTTTTCTGTAAGCCTACAGCTTTGACAACTCGGCCATCCTGCCATGTGTGATAATTCGATTTTATATTATTCAATCAGTGTTTTAACTCACCAATGTTTATATACATCAGCATGTTTGTATACAAGTGACTAACCTGATTAATCGAACTGTACCTACACAATGTATTTATGTTCAACAATAGATTACATGTATGCCTGCCTTGTGAAGATATGAATGACCCCTAACAAGGTCAGTCCAATCTTATCATTGAAGTTTAATAATTTTGAGATTTTTATGTCCCAGTATGAGTTGCCATAAATTGTGCTGCATACCGAGATATTGTAAGGTTCTATCCCCCGTCTGACCCTAATAAAATTAACAGTCTTTCAGATGGGATGTTAAACCGAGGTCTCGTGTAGGTGCTTTACACTGTGCACGTAAAAGAACCAGAGGAGACTCTGGAATAGGTCTCTGTCTGTATCATTGCATTAATGACTAATATCTTCAGGGGGTTTCGCTCATATGGGCAACCGGTAGCGACGATAAATAAAACGTAAAACACACACACAAGATATTGTAATGATGCGGAAGATATCATGATAAGATATTGTGATTATTGTCTTATGTTTTCAGTAATAAATTATTACGGTAAAAAATAAAATTTCGAAAATATGCCCACAAATGACCCAACCAGTTTTTTGTGAAATTACTAGTTGTAAATTACCTCCCTTTATGGGTAAGCATCATCTGAAATTTATACCAGATAACTTCAAATATGTGAAATTAAATCAAACATATGATCCCATAATGCCATGTAGTCAAGTGATCGTTACCGAGTACTTGATCCTATGTTCGTGTATACTATATATATATATATATAATCAAGTATCAGAATTGATACTCGTTACCATCCTTAGCAGTACATATATTTCAGAAGATCTGACAAGCTTCTGGTTTATTTTTGCCTACACGTTTGACCTACAAGACTGTGGTGTGTTAAAGTTCATGGGATTGCAATCTATATAAAGTTCATGGGATTGCAATTTATATAAAGTTCATGTGATTGCCATCTATATAAAGTTCATGTTGTTGCAATTTATATAAAGTTCATGTGATTGCAATTTATATAAAGTTCATGTGATTGCAATTTATATAAAGTTCATGTGATTGCAATCTATATAAAGTTCATGTGATTGCCATCTATATAAAGTTCATGGGATTGCCATCTATATAAAGTTCATGTGATTGCAATCTATATAAAGTTCATGTGATTGCAATTTATATAAAGTTCATGTGATTGCCATCTATATAAAGTTCATGTGATTGCCATCTATATAAAGTTCATGTGATTGCAATCTATATAAAGTTCATGTGATTGCCATCTATATAAAGTTCATGTGATTGCAATCTATATAAAGTTCATGTGATTGCCATCTATATAAAGTTCATGTGATTGCCATCTATATAAAGTTCATGTGATTGCCATTTATATAAAGTTCATGTGATTGCCATCTATATAAAGTTCATGTGATTGCAATCTATATCAAGTTCATGTGATTGCCATCTATATAAGTTCATGTGATTGCAATCTATATCAAGTTCATGTGATTGCCATCTATATAAGTTCATGTGATTGCAATCTATATAAAGTTCATGTGATTGCCATCTATATAAGTTCATGTGATTGCAATCTATATAAAGTTCATGTGATTGCCATCTATATAAAGTTCATGTGATTGCCATCTATATAAAGTTCATGGGATTGCCATCTATATAAAGTGCATGTGATTGCAATTTATATAAAGTTCATGGGATTGCCATCTATATAAAGTTCATGTGATTGCCATCTACAGTCTACATCCGTTATGTCAATGTCGGTTATGTCGAATACTCCGGTTATCTCGAAATCGGGTCAAAGTCCCGTTTCAGACACTATCATTTTACATATAACTGGCTCTGTTTATATTGAATTGGTTATATCAAATTTATTTTTTGGTCCCTTCAGTATAAATGTACAGTATTTCACACTCGCTATGTCAAAATGCCACTTTGTCGCCAAAGTGCAACTTAAAAATTTATCTGATCAAAGACAGACCACCTTGCCTGTGCAAACAATGAAACAGATTGTTGAAGGGGTTTACCCCACTTCAGCAGGTACAAACTTATCGGCACGTATCGGCAATTAACCAATCATTGGATAAATGGCTCATCGTAATAATTATAATTAATCAGATTGTTTTGATTCAAGTACACATATTTAGGCAAACCAAATTCTTCAGAAAAGTCGACATGATCGAACCGTACAGAGTGTAAAAGAGACATGTTTAAATTCAAAAGAATAGAGCAGATTATTTAATCAAGTTGTTTATTACTACACCGTTAATGCACCGTTATTACATCAGCACAGTTCACATGTCAAACATACCGTATATGACATTGTATATTTGACAAAAATGTCTTTACATCACATTTTCGTATACCGTATAAATGTATGTGCTGCATTTTCATTCGCCCACATGGATCGCCGGCAGCGAGGGTAAATAAGCTCCACCATCATCGTACTGCATGTTAGTAAATATTAAATACGATATTACAGTGTTATTTATCAAGTGTACCCATGTCACTGTTATACCAATGACAACATGGAATATGATTTATGGGATAAATGTACGATGGGTAAGGCTGTGATCTACTAGTATGAAAAACATCATCTTTGGATATATGGTCAATATCCGTTCTGTTATATTTTGTTTGGTCCGATGGAATTCGACATAACAGATGTAAAATTCATGTTATTGCCATCTATGTAAAACTTGTGCTATTGCCATCTATGTAAAACTTGTGCTATTGCCATCTATGTAAAACTTGTGTTATTGCCATCTATGTAAAACTTGTGCTATTGCCATCTATGTAAAACTTGTGCTATTGCCATCTATGTAAAACTTGTGCTATTGCCATCTATGTAAAACTTGTGCTATTGCCATCTATATAAAACTTGTGCTATTGCCATCTATGTAAAACTTGTGTTATTGCCATCTATGTAAAACTTGTGTTATTGCCATCTATGTAAAACTTGTGTTATTGCCATCTATGTAAAGCTTGTGTTATTGCCATCTATGTAAAGCTTGTCTTATTGCCATCTATGTAAAACTTGTGTTATTGCCATCTATGTAAAACTTGTCTTATTGCCATCTATGTAACACTTGTCTTATTGCTATCAATGTCAATTCATGTTATTGCTATCTATGTAAAACTTGTCTTATTGCTATCAATGTCAATTCATGTTATTGCCATCTATGTCAAACTTATGTTATTGCCATCTATGTAAAACTTGTCTTATTGCCATCTATGTAAAACTTGTGTTATTGCCATCTATGTAAAACTTGTCTTATTGCCATCTATGTAAAACTTGTGTTATTGCCATCTATGTAAAACTTGTGTTATTGCCATATATGTAAAACTTGTGTTATTGCCATCTATGTAAAACTTGTGTTATTGCCATCTATGTAAAACTTGTGTTATTGCCATCAATGTAAAACTTGTGTTATTGCCATCTATGTAAAACTTGTGTTATTGCCATATATGTAAAACTTGTCTTATTGCCATCTATGTAAAACTTGTGTTATTGCCATCTATGTAAAACTTGTGTTATTGCCATCTATGTAAAACTTGTGTTATTGCCATCTATGTAAAACTTGTGTTATTGCCATATATGTAAAATTTGTCTTATTGCCATCTATGTAAAACTTGTCTTATTGCCATCTATGTAAAACTTGTGTTATTGTCATATATCTAAAACTTGTGTTATTGCCATCTATGTAAAACTTGTGTTATTGTCATCTATGTAACACTTGTCTTATTGCCATATATGTAAAACTTGTCTTATTGCCATCTATGTAAAACTTGTGTTATTGCCATCTATGTAAAACTTGTGTTATTGCCATATATGTAAAACTTGTCTTATTGCCATCTATGTAAAACTTGTGTTATTGCCATATATGTAAAACTTGTCTTATTGCCATCTATGTAAAACTTGTGTTATTGCCTTCTATGTAAAACTTGTGTTATTGCCATATATGTAAAACTTGTCTTATTGCCATCTATGTAAAACTTGTGTTATTGCCATCTATGTAAAACTTGTCTTATTGCCATCTATGTAAAACTTGTCTTATTGCTATCAATGTCAATTCATGTTATTGCTATCGATGTCAATTCATGTTATTGCTATTGATGTCAATTCATGTTATTTCCATCTATATCAATTCACGTCATTGCCATCTATATCAATTCATGTTATTGCCATCTGTATCAATTCACGTCATTGCCATCTATATCAATTCACGTCATTGCCATCTATATCAATTCATGTTATTGCCATCTATATCAATTCATGTTATTGCCATCTGTGTCAATTCATGTTATTTCCATCTATGTCAATTCATGTTATTGCCATCTGTGTCAATTCATGTTATTGCCATCTGTGTCAATTCATGTTATTTCCATCTATGTCAATTCATGTTATTGCCATCTGTGTCAATTCATGTTATTTCCATCTATGTCAATTCATGTTATTGCCATCTATGTCAATTCATGTTATTTCCATCTGTATCAATTCATGTTATTGCCATCTGTGTCAATTCATGTTATTTCCATCTATGTCAATTCATGTTATTGCCATCTATATCAATTCATGTTATTGCCATCTGTGTCAATTCATGTTATTTCCATCTATGTCAATTCATGTTATTGCCATCTGTGTCAATTCATGTTATTTCCATCTATGTCAATTCATGTTATTGCCATCTGTGTCAATTCATGTTATTGCCATCTGTGTCAATTCATGTTATTTCCATCTATGTCAATTCATGTTATTGCCATCTGTGTCAATTCATGTTATTTCCATCTATGTCAAATCATGTTATTTCCATCTATGTCAATTCATGTTATTGCCATCTGTGTCAATTCATGTTATTTCCATCTATGTCAATTCATGTTATTGCCATCTGTGTCAATTCATGTTATTTCCATCTATGTCAATTCATGTTATTGCCATCTATGTCAATTCATGTTGTTGCTATCTATGTCAATTCATGTTGTTGCTATCTATGTCAATTCATGTTGTTGCTATCTATGTGAATTCATGTTGTTGCCATCTATGTCAATTCATGTTGTTGCTATCTATGTAAATTCATGTTGTTGCCATCTATGTGAATTCATGTTGTTGCCATCTATGTAAATTCATGTTATTTCCATCTATGTCAATTCATGTTATTGCCATCTATGTCAATTCATGTTGTTGCTATCTATGTCAATTCATGTTGTTGCTATCTATGTCAATTCATGTTGTTGCTATCTATGTGAATTCATGTTGTTGCCATCTATGTCAATTCATGTTGTTGCTATCTATGTAAATTCATGTTGTTGCCATCTATGTGAATTCATGTTGTTGCCATCTATGTAAATTCATGTTATTTCCATCTATGTGAATTCATGTTGTTGCCATCTATGTGAATTCATGTTATTGCCATCTTTGTAAAATTCATGTTATTGCCATCTATGTCAATTCATGTTATTGCCATCTATGTCAATTCATGATATTGCCATCTTTGTAAAATTCATGTTATTGCCATATATGTAAAAATCCAGGTGATGGCACGAGCTTGTGGGCTATTCACCTATGTCAAGCTATATCCATTAATACATCAATTACAACAACAACACTGTTTTCAATCACAATAGCAAGTGTTATCCATAAACACTGATACTATTTATACACACTTGACCCACAAGATGGCAGCGTCATGTGGCATTTGGTCATGTGATTTCAATCTATGCATAGCAGTCCTGTCGTAGGGGATGGAGGGTATTATTATTGCCAGTGAACTGCCAGCTCAGGTCAGAACCTCTACCTGGACTCCAGGACTCATCCTACAGGGCGACATAGGCAAAATAGTGTCCGTGACATTGCCCCTTCTCCATAGATTTTTTTTAAACAATTAGTTCATTTAACATTAAAATTGTTTCCAGTAAGCTACACTGGCTCATTTTAGAAGGTGACATGGGCGAAGAAGTAGTCGCCCTTGTGACCCTGACTTTGTCCCCCTGGGTGCACAACTTCTCCATAAGAATGACTTTTTATAAATTCCAGACAAAATATTGTCCAGCAAGATACACTGGCCATTGTAAAGCACTCCTATTCAAATATTGTATGTAATGGTCATATTGTGTGGTTTAACCTTATTATGTTGAAATTTATTAAATAATACCATTAAAATAATGCAATCGGGCGCTTTCTCATTTCTCCCAAAAATTTGGGATTAGCTTGAGCCCTGATTCAAATTTTGTCTCTAATGGTAATATTGTGTATGTTAACCCTATTTCATTGACATTTATTAAATAATATTATTTAACCCTTTCAACACTACAGGCCTATAAAAAGACTTACAAAAAGTGTAGATCCAGATGAGCCGGCTCGTCTCATCAGGATCTGCACTTTTTGTCAGTAATAATTATTACTATTTTTAGATCAAATTACCCATTTTATCAATGAACTGGTTCAAAGGTAATTTTCTTATTAATTTATTGGTCTAATAATAGCATGCACCAGTCCATGTCAGTTACTTGGGGTTGAATGGGTTAATGGTGCAATTGTGCTGCTTCTACCTTCTCCCAAACATTCTGACCAATGATGGGCCTGACACTCTTACTCAAATGATATGATTGAGATTTGCTCTTGATTCAACCAATCAGAAGGTAGAGATTGGAGAAAAGTTTTATAATCTTGAGATCAAGCCTGGGCTCTACTATTAAATAATTAAACAAAACTACTGTTTCCTGGCATGACGGTTAGACAAATTGTGTTAGTGCCTAGTGCCGTAAAAGCAGAAATGAACAAACCTTGGCAAACCCCCAGGTCTTGATACATTGGAAACCTGCTTGAGTACCTCTCTGAAATATAAAACTACAGGATAAATATCAATCTCTCTATAACATCCATCCACCAGAATACATGATATATATCAAGCTCTCTATAACATCCATGCACCAGAATACATGAACACATACCAAGCTCTCTATAACATCCATCCACCAGAATACATGAACACATACCAAGCTCTCTAAAACATCCATCCACCAGAATACATGAATACATACCAAGCTCTCTATAACATCCATCCACCAGAATACATGAACACATACCAAGCTCTCTATAACATCCATCCACCAGAATACATGAACACATACCAAGCTCTCTAAAACATCCATCCACCAGAATACATGAACACATACCAAGCTCTCTATAACATCCATCCACCAGAATACATGAACACATACCAAGCTTTCTAAAACATCCATCCACCAGAATACATGAATACATACCAAGCTCTCTATAACATCCATCCACCAGAATACATGAACACATACCAAGCTCTCTATAACATCCATCCACCAGAATACATGAACACATACCAAGCTCTCTAAAACATCCATCCACCAGAATACATGAACACATACCAAGCTCTCTATAACATCCATCCACCAGAATACATGAACACATACCAACCTCTCTATAACATCCATCCACCAGAATACATGAACACATACCAACCTCTCTATAACATCCATCCACCAGAATACATGAACACATACCAAGCTCTCTATAACATCCATCCACAAGAATACATACCAAGCTCTCTATAACATCCATCCACCAGAATACATGATATATACCAACCTCTCTATAACATCCATCCACCAGAATACATGATGTATACCAAGCTCTCTATAACATCCATCCACCAGAACACATGAACACATACCAATCTCTCTATAACATCCATCCACCAGAATACATGAACACATACAAAGCTCTCTATAACATCCATCCACCAGAATACATACCAAGCTCTCTATAACATCCATCCACCAGAATACATGAACACATACCAACCTCTCTAAAACATCCATCCACCAGAATACATGAACACATACCAACCTCTCTATAACATCCATCCACCAGAATACATGAACACATACCAACCTCTCTATAACATCCATCCACAAGAATACATACCAAGCTCTCTAAAACATCCATCCACCAGAATACATGAACACATACCAACCTCTCTATAACATCCATCCACCAGAATACATGAACACATACCAACCTCTCTATAACATCCATCCACCAGAATACATGAAACATACCAAGCTCTCTAAAACATCCATCCACCAGAATACATGAACACATACCAAGCTCTCTATAACATCCATCCACCAGAATACATGAACACATACCAAGCTCTCTAAACATCCATCCACCAGAATACATGAATACATACCAGTCTCTTAACATCCATCCCCAGAATACTGAACACATACCAAGCTCTCTATAACATCCATCCACATACCAAGCTCTCTATAACATCCATCCACCAGAATACATGAACACATACCAAGCTCTCTATAACATCCATCCACCAGAATACATGAACACATACCAACCTCTCTATAACATCCATCCACCAGAATACATGAACACATACCAACCTCTCTATAACATCCATCCACCAGAATACATGAACACATACCAAGCTCTCTATAACATCCATCCACAGAATACATACCAAGCTCTCTATAACATCCATCCACCAGAATACATGATATATACCAACCTCTCTATAACATCCATCCACCAGAATACATGATGTATACCAAGCTCTCTATAACATCCATCCACCAGAACACATGAACACATACCAATCTCTCTATAACATCCATCCACCAGAATACATGATGTTTTTTGTACATACCAAGCTCTCTATAACATCCATCCACCAATACATGAAACATACCAACCTCTCTAAACATCCATCCACCAGAATACATGACACATACCAACCTCTCTATAACATCCATCCACCAGAATACATGAAACATACCAACCTCTCTATAACATCCATCCACAAGAATACATACCAAGCTCTCTATAACATCCATCCACCAGAATACATGAACACATACCAACCTCTCTATAACATCCATCCACCAGAATACATGAACACATACCAACCTCTCTATAACATCCATCCACCAGAATACATGAACACATACCAACCTCTCTATAACATCCATCCACCAGAATACATACCAAGCTCTCTATAACATCCATCCAACAGAATACATGAAACATACCAACCTCTCTATAACATCCATCCACAAGAATACATACCAAGCTCTCTATAACATCCATCCACCAGAATACATGAACACATACCAACTCTCTATAACATCCATCCACCAGAATACAGAACACATACCAAGCTCTCTAAACATCCATCCACCAGAATACATGATATATACCAAGCTCTCTATAACATCCATCCACCAGAATACATGAACACATACCAAGCTCTCTATAACATCCATCCACCAGATACATGAAACATACCAAGCTCTCTAAAACATCCATCCACCAAATACATGATAATACCAACTCTCTATACATCCTCCACCAGAATACATGAAACATACCAAGCTCTCTATAACATCCATCCACCAGAATACATGAAACATACCAAGCTCTCTATAACATCATCCACCAGAATACATGAAACATACCAAGCTCTCTATAACATCCATCCACCAGAATACATGAACACAACCAACCTCTCTATAACATCCATCCACCAGAATACATGAAAATACCACTCTCTAACATCCATCCACAAGAATACATACCAAGCTCTCTATAACATCCATCCACCAGAATACATGATGTATACCAATCTCTCTATAACATCCATCCACCAGAATACATGAACACATACCAACCTCTCTATAACATCCATCCACCAGAATACATGAACACATACCAACATCTCTATAACATCCATCCACCAGAATACATGAACACATACCAACCTCTCTATAACATCCATCCACAAGAATACATACCAAGCTCTCTATAACATCCATCCACCAGAATACATGAACACATACCAAGCTCTATATAACATCCATCCACCAGAATACATGAACACATACCAAGCTCTCTATAACATCCATCCACAAGAATACATACCAATCTCTCTATAACACCCATCCACCAGAATACATGAACACATACCAAGCTCTCTATAACATATATCCACCAGAATACATGAACACATACCAAGCTCTCTATAACATCCATCCACCAGAACACATGATATATACCAATCTCTCTATAACATCCATCCACCAGAACACATGATATATACCAACCTCTCTATAACATCCATCCACCAGAACACATGATATATACCAACCTCTCTATAACATCCATCCACCAGAACACATGATATATACCAACCTCTCTATAACATCCATCCACCAGAATACATGATAATACCAAGCTCTCTATAACATCCATCCACCAGAATACATGATAATACCAACTCTCTATAACATCCATCCACCAGAATACATGATAATACCAACCTCTCTATAACATCCATCCACCAGAACACATGATATATACCAACCTCTCTATAACATCCATCCACCAGAATACATGAATATACCAACCTCTCTATAACATCCATCCACCAGAATACATGATATATACCAACCTCTCTATAACATCCATCCACCAGAACACATGATATATACCAACCTCTCTATAACATCCATCCACCAGAACACATGATATATACCAACCTCTCTATAACATCCATCCACCAGAACACATGATATATACCAACCTCTCTATAACATCCATCCACCAGAATACATGATATATACCAACCTCTCTATAACATCCATCCACCAGAATACATGATATATACCAACCTCTCTATAACATCCATCCACCAGAATACATGATATATACCAACCTCTCTATAACATCCATCCACCAGAATACATGATATATACCAACCTCTCTATAACATCCATCCACCAGAATACATGATATATACCAACCTCTCTATAACATCCATCCACCAGAATACATGATTATACCAACTCTCTATAACATCCATCCACCAGAATACATGATGTATACCAACCTCTCTATAACATCCATCCACCAGAATACATGATATATACCAATCTCTCTATAACATCCATCCACCAGAACACATGATATATACCAACCTCTCTATAACATCCATCCACCAGAACACATGATATATACCAAGCTCTCTATAACATCCATGCACCAGAATACATGATGTATACCAACCTCTCTATAACATCCATGCACCAGAATACATGATGTATACCAACCTCTCTATAACATCCATCCACCAGAATACATGATATATACCAACCTCTCTATAACATCCATCCACCAGAATACATGATGTATACCAACCTCTCTATAACATCCATCCACCAGAATACATGATATATACCAATCTCTCTATAACATCCATCCACCAGAACACATGATATATACCAACCTCTCTATAACATCCATCCACCAGAACACATGATATATACCAAGCTCTCTATAACATCCATGCACCAGAATACATGATGTATACCAACCTCTCTATAACATCCATGCACCAGAATACATGATGTATACCAACCTCTCTATAACATCCATCCACCAGAATACATGATGTATACCAACCTCTCTATAACATCCATCCACCAGAATACATGATGTATACCAACCTCTCTATAACATCCATCCACCAGAATACATGATGTATACCAATCTCTCTATAACATCCATCCACCAGAATACATGATATATACCAACCTCTCTATAACATCCATCCACCAGAATACATGATGTATACCAACCTCTCTATAACATCCATCCACCAGAATACATGATGTATACCAACCTCTCTATAACATCCATCCACCAGAATACATGATGTATACCAACCTCTCTATAACATCCATCCACCAGAATACATGATATATACCAACCTCTCTATAACAACGTTCCAATTAGCAGTCCAATGGATAACGCACTGGACTTGTAATCCAGTGGTCACAGGTTCATTCCCCAACCATCCTCTTAAATCTAAAATGACTAATCTCCTCAGCAGGCTTCGCTCATATGGGCAACCGGTAGTGACGATGAATAAACTTAAAAACACACACACAAACACACAACCATCCATCAGAATACATGGATAAATATACAATGGATACTCAATGCAATTCACTTGTCAAACATGCCGTCTCCGTGGCCTAATGGTTAAAGCGTCCGCCTACGGAGCGGGAGGTCGAAGGTTCGAATCTCGTCAGGGGTTCGTTCTGATATGGCCGGTTGGTGAGCCGCCAGCTAGTTAAATAATGGTTACTGATTGCCTACCAGCCTGGCATACAAGCATAGGATTCGGGAAGTACTGATGTTCATAAAAAGAGGTATCTCATAAGTCAGAATGGCTGGCCCTTTAAATAGGGGTGACATTACAAACACTTTATATGACATTGTATATTTTAACCCATTCAACACCAAGTAACTGACATGGACTGGTCCAACATATTGTTAGACCAATAAATTAATAAGAAAATTACATTTGGATCAGTTCATTTATCAAAATGGGTAATTTTTTTTCTAAAAATAGTTATATTACTTGAAAAAAGTGCAGATCCTGATGAGACGGCTCGTCACGAGCCGGCTCATCTGGATCTACACTTTTTTGTAAGCCAATTTAGAGGTCTGTGGTGTTGAAAGGGTTAAGGGACATATTACAAAACATGCAGTCAGTGGTGTGTACTGCTTCAAACAAATTTTTAATCTAAAATTCAAGTTAAAGCAGGTACAAAAGGTTTATTGTTACAAATGATGGGTGTGTACCACAAACAACTTACCCTATATGTTTTGTTGGACAGCGGATATTGACGAGATCTGTTTCAGTGATATTCTGAAAACATTTGAAGATCAAGTTGTGTGTTCAGGTGCATCAAAAACAAAACTCAATTTAACACATACCATATGAAATGAGAATATTGTTTATTTGTTTCTGGAGTTTAAAGTCGTTGCACCAACATATTAGGGTATATTGAGTTTCTCCAGCTGTTATTGGTGGAAGAAGAACCTGGGTGCCTCTCAGAGCAAATTCCATGCATGGACAGGTGCTCAGGTAGCAGTATATCATGCATGGACAGGTGCTCAGGTAGCAGTATATCATGCATGGACAGGTGCTCAGGTAGCAGTATATCATGCATGGACAGGTGCTCAGGTAGCAGTATATCATGCATGGACAGGTGCTCAGGTAGCAGTATATCATGCATGGACAGGTGCTCAGGTAGCAGTATATCATGCATGGACAGGTGCTCAGGTATTGTGGGGTGTGGTGCAGTATATCATGCATGGACAGGTACTCAGGTAGCAGTATATCATGCATGGACAGGTGCTCAGGTAGCAGTATATCATGCATGGATAGGTACTCAGGTAGCAGTATTTCATGCATGGACAGGTGCTCAGGTAGCAGTATATCATGCATAGACAGGTGCTCAGGTAGCAGTATATCATGCATGGACAGGTGCTCAGGTAGCAGTATATCATGCATGGACAGGCACTCAGGTAGCAGTATATCATGCATGGACAGGTGCTCAGGTAGCAGTATATCATGCATGGACAGGCACTCAGGTAGCAGTATATCATGCATGGACAGGTGCTCAGGTAGCAGTATATCATGCATGGACAGGTGCTCAGGTAGCAGTATATCATGCATGGACAGGTGCTCAGGTAGCAGTATATCATGCATGGACAGGCTAGCAGTATATCATGCATGGATAGGTACTCAGGTAGCAGTATATCATACATGGACAGGTGCTCAGGTAGCAGTATATCATGCATGGACAGGCTAGCAGTATATCATGCATGGATAGGTACTCAGGTAGCA
Source organism: Archivesica marissinica (assembly GCA_014843695.1). NCBI lineage: Eukaryota > Metazoa > Mollusca > Bivalvia > Venerida > Vesicomyidae > Archivesica > Archivesica marissinica. Next base: position 30,279,558 of record CM026393.1, read on the forward strand.
GTATATCATGCATGGACAGGTGCTCAGGTAGCAGTATATCATGCATGGACAGGCACTCAGGTAGCAGTATATCATGCATGGACAGGTGCTCAGGTAGCAGTATATCATGCATGGACAGGTGCTCAGGTAGCAGTATATCATGCATGGACAGGCGCTCAGGTAGCAGTATATCATGCATGGACAGGTGCTCAGGTAGCAGTATATCATGCATGGACAGGTGCTCAGGTAGCAGTATATCATGCATGGACAGGTGCTCAGGTAGCAGTATATCATGCATGGACAGGTGCTCAGGTAGCAGTATATCATGCATGGACAGGTGCTCAGGTAGCAGTATATCATGCATGGACAGGTGCTCAGGTAGCAGTATATCATGCATGGACAGGTGCTCAGGTAGCAGTATATCATGCATGGACAGGTACTCAGGTAGCAGTATATCATGCATGGACAGGTGCTCAGGTAGCAGTATATCATGCATGGACAGGTGCTCAGGTAGCAGTATATCATGCATGGACAGGTGCTCAGGTAGCAGTATATCATGCATGGACAGGTGCTCAGGTAGCAGTATATCATGCATGGACAGGTGCTCAGGTAGCAGTATATCATGCATGGACAGGCACTCAGGTAGCAGTATATCATGCATGGACAGGTGCTCAGGTAGCAGTATATCATGCATGGACAGGTGCTCAGGTAGCAGTATATCATGCATGGACAGGTGCTCAGGTAGCAGTATATCATGCATGGACAGGTGCTCAGGTAGCAGTATATCATGCATGGACAGGTGCTCAGGTAGCAGTATATCATGCATGGACAGGTAGCAGTATATCATGCATGGACAGGTGCTCAGGTAGCAGTATATCATGCATGGACGGTGCTCAGGTAGCAGTATATCATGCATGGACAGGCACTCAGGTAGCAGTATATCATGCATGGACAGGTACTCAGGTAGCAGTATATCATGCATGGACAGGTGCTCAGGTAGCAGTATATCATGCATGGACAGGCTAGCAGTATATCATGCATGGACAGGTGCTCAGGTAGCAGTATATCATGCATGGACAGGTGCTCAGGTAGCAGTATATCATGCATGGACAGGTGCTCAGGTAGCAGTATATCATGCATGGACAGGCTAGCAGTATATCATGCATGGACAGGTGCTCAGGTAGCAGTATATCATGCATGGACAGGTGCTCAGGTAGCAGTATATCATGCATGGACAGGTGCTCAGGTAGCAGTATATCATGCATGGACAGGTGCTCAGGTAGCAGTATATCATGCATGGACAGGCGCTCAGGTAGCAGTATATCATGCATGGACAGGTGCTCAGGTAGCAGTATATCATGCATGGACAGGGCTCAGGTAGCAGTATATCATGCATGGACAGGTGCTCAGGTAGCAGTATATCATGCATGGACAGGTGCTCAGGTAGCAGTATATCATGCATGGACAGGTACTCAGGTAGCAGTATATCATGCATGGACAGGTGCTCAGGTAGCAGTATATCATGCATGGACAGGTACTCAGGTAGCAGTATATCATGCATGGACAGGCACTCAGGTAGCAGTATATCATGCATGGACAGGTCTCAGGTAGCAGTATATCATGCATGGACAGGTGCTCAGGTAGCAGTATATCATGCATGGACAGGTGCTCAGGTAGCAGTATATCATGCATGGACAGGTGCTCAGGTAGCAGTATATCATGCATGGACAGGTGCTCAGGTAGCAGTATATCATGCATGGACAGGTGCTCAGGTAGCAGTATATCATGCATGGACAGGTAGCAGTATATCATGCATGGATAGGTACTCAGGTAGCAGTATATCATGCATGGACAGGCTAGCAGTATATCATGCATGGACAGGTGCTCAGGTAGCAGTATATCATGCATGGACAGGTGCTCAGGTAGCAGTATATCATGCATGGACAGGTGCTCAGGTAGCAGTATATCATGCATGGACAGGTGCTCAGGTAGCAGTATATCATGCATGGACAGGTGCTCAGGTAGCAGTATATCATGCATGGACAGGCTAGCAGTATATCATGCATGGACAGGTGCTCAGGTAGCAGTATATCATGCATGGACAGGTGCTCAGGTAGCAGTATATCATGCATGGACAGGTGCTCAGGTAGCAGTATATCATGCATGGACAGGTGCTCAGGTAGCAGTATTTCATGCATGGACAGGTGCTCAGGTAGCAGTATATCATGCATGGACAGGTGCTCAGGTAGCAGTATTTCATGCATGGACAGGTGCTCAGGTAGCAGTATATCATGCATGGACAGGTGCTCAGGTAGCAGTATATCATGCATGGACAGGTGCTCAGGTAGCAGTATATCATGCATGGACAGGTGCTCAGGTAGCAGTATATCATGCATGGACAGGTGCTCAGGTAGCAGTATTTCATGCATGGACAGGTGCTCAGGTAGCAGTATATCATGCATGGACAGGTGCTCAGGTAGCAGT
>CM026393.1:30283020-30393506 GCA_014843695.1 Archivesica marissinica
GGACAGGTGCTCAGGTAGCAGTATATCATGCATGGACAGGTGCTCAGGTAGCAGTATATCATGCATGGACAGGTGCTCAGGTAGCAGTATATCATGCATGGACAGGTGCTCAGGTAGCAGTATATCGCAGGCCAGGTACTCAGGTAGCAGTATATCATGCATGGACAGGTGCTCAGGTAGCAGTATATCGCAGGCCAGCATGGACAGGTGCTCAGGTAGCAGTATATCGCAGGCCAGCATGGACAGTGCTCAGGTAGCAGTATATCGCAGGCCAGCATGGACAGGTGCTCAGGTAGCAGTATATCGCAGGCCAGCATGGACAGGTGCTCAGGTAGCAGTATATCGCAGGCCAGCATGGACAGGTGCTCAGGTAGCAGTATATCATGCATGGACAGGCACTCAGGTAGCAGTATATCCACCAGCATGGACAGGCACTCAGGTAGCAGTATATCCACCAGCATGGACAGGTGCTCAGGTAGCAGTATATCGCAGGCCAGCATGGACAGGTGCTCAGGTAGCAGTATATCATGCATGGACAGGTGCTCAGGTAGAACCACCGACCTTCCAGCTGCTTCTTCACATGAAAGAATTTGACACCCCAAGTGGGATTCGAAGTTATTTAGTTTATATAAATTTATTTTAGCTTACAACTTATATTAATCACTCTCGAGTCCTCATTCCTGATGGAATCCATCGCCATGAGGGAGAGAGAAGAGGCAACGTGGAATTTAAATGCCTTGCCTAAGGGCACACTCGTAATGGCTCCAGCGGGGCTCAAACTCCGGACCTTTCGGATTCGAAGTTATTTGAAGTCAACGACCATAACCACTCAGCCATGGAGGCCACTAAATGACAAAATTAATCAATAAGTATTGAATACAGAAAGTAGATTAAAGCCTGGATCATAATTTGTGTGAGAAAGAAATAATTTGTTTTATTTTAACCGATCAGACATTCTGGTATATGTATCTATTCATTAATATTTTTGTTTTAGTCAAAACAATTACCAACTTACAGCTAATTTGCTGCCATCAACACCCCCATCCCGGAAACATTTATTGCACTCCGGCAACCGATTCTGAAAATAGAATGACCTTATTTATTAAACATGTTAAAAACATAAAAAAAAAAGCAAGTAGCTTCATTGAAATTACAACCCGAAAATATGTTTTAGCCTGATCAGCTTCACTAGCATATAAAATCGGGACTCCATAGAGATGCTCTCTGGAAGTCTCGTACAAAATCCTTGGAAACCTGTAGGAGATTCTAGCAAATCAAACAGCAGTGCCTCTACAAGACTGTAGGAGATTCTAGGAAAATCAAACAGCAGTGCCTCTACAAGACTGTAGGAGATTCTAGGAAAATCAAACAGCAGTGCCTCTACAAGACTGTAGGAGATTCTAGTAAATCAAACAGCAGTGTCTCTACAATACTGTAGGAGATTCTAGCAAATCAAACAGCAGTGCCTCTACAAGACTGTAGGAGATTCTAGTAAATCAAACAGCAGTGCCTCTACAAGACTGTAGGAGATTCTAGCAAATCAAACAGCAGTGTCTCTACAATACTGTAGGAGACTCTAGCAAATCAAACCACAGTGCCTCTACAAGACTGTAGGAGACTCTAGCAAATCAAACCACAGTGCCTCTACAAGACTGTAGAAGACTCTAGCAAATCAAACAGCAGTGTCTCTACAAGACTGTAGGAGACTCTAGCAAATCAAACAGCAGTGTCTCTACAAGACTGTAGGAGACTCTAGCAAATCAAACAGCAGTGCCTCTACAAGACTGTAGGAGACTCTAGCAAATCAAACCACAGTGCCTCTACAAGACTGTAGGAGACTCTAGCAAATCAAACAGCAGTGTCTCTACAATACTGTAGGAGACTCTAGCAAATCAAACCACAGTGCCTCTACAAGACTGTAGGAGACTCTAGCAAATCAAACCACAGTGCCTCTACAAGACTGTAGAAGACTCTAGCAAATCAAACAGCAGTGTCTCTACAAGACTGTAGGAGACTCTAGCAAATCAAACAGCAGTGTCTCTACAAGACTGTAGGAGACTCTAGCAAATCAAACAGCAGTGCCTCTACAAGACTGTAGGAGACTCTAGCAAATCAAACCACAGTGCCTCTACAAGACTGTAGGAGACTCTAGCAAATCAAACAGCAGTGTCTCTACAAGACTGTAGGAGACTCTAGCAAATCAAACAGCAGTGTCTCTACAAGACTGTAGGAGACTCTAGCAAATCCAACCACAGTGCATCTACAAGACTGTAGAAGACTCTAGCAAATCAAACCACAGTGCCTCTACAAGACTGTAGGAGACTCTAGCAAATCAAACCACAGTGCCTCTACAAGCATCATGGTAAAAAACAAAGGTCCACAACTCCATCAACAGATTGTACCGTTTTTACTTTTTGCTATGTATTTAATAGGCAATTTATTTGTTGTTTTACAACAAGGAGTGCTTTACAAATGGTCAAATCTTACTGGACAATATGTTGTCCGAAAAATTAATTTTTTTAGGGAGAAATGGTGTCCCCAGAGGGTGATATCAGGGTCCCAAGGGCGCCTACTTCACCCATGTCACCCTCTAGAATGAGCCCTGTATAATGCAATGGGTCACAACTTCATTTAAAGACATTCAAGCAAAACATCATGAACACTGTGATGATGCTCAACTAGACTTCATAGTGATGCATTTGTGACAGTTTGGTCGATATCCAATGAAAACTGTGTGAGCAGTAACTACAGGTAACTACTCTGTAAGATGTTCAGTAATGTAGACTGCTGTGGCGGAGAAGACCACCCACATTTCCTGGGTAGAAACCACAATACTCAATTCTCCAGCCTCTGCAAGCGACTGACAAATTTCTCACATATTATCATTGATCACTTGTCCTTGATAGGGAGCGAACCTGCGGCCCTGATGATAGCAATAGGAGGAGGAGAGTTCTAACAACAGCGATCTAGGTCATTTGGCGACGGAGTTGTCTATTGTAGCAACCCATTCAACCCCAAGTAACTGACATGGACTGGTGCGTGATATTTTCAGACCAATAAATTAATAAGAAAATTACCTTTGGACCAGTTCATTTATCAAAATGGGTAATTTTATCTAAAAATAGTAATAATTATTACTGGCAAAAAAGTGCAGATCACGAGCCGGCTCATCTGGATCTACACTTTTCATAAGCCTATTTAGAGGCCTGTGGGGTTGAAAGGGTTAAAACGACATTACATTGCAAAAAGCAAATAAAATTCATGGCTACTACACATTCTTCTGAAAACATTCGAACACTAACATTGAATCAATAAACAGTGTTTTTTGTTTTTGTGGTATACAAACTATCAAAAGTGAAAGTAGGATTTGATATAACGGTCATCTGCGCTCCTGAATTGACGTTTGTTTGTCATTGGATTTAATACTAAACACGCGATACTTTCGATTAGAGATAATTTAACTAAGATTAGTCTACAAATAAATATGCATAGACACACATGTGAGATATCGTGGTAAATATGTACCATACCCTGTGTTATTCAGGATAAACGCATTGTATTACGCATGAATGTCGACCCTATTTATATTATTTTGTTATGTCATACGGCGCTTGTTTATTTGTTGAAATACTCAGTTTATGAGGCAAATATTTGGGAACAAATTATACCATATAATAGCAAATTACATGCTGCAGACATTTGCGTTACACCGATGTAGTGTCGCTTTAAAACAAACGAAACTAATTGACATCAGTAATGCATACAGTAACAGTTCACACTTATAGACATGATTTAATCAGGACTGCAGGGTTCATTCTAGGTCAGAATTTTTGGGAGAAGTGAGAATGCATGTGATCGCTTCCTTAAATGGTGTTCTTTAATATACTTCTGCAGAATAGGGTTAAAATGCACAGTACAACCATTAAATACAACATTTGAATAGAAGGAATGCTTTATAATGGGCCAGTGTATCTTACTAGACAAAATTCTGATTGAAAATCGTAAAAACCAACAAAAAAATAATATTTTTTATTAGGGAGAAGAGAGGGCCCCAGAGGGCGAAATCAGGGTCCCTATGGCGACAATTTCGCCCACATCGCCCTCTAGAATGATCCCTGGACTGAGGTCTTGAGAAGTTGAGAGAGATTAACACTAATATTGCAACAACTCATTTTGCAATCAAGCTAATAGAAATGTGTAGAAACTAATTATCGTTAACAATTAAGGCTCAAGCTTTTCATGAAGTATTCAGGAATATCAAATTGATAAAAAAATCTATATGCATTGTAAGTTAATTTGATCAAAACGTTTTAAAAAGATAGCCTATTAAGTGAGGATTAGTGTCGATGTAACAATCATTAGGTCAATGACACATTAATTATGCAACAATCAATTCGCGTTTCAAGGACAGCCAAATACAATTTGCCTAAAGCCATTAACATATACAATATGAAATATGCACTGACCACAAATATTACATTCAACATCATCGGCTGTCCGATTAGCACAGTGGTTAGCACGCTCACTTCTCACCAATGCAACCCAGGTTCGATCATCAGGACCGGGAAGTATGTGAGATAGTATGGTGGTCGCCAGATCGGACAGGTGCGATTTCTCTGGTTACTCCGGTTTCCTCCAACACGAATGACCACATTTATGCTTTCATCTGCGCCAATGAGAATGATTAATATAAGTTGTTAAAACTTGCTTCGCAATCGTTGTAAAATAAATAAAGTTTAAACTTTAAACATCACCTTACTCAGAATACATTTCATCAACTAATATGGAACATGCACTTATCTTATCCAAATACCCTATGCCCTATAGTAAATGTTCATTGTGACACGGAACAGGACATCACTTTGGTATAAACACATGTATCTCACATGGTTAATCTCTACTACTCATCTTCCTTCTCTTTACTAAGTTACCAGTTTGGCATTATTTTTTGTAATTCTTTTCTATATTCCACCATATTTGTTTGCTTCTTTGCAGAATGCCTGTTTGCCAATTATTCATTTATTCTTCTTGGGGAGGGCTAGTTTACTAATGTTGCTAGAACTTGCTGCCCAACCCATTTTGCATTTGATCATATATAATGAATGTTAAAGCAGCATTACATCGTAATAAAGGATGTTTTGGGTAAAATATAAATACTAATGTGTGTGTGTTTACAAAAATCGAAATAGTCGCTCAGAAACGATAAAATTCCAATAAATTTAAACCGTCGTATACGCGAATTTGTTTATCAACACATGAAATGTAAACACACACAGCGCGCATGCGTGAAACAACATATATATTTTGAACATGAAAGACTATCTATCTATCTTCCTCTAATGTCGAACCCCTCACGGGGATGTAGAAATGTCCCTAAAAGACTTAGCTAACAGAGGTATGAATCAACATATCAAGTAATTTAATTAAAAAAGACAACGTGGGACAAATGGGGACGATGCGTTCTGGTTGTAAACAAGTGCGTGACCGATCGACTCGGAAAGTCCTACTTTCGGTTTCGAGTTGTTTTATCGCAAAAACCACTGTTTACCAAATGAACATAAGCATACAAAGTATAATGTTAGAATGTGTAGCAGCATTGATACCCATACGTAAAAATTGAATATTTCAAATATCTTTTATTTCATTACGATGTAATGCTGCTTTAAACTATCGAATATCCTCTTAACCCTTTCAACACCACAGACCTCTAAATTGGCTTATAAAATAGTGTAGATCCAGATGAGCCGGCTTGTGACAAGCCGTCTCATCAGGATCTGCATTTTTTTCAAGTAATATAACTATTTTTAGAAAAAAAATTACCCAATTTGATAAATGAACTGATCCAAATGTAATTTTGTTATTAATTTATTGGTCTAAAAATATCATGGACCAGTCCATGTCAGTTACTTGGTGTTGAATGGGTTAAGTCTATATGTACTATATATGTAAAATAGAATATGATTAAACAAGTAACATGGTAACTGCATCAAATCTAATATAGATAGAATTGTAACAGAAGTGATAATTATTGTCAGAAAGTCTTGTAAAATACCAGCGCACAGGGTTCCCGCTGTCGGTCCCAATGGCGACAATTGCGACAAAAAACAAATATTGGCGCTATATTTTGTGAATTGGTGAAAAAAAATGTTGCACAACATAAACAAGATGTTTATTTGGGTATTGGGCTATTGGTGTTAATTGACCTTGATTATAAGTAATTGTTGGCATGGCGCCAGCTCATCAAAACTATAAACCAGGAACCTGTCAATCAATTTACACTCAGAACCAAGAAGAACAAAGCTCTTGTGTGACATATTAAAATTTGCACAGTTGACACGGGCACTAGTAACGACGACAACAGGAACTTGTAATTTTATCCAATACTGTCATAAGGCACCAAAAGCATTGTACCTCTCTTCTAGAACCCCTCTATTAAACAAGATATACTGTGATGGATTTATATTGTCTGAAAGACACATTATTCAATAATTACAACACAATGCATAAAGTTAGTTTACTATTGTGGCATTACGTTCACAACCTCCTTTTATGTGACTGTGACTGTGTGTGTGTGTGTGCGTGTGCGTGTGTGTGTGTGTTTTACGTTTATTTATCGTCGCATTTTAGATTTTTGGAGGATAGTGCAATGATATAGACAGAGACCCTTTCCAGAGTTTCCTCTGGTTCTTTTACGTGCACGGTGTACAGCACCGACACAAGACCTCGGTTTAATATCCCATCTGAAAGACTGTTAATTGTATTAGGGTCAGACGGGGGATCGAACTTGCGATACCTGGATTACCAGTCCAGCGTGTTACCACTGGACTACATATCCATCTGTATGGCTAATATTGTGCATGAACATCAATTTATATTCAAATGCCTTAAAGGCCTGCAGTTTGACCCCGTCCAATTGTAAAGATTTATACTTTACTACCTGTTCCATGTGATTAGTGGCTTGTATCAACAATGTAGCAGTACATTCAGTATAATTTGGCGTATGTAGGTATTTTCTAACGGTTAATATGCACGATCACTCTGTGAGCTGAGAATTAGTCAAAATGAGGCCCTGACAATTTAAGTAAACGTATATTATTGATTGTAAAGAAAATTGATAGTTATGAGTATTCAAACTACATAATCCAGATCAGCCCAGGGACATAGATTACATGTTATGTAGGTGCCTCATCAGCCGTAGCGTAATCACTGAGACTGATAATTTGTATGCATGTATATAATATATGTGTATGGGCCGGAGGCCTTGAATTACGAATAAACTGTTAAACTGATCAGGATCTATGTTGTTTGTAAGGTCGGAGTTTCGTCACTTTCATATTCTGTTCTGTCACTTTCATGTATCATCTGGTTTAAAAAGGCCGCCAGATTAAGTGTGAAAATAATGCCAGTTTATACCTTGCCCAAATGTTGGATTTGAACTGGAGCGTACAACGGAGTCTTGTATTATTCTTGACTTGCACCGTCTCATTCCATTGACATATTGCCAAATTTGAGCGTATAGTGTAGTGAAGAGCAGAGAAGGTTCCAATACGTTTGTCATGGAAAACATTCAAGCTGTTGTTGAATGATTCCACGCTACTAGTGTCCATGTGGTAGATATAATTTTGCGCTTCCTTATAAACATAGCATTTTCTAACACATGACAGCAACAGTTCTACAGCAACAGGACTTGTAAGTATTTGACGGCTGGGGATATAGTTGGGATCTATTTTACACCGAGACTCGGGTGAACAGTCTGTGTGGTCATTTTGGTAATGTTTGACAATACATTCCATTTTTGTTCGAAGTATGGATTGGTCACCATTGCAATTACGCATAGCATATTGCATATGTGTTTTGACCGGCCCAACTTTGTTGGAAAGTTGAATGGACCAGGTTTTGCCCTCTCGGCATTTTGCACCACTTGATATCTGTTTCAGTTGCTTTTCAAGGGATACGGATGCATGCCATGTGTCATATTGATTTACTGTACGTTGCTGATTTTCTCTGATATATTTGCTAACACTTGTATTACGATCGTGACCATGGCGTCGAACATTAATTTGTTTTGTTTCAAGGTGGGCATATATTCTTTTTGTGCCCAGAAGCTCATGTCGCTGTGCACATGGGTCGTCAGCACGGCTGACTATTTCGTGATGTATTACTTGTTTAGTATTATACCCAAGACAGGCAACGTCAGTGAACTTGGAGTTTCGCCGAGTACTGTGCCGTGCATCTGTTACCAAGTCTATTGAGTTATCAGGCCCGTTTAACTGAAGCTCTTCGGTTAGAGCAATATCACAGGATGACCGTCTTTCTTCGCTAATATGATCAGACGTGAATTTTAGATAAGCTTTAGTCGTTCGAGATCCAAGCGTTTGCAGTCCAATTGTAGAAATGAATCTATCCATCTGTGATGGTAGCATGCCACTTGTGATATAGCCATGAAACATTCGTAACGTGACTAAATTCTTTCCATTAGATAGTTCAAGTGATGATTTCCAAACAGACTTAAATTGGCATTGGTCACATGTTACAATGAATTGTTTGCCATAGTCAATACTATTAGTCGCCTTCAATGTCAACCTGAAATCACAAGTACCGCTATGTCTGTATGAAATGTCTGAGAAGTTCTGCAATGCAGTTTGTGTTGTAATAACGAGATTCTCATCGTACGACTGCAAAGTACATTCATTGTGGTCATCTACTGGGGCAGGATGGCTATTCTCTTCCGACAATAGGCTCTCTTTGTATTTTGTAACTATTATATTGAGTACATCAAGAGTATTAGGTTTATCGTTCTGTATACGTCTCAAAGCGAGATCAATACATTTTAGATCACTTCGAAATTGTTCGTATTCAGATTTATTGCCAAATAAGTTCATATTAAAACGCTGTTTACTCATTTTTGAGCTAATATCAATTTAAGAAACAACTTTGGTCCACCGCATAATCTAAATTCACATGAGAGAAAGCTTCTATACAGGAGGTTTTGGGCAATGCTATATAATTGTGGCGCATGGAAAGATGTCAGATATATAGAGAGAAAAGTAGCGGCTAGAAGAGGAGACTGTACTTGGCATAAGAGGGAACTGATGCCTGAATGTGTGGTACAGCAATGCAGGAACTGGCTGCCTAACCCGCGCAACCAGCCTTATTTGGGCCATAAGTGGAGTTGAATTGTTTATACCAGTTGTAAGTACTATAAAAATACAGAACTTCAATTTCAGCAATTTATAACCTCTGATATGTACGTGGGTCATAATAGATATAAGTGGTGCTCATGTATTAGATGTATACCATGCAGGGCCTCGCATGTGGCAAATACGATGTGCGTCGACCGTCAGATTTGTACCGCTATTCCTTGTGTGTTTAGTGCGTCGACCGTCAGATTTGTACCGCTATTCCTCGTGTGTTTAAGGTCAAATATAGGTCAACCTGCAGGCCTTTAAAGCAAACAGTAAAGGACGGTTTTTGTACCATTAATTTAGCCTGGGAACAGGCGTCGATATATTTTGCCTGGTCAGTCAAATAAATATATTTTAACACCGAGACTATTAATTGGGCCGTATTGAGTTTCTGAACATATCAGTTTCCCCAGGCTGTCATTTGGCTAGAAGTTAAAAAGTGAAAAATCGACAGACTGTAACCCAGGCTACCATTAATTAATTTAAACATTATTTATTTCAGTATTTGTACATGTAATCAAGAAATGAACATTGTACATATAATTTAACAGCAGTAGACTGAAAGGGATTAGAACGAAAGAAAACTTATATAGTTCTTCTCCCTATCAATTGATTGATATACAATAGGCAGGAAAATAATATATAATATTAAAATTAATATAACAATGAAAATATGTGAAATCTATTCTAGGTATTTTCTAAAGAATTTCAGAACTTAATGTATTAGTGAGTCAATAGTTTTGGATGTAAAAAAGAAAATGGTTAATATTTAAAGGAATATATGAAGAAAGTTCAAGAACATGAACTCTCAAATCGGAGCACTTGAAGAAAAAGAGATTAGTATAGAGAAAAGTGGTTGAATAGGGTCGGTTGTTGTGTCAATAACGACAGCATTCAGATTGGAATCCGCCATATGAACCTTTTAGAAGTCATCCATCTCAGAACATTTCACTGCCAATAATGTATTCGTGTACAGTAAGGAAAATTATGGTGTTGGTTGCAATATCCTTATAAGTGTCACCGAGAAGTAGTGTGTTTAAGTTGACATTACAAATTGTGGACAGCTTATTGAAGAGTTGATCATAGAAATGGCATTGAAAGAAGAAGTGGAAGTTATCTTCTATGCCACCACATCTGCATAATGGTGATTCTACAATGTTCTTTAGAAATAGGTGATGGTTTAGGGAACTACATTTCGTTCTAAGCCGTGTATGTAGAACCTGGGATCTTCTTTTCCCACAGTAAAATAGTTTTCCAATTTTACTTTTGTTAGTGTTAAGAAAGGCCTTGAAAGAATCCAGTGACTGAATAGTTCTAGCCTCATTAGGTAAGCTGTTCCATTCACAAAGTACCAATGGAAGGAAGGAATTTGAATATAGGGTAGTTCTAGCTGGAATAGTTAACAGATTATCAGAATTTCCATTAATTGTATTGACCATTATAACAGTTTGTATACTAGTAATGTTTAATACTGTTGCTTAATGAAAAAGTATGTTTACGGAAAATTATGTATGTGAAAAGCACACTTCTCCATAATTTCTCCTCACTTCTCCCTAAATTATCTGGACGGAGAAGTGATTTCCCCCTTTGGACCATTGAACCTGGGTGGTTGGCTGCATCTATCCGTGTAAATGATCATTCAAAACGCGGATCAATTTTGAGGAAACTCGATGGCTATATAGAGGGTGATCAGCAGTTACTAACAACTTGACATACGTTTTATGGAAACTAAATATAGAGGAGACAATTTCATTTATGAAAGGAAGCAATCGTAAATTTGAAATCCAATGGAGAGATTTTCTCAACTCCAATAACACTACTAGTGAGCATGCCTAGTTTTAACATATGTTGTTGTTTTAAGTAGGAATCCTTTCCGTAACACAAAAAAATAAAATTCATTTGACAATTGTTATAATCCAAATTCAGTCTCGTTGAACAACGCTTTATTGATGGAATAGCTAGTCTCAAGCTTATTTATTAAAAAGCAAACTTTTGTATTATACCATTGTGTACAATTGTTATTTGTGTATATACCTATGTAATATGTACAATTGTTTGAATAAAAAACATCGAAATTCAAAAAAAACCAACTTGATGTGATTTTGGGGGAAATCTGTCAAGGAATGTGGTCATGGCAGTCACACATTGACTTCTACAGCAAATGTGAAATCAAACATTTGCTTTTGGAGTTGGTTTCTGTACAAATCAACCTGTACAAATCAAAAGGACAAAGATGATTCTATGCTACAAAAGCATGTTTTAGAAATGGATAGCACCATTTATCAATATGACACTGACAGTATATTTTCATACAATTATATATATATAGCAATATTTCATCGATAGTGAAATAGTGTGAGTCTTGTGAAGATTAGAGAAGATCTATTGAAACTGGATTACTAATTTATTATACACATGTTTGATGATATCATATGAATATAAACATATATATGATATAATCAGACAATTGTGGCGTCATTGGTCCAGTGGTAGAGCATTGGATTTGTAATTGAGCGGTCCCGCTTAGCTAAACCTGCCCAGGAAAATATGTCTATGTCCCCGCGAGGGGTTTGACATTAATGCAACATATAGAGTGGTGGAACCTATGCTCGGCGTAAATCCCACATATAATGACCAGTATAAAATGTTAATTGCACTTGCCGTAAAATATTATTATTTTCTTAAGTCGTGAAAACAACTTTCAAATCACTCTTGTTGACAGTTTTAGCTTCATCACGTGACCTTGCTGCTTCATACAGCTATCGCAACGGTGTCGGTCGGTACCCGTTTATACGGGGAACTGAAGACTTCAGGGCACCTATGCATGGCGTACTTGTTATTTTTGATTTATCCACCATAACTTGTTGAATATCTTATTTTGATATAGTACATCATTGAATAAAAACTCTTATTGGTCTTAATCAGAAATGGTATAGAAACTATTTTTCGGGTTAGGTGTATATTTTTTTAATTCGGATAGCTACCTGAATTGCTCATACACCGTATCAGTTTCAGTGGAAATATTCTCCCAATTATTTGCTTGTTTATATTCGTCTGCTGGACCAGTCACATGACAGGTGCATCAGACTACCGATACACTCAACGGAATGCTATTGACCCATGCTTCAGCTCTGTCAGCGAAATTAGCCTAGAACTATATAAATACGGATGAAAATGGAAAATACGCCGAGCATCTATGAATACGCCGAGCATAGGTGCCACCACTCTATACATAAATATGAATTATGATCATACTAGCAATACTCATAGACAGAAACAGACAAAACCCGAGTCCAAATATTTAGACTTGAAAAAAATGTGACATTTTACTATCCAGGCATTTTTCAAATAACAGAAAGAAACAAAATTATGTAGAGGTCTTATTTTAGGGGAGAGTGGGGCTCATTGGGACACGGGGTACATTGGGACAGTGACATCACCGGTCTATTTTTAGAATGGAATTAGGATCTGAGTTACACAGAAGATTGATCTTTGCAAGATTTTGTTCTTCCAAGGTCAGAAGGTGGGAAACATTCAAACTGTGAAATCTGGTAAGTTAAATTTGATTGTAAAACTCCCAAGTAAAATTTAGAAATTGTAATCAATGTTTACTGTTTCTACACCTTACAGTGATGAAAGCGTGTTTTGGTTGTTAAATGGATACGTATACAAATATGCAAAAGTAGCAGGCATGTAGATTGCCACATGTTCAACACTTGTTGTGTACTGGTTGAAAACAGTTGGTGGGGTGCATTGGGGCACATTGGGACACCCATCAGGGGACACTGTCCCAATGTGCCCCATATGCATAATTGTTAGAATGTTACATGTCAAGGCTGTAATTTTGGTTTTTAACTGCAAATGGTTAATACATGGTAATTGTTTCATGATATTTAATAGATAAACATGATCATACGTCCTTTCATAGGCATACGACGCCTGATATTGTATGAAAATGTTGTAAACATGTTACGCTTTAATTTCAGACTGCCGGTTGTTACAATGGTTCGGAAACGCACAAGGAAGATGAACAGCCAGGGCCCAACACCGGAACATGTCATGAAAGAAGCAGTTTCGTTGGTAGAAATTGGCACAAGTATACGAAATGCCGCAAAAGAATTCAGCATATCAAAATCAACATTACAAAGATATGTAGAAAAGGTCAAATCAAATGGACCAAACATTCGTATGAAACCAGCATATGATCATCAACGGGTATTTACAGACAACGAAGAAGTAGAACTTGTGGACTATCTTGTGACTGCATCAAAACTCCACCATGGTTTAACTACAGTGGCTACCAGAGTATTAGCCTATGAATATGCAGTGAATAATGAGAAAACACTGCCACCTTCGCGGAAAGAAAATAAAATCGCTGGTCTGGATTGGCTACATGGATTCATGCATAGAAACAAGAAGCTGGCTATACGTACACCTGAAGCAACAAGTCTGAGCAGAGCCACCAGTTTTAACCGGAAGAATGTTGCTGAATTCTTTGACAACTTGGCAGATGTCATCACGCATCACAGATTCAAGGCTGAACAAATATATAATGCAGATGAAACCGCGTTAACCACCGTTCAGAAACCACCTAAGATAATAGCAGAAAAGGGTGCAAAGCAAGTTGGTCAAGTTACCTCTGCAGAGCGTGGACAACTAGTAACACTAAATGGCGCAGTAAATGCATTGGGGAATTCAATTGCACCATTCTTGATATTCCCGAGTCAATTTCAAGGACTATATGATTAAAGGAGCCCCACCCGGTACCAAAGGTGTGGCTTACCATACAGGATGGATGACAAAAGAATCATATCTAACCTGGCTCGACCACTTCATTGAATTCAGTAAGTGTTCCCAACAGAATCGAGAACTCCTAATTACCGACAACCACGAAAATCACATTTCTGTCGCTGCTATAACCAAAGCCAAGGACAATGGAATAACAATGCTTACGTTGGCGCCTCATTGCAGCCATAAATTACAACCACTAGACAGAACAGTGTATGGTCCGTTGAAGCGATATTACAATGCCGCTTGTGATTCCTGGCAGCTGGAACATCCTGGGAAAACCATGTCCATTTATGAGGTAGCCGAGATGTTGGGAAAGGCATACCCACGTGCTTTTGGTCCCGAGAACATTGTATCCGGGTTTTGTGTTACTGGAATCCGTCCATTTAACAGGAACGTATGATGACCCCAATACTGTGACAGCTGCCGATGTGGCAACTACATCGAAAGAAACTACATCAAGTACCCCGAATGAGACTGTAGCAAGTTCATCTGATGAAGCTGTACCAATTACATCAAGTGTCTCTGGTGAAACCGCGCCATGCACATCTGGTGAACCCGTGCAATGTGCCTCAAATGAATCAAATAATAGTAGCGCACCTTGTACAGACGAAGAAGGCCACATGTCCCCATCTGAGATTCGCCCATTCCCCAAAGCAGGGCCACGTAAAACAAAGATGCCGAGAAATAAGAAAAAAACACTTATACTAACTGATACTCCTGTCAAACGACAATTAGAGTATATATAGAAATGCAAAGGAAAACAAAACGAAATAAAAGCTCTAAGCGTCCACGTAACAAGCCAATCAAAAAACCACAACCTTTACACAAAAAGAAAAAAATAGAATCTTCAGACAGTGATAGTGATGTTGAAATTAATTACGCTGATTCCGATTCTGACATGGAAGAAGATATGCTAATTAGCGGTGTCGATGATCTGCGTCCAGGAGAGTTTGTCCTTGTCAAATATGAAAGCAAGACGACAATAAAATATTACGTTGGCCAATTCCAGAAGATCTTGCCAGCCTCGCTAACATACGAAGTGAATTTCCTTGTGAAGCAAAAAACGAAAGGCGAATCTGTTCAGTTCGTATATCCCGATAAGGAAGACATTGATGATGTGCAGTTTGAAGACATTGTTTCCAAGCTGCCAGACCCAACACCTATCGGGGGCACTGAGCGTGCCAGGAAGCAATTCAAATTTGACCGAGATCTGACAGCATATTTTTGAGTGACAGTAGTATACTGCTAGCTGACCAGGGGCTATGCTGGTGGCAAAGCGGAACACTATTTTCCTATTTCACTTGAAAATAGCTTAGTTACTAGGCTAGTCACCAAATAAAATGTAGGTTTAAGTGTCGTACAAGTTTTAGCACAGTGTGCAAGTGTATGTTTTCACTTTCTCCGATTATTCATAGTTGTGTGTTCTCGTTTTTATGTTGATGTTGTTGTGTTGTTTTCTAATAAATATTTGTTTATGCCACCTGATCTTTCTCAGTTTTAACAGACGACATAACACATTATGTCGATCATGATATGACTATATAGATGACCAGGTTCGTTTGGCCCACTGTGGCTCAGACCACTGTGATATATATGCTGCTAGCCAGTGAAACAATGATGTCCCAATGTACCCCATGTTATGTCCCAATGTTCCCCAATACACGGTTTAGACAGTTTAGAAATATTTTTAAATTGATACTATATCAATATTGGGTTCAACTTAGGAAATTAAATATAGTGTAATGATAGCTTTATCATATAATATATTTGAGTTTTAGCAGGGTCATCTATGAAAGACAGAAATGTGAAAGAAATGTTTTTTGTCCCAATGTGCCCCACTCTCCCTATAGGACCACAGGCACCAGACACACAAAAAAAAATTATTTTTGGCCTATGGTCATATAGTAAGTAATATATTATATATTACTTACTATATGACCATAGGCCAAAAATAAAAAAAAAATTTGTGTATAGGACTAACAAAACCCCTACCTCTATAAGCCAATTTATAACTTCTTGTACGGTCCATCGAATCAGAGTGGCATATTCTGGAAGAGGCTGTTGTTGTCTTCGGGACATCTTTGTTCATCACAATTTCCTCAAATATTTCGTTGACATTGACTATAAATAGGGTAGATTTTTACACAATTCAAAACTTCCTTGTTTACATCCTGTGTTTCTAATTTGAACGAATTAATTTTAAACGAATTTATTTTTTAGATATTTAGATAAAAATGTAATGATGTTTATACAGTGCAAGTGTGTCCTTTATGCTATGATAATAATAAAACATATAATCAAATGAAAAAGACAAATAATTTATTTTCGTGTAATTTTGATCCTAAATTATTTTCGTAAGAATTTGATTCGGTTACGTTCACATGTGGAAAAAGATTGTCAACAAATATTCTATAAAAATAACATTTAAAGTTCAAATTATATAGCAAATCAATACAACATGCAGCCCGATGATGTAAGATTGTATTAATTAGTTATTCAAATATAATTTATGAAACAATCATTGAAATGCAATATCATAATGAGTTTTCGCGACATTTTTGTAAATAGATCAAGATCATTAATTTACTTTAATAAGAAGTCGTTGTAACAATGATCAGCTATTCCAGGAAACAGTGTATCTTTCACTATTCAATAACTGTAGTATTGTATTCCTGCATCCCCCACCCCCTCTCACAAACAGTAACACCCCTTGTTACCTTCGTAACCTTGTATAATAATTCTTGTGTTGTGCCCATGGTCCAATTTCACTCTTATGTATGTATGTTCCATAAATATCAAGCCCCTTGCGAGGACTAGACCTAGGCAGGCTTACCAACCTAAGAGGTTAACCAGTATTAAGCAATGTGTTTGATGTGCCTTGCTCAATGACACTACATACGTGGCCTGACCGATTATCGAACCATTGACTGTTCGATTCAACACTTCAACAGGGTCTCCCTATGAACAGACAAGAACAAACAAGAGATGAAAACTGGTTAAATAGGCATACAAGACGTCGACAAGAGATGGTTACTGAACAAATATGATATAATAAAGTCATCTAAAGTATTAAATATAACACATGTTTGTCTTATATTGGCTTATTCCATCCAAAAAACTCAACACGATCAAACAACGTCTGGACGGTCCGCCATACTGTAAAGGGACTTACTCGCGCACACACACAGGGGAACAGGTGCATGTTCTCTTGTCGGCTGCTGGGTCAGACAGTGTTAAGTCCCTTTACAGTATGGCGGATAAGAAAGCAAGAGCTACCGGAAGAAAGAGAGATAGAGACAGGTACAAGATGTTACAGCAGCAGACACAGTTTGAAATAAGACGGACCGATAGGAGATACATGGAAGATGCTAGCGATAACTACACCGAAAACCCTAAAAAGTTCTGGTCTCTTATTAAAAGCAAAGGTCAGGAGGCCTCAGGTGTTCCCGTCTTGAAGAATAAAGAAGGGTTCATGAAGAGTGACAACCAGAGCAAGGCCGAGATTCTCAATGACCAGTTCCAGTCGGTTTACACACGAGAAGATACATCACATCTCCCTGATAAAGGACCCAGTCCACACCCGACAATGGACAATATTGAGATATCGCGTCACGGCGTATTTAAACTGTTATCCCAACTGAAACCACACAAAGCTACAGGGCCGGACTCTATTCCTGCTTTTATACTTAGAGCAGCTGCACTTGAACTGGCACCTATACTGACCCTCATATACCAGCGATCCCTCAACACCGGCGAAGTCCCAGATGACTGGCGGAATGCATGGATTGTACCAGTATTCAAGAAAGGGGAGAAACACATAGCTGCAAACTACAGACCAGTTTCCCTTACATCCATTACTTGCAAAATACTGGAGCATATAATCCACAGCAGCATAATGACACACTTTGACAGACATAATATCCTTTGTGACCACCAGCACGGATTCCGGAAAAAGCGCTCATGCGAGACGCAGCTTCTTGTAACCATAGAAGACATTATTCGCCGCCGAGCCAAAGGAAACCAAGTGGACATTATACTGTTGGACTTTGCTAAGGCCTTCGATAAGGTACCACATTCCAGACTTCTCTACAAGATGGCTTACTATGGTGTTAGAGGGAGCACCAACAGATGGATTGACTCTTTCCTAGGAAACAGGAAACAACAGGTTGTTCTGGAAGGTTGCCACTCCACTTCTGCAGATGTATTGTCAGGCGTACCTCAGGGAACAGTTTTAGGACCCTTACTATTTCTGTCATACATTAATGACCTACCTGAATCCGCCATTTCATCAGAAACAAGATTGTTTGCAGACGACTCATTGCTATTCAGACATGTGACAAACCAACACGATCGCAATCTTCTCCAAAAGGACCTCACAGCCTTGGAAGAGTGGGAAAAGACATGGCAGATGAGTTTCAATGCTTCCAAATGTAGCGTCATCAGAGTTTCCCCGTCCAAGCGCAAAAACCTCATGCAGACCTCCTACACCCTACACGGACAAACGTTAGAAGTAGTTGACAGTAACAAATATCTAGGAGTGACAATTAGTAGTGACCTATCCTGGACCAAACATTGTGAGACTGTAATCGGTAAAGGAAACCGCTCACTGGGCTTCCTGCGTAGAAACTTCAAGGACTGTACACCCAAAGTCAAAGCTGCAACGTACACCACCATGGTCCGACCTGCTCTTGAGTATGCATCAACAGTCTGGGACCCACACCTCCAGAAAGATATCAAAGCACTCGAGCAGGTACAACGACGGGCAGCACGTTACGTCACTAAAGACTACAGTAGCAGGACTCCTGGTTGTGTCACCGCCATGGAGACCAACTTACAGTGGGAGAGCCTTGAAGATAGACGCAGGAAGAACAGACTGGCAATGCTGTACAAAATCCAAAACGACTTAGTGGAGATCGACAGCACATCATTCATCCAACAGAGCGACTCCAGAACCAGAGGCTCCCAGCGACTGTTCCAGGAGAGGATAACTGATGCTACGCTGTACCACTCCTTCTTCCCACGCACCACACGCGACTGGAACCAACTGCCAACCTCGACTACTTCTACCGCAACACTGGAGGCATTCAAGACCTGCTTGGGCGCCAGCCTCCCAGTGACTGCGGGCAACCACTAGACGACAAGCCCGTGTACATAGTTTTAAACTTTTATGCTGTACATAGCCTTTTGAGATGGCTGCTGTCCTCGCCCGACATGACCAGTCACGCTGGACTAAGTACATTCCAGTCGGAATCCAGTCCAATAATTGGAAGAAGAAGAAGAAGAAGACGGCGTGTTGAGTTTTTTGGATGGAATAAGCCAATATAAGACAAACACATGTTATATTTAATACTTTAGATGACTTTATTATATCATATTTGTTCAGTAACCATCTCTTGTCGACGTCTTGTATGCCTATTTAACCATTTTTCATCTCTTGTCTGTGAATAGGGAGACCGCTTCAACTGGACCATGGATGCCACAATGGTAGAGAGCTGGATTTGGAATCAAATGGTGCTGGGTTTGATGCTCTTGTCAGGGCACGTATGTAGTGTACACAGAATCCTTCCATCATGCCTCACAACCAATCAGAATCCTTCCAGTTGTTATTAAACATGTGTACATATAAGGAGTTATGAGATGACTTACATGTACACTGAATACAAATAAAGTTATGTGATAAATCTCCATATAGAATATTGGGGAAATAATGCAACTCTTACACCTGTCTTCTGTTACGAAAAATTATTGTAATATGAAGCATTACTTTTTATCATTTTAAGATGCACATAAAATTTTTAGAGCATTTAATGTTCTTTAAAATGATACTAGTTTTATACTTATGGGACACATATTTTTGTTTTAGTCAAATAGTATTTAAAAGAAAGAACAATTTTGCAGTAAAAATGGAATAATGAATACAACATATTTACCACAATTATGGAAATGAAACTTTTTTATAATTCTCGTAAGGCATCATAATGTAAATGTTTACAAATGTTTAGTCAAGACAGAGAACAATGCATATTATTTTCGCTGACAATACATAGCAATAAATGTTCTAGTCAAAACAGCATATTGGGAATCTGGAAATTGCCACTTAAGTGTATGTTTACGTTTATGTATCGTCGCTGCCATTTGCCCATATGAGCGACGCCTCCTGAAGAGATTAGTAATTTTAGATTTTTGGAGGATAGTGCAATGATACAGACAGAGACCCATTCCAGAGTCTCCTCTGGTTCTTTTACGCACACGATGTAAAACACCGACACAAGACCTTGATGTAAAGTCCCATCTGATAGACTTAATTTTATTAGGGTCAGACTGGGGGATCGAACCTGCGATTCCCGGATTACCAGTCCAGCGTGTTACACTGATTGTATTATATATGCCCCAGGAGTATATGCATGCATTCACAAATCAGGCAACATATTAGACCTACTTGTGAATGGTGGGTTAGAGTTTCTTTATTCTATCTTTGACCTGTTCGATCCTCTGTCAGATGGTACGGTGGTCACCAGATCAGACCGGTGGGTTTTCTCCGTGTACTACAGTTTCCTCCCACACGAATAACCCAGGTTTGATCCTCAGACCGGGCAGTATGTGAGATGGTACGGTGGTCGCCAGGTCGGACATGTATGTGGGTTTTCTCCGGGTACTCCGATTTCCTCCCACACGAATGACGACATTTACGCTTTCATCCGCGCCAACGAGAGTGATTAATATAAGTTGTTAGAACTTGCTTCGCAATCGTTGTAAAATAAATAAAGTTCAAACTTTTATCTTGACCCGTCGTTATACTCTAGCTACTGTTGTTTATGTTTTCAGGTGATCTGGAGCGTCATAAATGGATCATTTTGTTCCTTCAAAACAAGGTTTGGTTATTTTATGATTGTAGATCTATCTATACAAAATGAACATCATATACATTGTGGTATCAAAGTTAAAAATATATTTTGTTCACTTACAAGCTATGTTTTGTTAGTGCATATTTTAAAAAATCTGTTAGGTATTCAGAATAGACGGCTTCTTACAATGAACAAAGAAAGGAAACATTCGGGACCAATAAATTTGTTTAGTTTGGAGAGGTTCCACTTTGAGTGGATTCACTGTGCATTTATAGAGATCTGCTTAAACACTATGCTACCATCTTACCTCGGTTCGCGCTGGCGGGCTCCAATTGTGGCCAAAAAACCAAATACTGGTACAAAATTGTGTGAATTGGCGAAAATATTTGGCGCAACATTTTTTTCTTTTCTTTTTTTGTTGGCACATGTTTTATCAAATACATGGCTTCAAATATTTATCTGTGAACTATATGGCTATATATTATTGGCTCCAATGTTTTCAAATTGGCTCGGCGACAGTATAAGCGTTGATGTAATGCGGAATCATTATCTATATGCATATATCTGATGGGTACTTAATGGCATTTGTACAAAATCCTTTTATAAACAAATATTTAGTGGAATACCTTTTATGTATATCTTCAGAGCAAAGACCCAGAAGTTTTGTCGTAATGAGTTCAGTTTGACAGGATTATGTAATAGATCGTCCTGTCCCTTGGCCAACAGCCAGTATGCAACAATCAGAGAGGAAAACGGTAATACAACTACATATACTCACAGGCACCAGACACAAATGTTTACTTACTATATGACCATAGGCCCAACAAAAATTTTTTGTGTCTGGTGCCTGTACATATACTGTGTGTGACTCACTCTCTTCAGTGATTGCCTGGGAACATGCGTTGATGCCTGGCCAGTCATATAAATATATTTTAATACCGAGATCATTAATTGGGCCATATTGAGTTTCTGACAACGTCATTTGCCAGAAGTAAATTGGTGAAAAATCGACAGACTGGAACCCAGGCTAACACATGGGTGGAATTTGAATGAGTGCATGCGATCATCTGGGTGTGATTTTTAATAATGTCATGAAATCTGATGTTATTGTGACACCAGGGTTATTCTAGAGTGGATGAAAGGGCAAGATGGATCAGAGATGAGGCACGGTGCCAGGGATCATTCTAGAGGGCGAAATAGTCGCCCTAGGGACCCTGACTTCTGCCTCCCACTTCTCCCTAAAAAAAAATTATTTTTTGTTTTTTACGATTTACAAACAAAACTTTGTCTAGTAAGATACACTGGCCCATTATAAAGCACTCCTTCTATTCAAATGTTGTATTTAATGGTTGTACTGTGCATTTTAACCCTATTTTGCAGAAGTATATTAAAGAACACCATTTAAGGAAGCGATCACATGCTTTCTCATTTCTCCCAAAAATGCTGACCTAGAATGAACCCTGAGTGCATTTTGAGCCATGAAGGGTGTTGGTGCTGGAGGGCGTATTTGCTTCCCCCCCCCCCCCAGAAGATTTTGCTAATTTATGGCTATTGAAAGCTAATTATGCTTGATCAAATTCAAAGAAGCAGTATGGCCGTACATATTGGTGTAACGTGCAGACAAATTATAGTTTATTTAGGTCAGCCCGCCCGCCCGAAGGCACTCACTTGTTGAGACTTGTATATAAAAACCCCAAATTAAACAAATTTGTTGTTAATGTTAGCGGCATAAGGGCCCCGGCAAAAGGGTCAGGGCAGTGCGTCCCGTCATATACATACAATACACAATATCTCTTAGCCGTAACTAATTACGTTTTCAATAAGCAGCATTCATATAGGTTACTGGTATATTGAATAAATTGATAACCATAAATGAGGACATGTTGCATGAAAAGCCCAAGCCCAATGTTGCTTGTAGTGAAGTCATTCTTACTAACAATAGAATAATGATTTCTGTGGCCAAGTGGGTGAAGTCGTTAACTTCAAATAACTTGTCCCTCAATGCTCAATGTACTGTCCTGGAAAGATAAAGAAAATCGCGGGAAAATATTAGACAAGTCCACATACGATAATTTAGGTGGGTCGTTTATGCCTATGATATACGATATACATGGATATCGGTCATGACAACTGGGCTATATAAACTTACCTATCCAGGTATTTAATATGGTCAAATAGATATGTTAACAAATATCAAGTTATCATTCGACACTAGTATATACAGATACAAATTATTATCTGACAATGTTAACACTTAAGCTGCCGAATAAATTGGACGGAAATGTGCAAACAACATAGATCCAGAGCAGCCACGTAATGCCATGTCTGATCAGGATCTATGTTTTTTGCTATTCAGACTAGTATTTTAGCTCCACTATCTGAATAGCAAACAGCATAGAGCCAGATCAGCCACGTAATGCCATGTCTGATCAGGATCTATGTTGTTTGCTATTCAGACTAGTGTTTTAGCTCTACTATCTGAATAGCAAACAACATAGATCCAAATCAGCCACGTAATGCCATGTCTGATCAGGATCTATGTTGTTTGCTATTCAGACTAGTGTTTTAGCTCCCCTATCCGAATAGTAAACAGCATAGAGCCAGATCAGGCTCTATGCTGTTTGCACAAGCGACTTGTGATTGGCAGGTTATCGTTCGACACTAGTAATCATTCTTTTATGTTTGTTTTGCTTCTGATGGTTTATCGCACCAATAGCTTGGGTCATATAGCATCTCTCCGAGCACTACTTCAGGCAAAGACGTGTAGAACCACGACCTTCAAATTCTGCAAACCAGCTGAATAGCGTCCTCAAATGAAAAAATTAGACACCCCCATTGGGATTAAGAGGTTATTTGAAGTTCAAGAATAGATGTAATTTGACTAGGTGGATCAATATAGCAAGACAACATGTATGTGTGTTTTACGTTTATTTAATGTCGCTATCGGTTACCCATATGAGCAACACCTCCTGAAGAGATTAGTCATTTTAGATTTTTGGAGGATAGTGCAATGATACAGACAGAGGCCCATTCCAGAGTCTCCTCTGGTTCTTTTACGTGCACGGTGTAAAGCACCGACACTATACCTCTGTTTAATGTCCCATCTGAAAGACTGTTAATTTTATAAGTGGCAGACGGGGGATCAAACCTGCGATCCCTGGATTACCAGTCCAGTGTGTTAGCACTGGACTACAGATCCGTCTGTCTGCAAGACAACATGTCACAACACCATGTGTCAAGATCACTGTCACTACAAGTAGAAAAATGATTTCCATTCAATAACTTTGTCATACATGAGATTTTGAAAATGCGAGAGATGATACTTGTAACAACAACTGACTGAGTAATCCCCATTTGCCAGCACACATTCAATGAATTTTGAAAATCCTTGATCCAGATTCGCCTCCAAAATCTAATATGTCCGTTCTAGACCCACCCTTCTACAAAATATTCCTGGTAATCTGTCCATTTCTTCTTGCGTAACCCTGCTAAACAAAAACATAACCTCATTGATGTAGGTAACAATTCCTAATCTTATCATTGTCATTGCTCATCTATGGAACACAAAAACACAACACAGTTACTAATCGTTATAGCAGTGGTAACGCATTCGCTTCAGATGCGAAAGGCCCAGGTTCGCGCCCAGATGTAGCCGTTAGGTTTGTGCCCAATGGCAGGGCATTTAAATTCACATTGCCTCTTCTCTCTCTTGTGGCGATCTATACCATAAGGCATAAGGAATGAGGTATCAAGAGTGATCACTATAAGTTGTAGGAAACTTGTTTCGCAATCGAGCTAACATAAATTTGTATAAACTAACTCTTTATTGTTGATGAATTTGTAGGGGTGTGTTTCCTGTACATGAAGGTTGTAGAGAGAGCAGCATTTCCTCGTCGGCTCTGGGAGAAGGTGAAGTTATCAAACAGCTACGCGAAGGCACTCAAACAAATAGATGAACAGTTGATGTACTGGCCAAAGTAAGTCAAACCTCCACCCACATTTAGGATTTAGGTTTAAAGTCCCATCTGAAAGACTGTTAATTTTATTAGAGTCAGACTGGGGGGGATCAAACCTGCGATCCCTGGATTACCAGCGTGTTACAACTGGACTACAGATCCGTCTGCCGGTTTAGATCTATCTATAATAACATTTATAGCCATCATAGACTACTAGCTTATATTATATAAGAAACCTTAATATTAGTTTAAACAATATTTTATTTCAATGAATATACATAGTATAATGATCACAATAAGAAAATACATGTAGGATTGAGGAGAAAGCAACTTGCTTATATGGCTACCTCTTTCCTAGAAACCTTAATATTAACTTATAATAATAAATAGTATTAGTTTAAACATATTTTATTGCTTTCAAATAACATACATATACACAGACTGCACAATAGTTGTATGTACAAGAAATGAAATGTAACAAATATACGAGTGAAACTTATATAATTTATAAGAAGCAAATGGGTTACCTATGTCACAAGTTTTACCAACATTAGTGATGACCCACCCCTTATATCAAACATATGTAACAGAATGAGCAGACTTTCTATGATTCTTAAGAATTAGTGTACATAGTTATTGGAATATACAAATCAAATGATTTATTTAATATCAATGTAATATAATGTAAAGAAAAAATAGGAGACAAAAAATAATTTTTTTAACAACAATTGATTGCGAAGCAAGTTTTAACAACTTATATTAATCACTCTCGTTAGCGCTGATGAAAGCTTAAATGTAACCCGGCCACCTGTCCGATCTGGAGACCACCGTACCATCTCACATGCTTCCTGGTCTGAGGATCGAACCCTGGTTGCATTGGTGAGAAAGAGTGTTGTAACCACTGCGCTAATCGGACAGTCGATACTATTATATTCATGATTTGTTGCTCGCAACATACCAGTACATATATATCAGTTTTCAAGTAACATGTAGAATACCAAGACTGTACATAGAATATACACATAGAATATACACATAGAAAGTACATAGAATATACACATATAATATACACATAGAAAGTACATAGAATATACACATATAATATACACATATAATATACACATATAATATACACATAGAATTATACACATAGAAAGTACATAGAATATACACATAGAAAGTACATAGAATATACACATATAATATACACATAGAAAGTACATAGAATATACACATAGAATGTACATAATTATTAGATATACATGTATAGATTAACATCAATCAGTGACACTGAACATTGTTAGAATAAAAGATAATATGTTTGTTTCTATGATATTTCTGTACATATTAATTAAGTTTTGTTCAGGTATCAATTGTTGCGGGAATCCTCGTTAACAATGGACTATGTTAATGTGTATGTGTTTTATTGTAGATTTGTAAAACATAAATGTAAGCAGAGATTCACAAAGATCACACAGTACCTCATCAGGATCCGCAGACTGACATTAAAACGACAGTAAGTGTTTATCCCTGATTCTAGCGTAAAACTGTCATTTATTAACGGAACAATTAACATTTTCTGGATCCGCATAGTTTGGTTAGGGCTGTTGTGGTTCACCAAAAGCGCCTGAAAAGCGAGCGGTAATGAATACGGTGTCCTCAATTCCCGAGGGGTAATGAATATGGTGTCCTCAATACTGAGTGGTAATTAATACGGTGTCCTCAATTCCCGGGGGTAATGAATACGGTGTCCTCAATACCGAGAGGTAATGAATATGGTGTCCTCAATTCCCGGGAGTAATGAATATGGTGTCCTCCTCAATACCGAGGGGTAATGAATACGGTGTCCTCCTCAATACCGAGGGGTAATGAATACGGTGTCCTCAATACCGAGGGGTAATGAATACAGTGTCCTCCTCAATACCGAGGGTTTAAACCGCCCCTCGAATCGCCTGGCCAACGTTGGTTATGTCAAAGTCGGTTATGTCCAATTCTCTGGTTATGTCGAAGTCGTATCAATGTCCCCTTTCAGACACTTATCATTTTACATATAACTGGATCTGTTTATATGGAATTTCGTTAAGTTAAACTTCGGTTATGTCGAATTATTTTGTTCGGTCCGACGGATTTCAACATAACGGATGTAGACTGTAGTATTAAATATGCCTTGTGTTGGTAATTGTCAAGCTTTGAGACGTAGTGCATACAGCATAGCTGTAACCATTATAACTACGACAATTGTAAAACTCTGAAGTTTTCAGCATTTTAACAAAGAATGAAATATTTCATATTTGGAGGGGGCACAACTTAAATACAGTGAAACCTGTGTTAGTGGTCACCTATTAAGCAGCCAGTTTCCAGATTCCCAATATGCTGTTTTATTATACATTTGACCTCTATTAAGCAGCCACCTGTGTGAAGCAGCCACTTTCTGAGATTCCCTTGGCTGGCTGCTTAAGTCAGGTTTGACAGTACATGTTTTCTATGTGTGCATTGTTGCAATTGCAGAAAGAAGCTTGTACCTCTCAGTAGAAAGGTGGAGAGGCGCGAGAGACGGCGAGAAGAGAAGGCTCTGGTAGCTGCACAGTTAGATACAGCAATAGAGAAAGAATTGTTAGAAAGATTAAAGCAAGGAACAGTAAGTAATTATACTGTCTCCGTGGCCTAGTGGTTATGGTGTCCGCCTACGGAGCGGGAGGTGGAAGGTTCGAATCTCATCAGGGGTTCGTTCTGATATGGCCGTTTGGTGAGCAGCCAGCTTGTTAAATTAATGGTTACCGATTGCCTACCAGTCTGGCGCCTGGCATACAAGCATAGGATTCGGGAAGTACTGATGTTCATAAAAAGATGTGTCTCATAAGTCAGAAATGGCTGGCCCTTTAAATAGGGGTCAGGGTTCCCGCTGCTGGTCGCCAATTGCGACAAATAACAAATATTTAAACAAAATTATTATTTTTTTGGCACATGTTTTGTCAAATACATGGCTTCGTATATTTATTTGTGAACTATATGGCTCTTAGTTGGCTCCAAGTTTTTTAAATTGGCTCCAGTATTTTTCAAGTAATTGGCGACAGAAGTGGCGCAGACAAACATTCAGACAGAGGGAACCCTGGGGGTGACACTACAATAAACAAACACTTTACTTTTATGAAATGTAGAAGGATGAAGCAGTATAGCAGATATAACGAGAGGATATTTGTTTGTCTCCGTGTAGGATCAAATTTATATTTCACTGAATGAACATTGAAATTAGACCATGGTTCATTCTAGAGGCGAGGTGGGCGAAATAGTCGCCCTAGGAACCCAGACTTCGCCTTCTGGGGACCCTACTTTTCCCTAAAAAAATGTTATCCTTTTTTCTTTTCTTTTATTACAATTTTCATACAGAATGTTGTCCAGTAAGATACACTGGCCTCTCACTTCTCCCAAAATGTCTGAACTAGAATGAAGCCTGCTAGCCACGAGTGATAATAATAATTGTCTATGTTCATGAGTGAATATTGAGTCATTCACTTAAACAAACAAATTCTCTTCTCATTTTAGGCTGAAAAGTGTTTTATGAAAATGATGCAACGTTGCGCTAAATGACACTAGGACATGGCACTAGAACATCTTATTTAGATGACCATAAATGACACTAGGACATGGCACTAGAACATCTTATTTAGATGACCATAAATGACACTAGGACATGGCACTAGAACATCTTATTTAGATGACCATAAATGACACTAGGACATGGCACTAGAACATCTTATTTAGATGACCATAAATGACACTAGGACATGGCACTAGAACATCTTATTTAGATGACCATAAATGACACTAGGACATGGCACTAGAACATCTTATTTAGATGACCATAAATGACACTAGGACATGGCACTAGAACATCTTATTTAGATGACCATAAATGACACTAGGACATGGCACTAGAACATCTTATTTAGATGACCATAAATGACACTAGGACATGGCACTAGAACATCTTATTTAGATGACCATAAATGACACTAGGACATGGCACTAGAACATCTTATTTAGATGACCATAAATGACACTAGGACATGGCACTAGAACAT
The DNA here is from genome assembly GCA_014843695.1 of Archivesica marissinica. Lineage (NCBI taxonomy): Eukaryota > Metazoa > Mollusca > Bivalvia > Venerida > Vesicomyidae > Archivesica > Archivesica marissinica. The sequence goes on from CM026393.1 coordinate 30,311,880, forward strand.
CTTATTTAGATGACCATAAATGACACTAGGACATGGCACTAGAACATCTTATTTAGATGACCATAAATGACACTAGGACATGGCACTAGAACATCTTATTTAGATGACCATAAATGACACTAGGACATGGCACTAGAACATCTTATTTAGATGACCATAAATGACACTAGGACATGGCACTAGAACATCTTATTTAGATGACCATAAATGACACTAGGACATGGCACTAGAACATCTTATTTAGATGACCATAAATGACACTAGGACATGGCACTAGAACATCTTATTTAGATGACCATAAATGACACTAGGACATGGCACTAGAACATCTTATTTAGATGACCATAAATGACACCACTGACAACTTTAGTCCAAAAAATGTCTGCTTTGAAAACATAACATGCAGTGGCAAGGTACCACACATGGAGAGCAATGTGAAATAAAATGTGTTATTCCACTACTTTCGACCAATGGAATAACACATTTTATTTCGCTAATGCATTTCTTTTGAAAGCATAAAATAAATGTGTCTTATTTTAAAATAAATGCGATGTCATGATGATGTCTTCATGTTTTGAAAGAACACTGAGCTTACCTTGTCTTTTATTACAGTACAAAGACATATACAACTTCCCTCAGAAGGCATTTGATGCAGTTGTGGAGGGCGAGGAAGTGGAAAGTGAAAGCGAATCAGAGAAAGAAGATGGAGAAATGGAAGAAGACTCGGACGATGACGACGAAATGGAGGAAGAATCGGTAAACACTTAATGTACACTATTGTCTTCGAAATCAAGAAGATAGAACATATTAATGACACATAGCAGTCAGTTTGACAGTCATTAATAGAATATAGTATATAACTTGTACAGGGTGTCAACAATGTTGTACAGATGGATCTGTTGTCCAGTGCATAACACGCTGGACTGGCAATCCAGGGATCGCAGGCTCGATCCCCCCGTCTGACCCTAATAAAATTAATATGGGACGTTAAACCGAGGTCTCGTGTCGGTACTTTACACCGTGCACGTAAAAGAACCAGAGGAGACTCTGGAATGGGTCTCTGTCTGTATCATCGCACTATCCTCCAAACATCTAAAATGACTAATCTCTTCAGGAGACGTCGCTCATATGGGCAACCGGTAGCGACGATAAATAAACGTAAACCACACAACAATGTTGTATACATACTCTACTGTTTGTCCACAATTACAAAAACATATCGCACATAAATGAGGGCAAAAATAGCATTTTCACAAAACAAGTCGTGCATAAAACATTCAATGAAAAGACTGTACCAAATAGTGTAATTGAGATCAAGCTAATCTTATGACAGAACCATATCCTCAGACACACAGCTCGTGGAAATGCCATTACAGATACGACACCCAATCACTTTTTCAGAGTCTATCATAAAAGATGAATAATAATCCAATGTTGCTGGTTATGGTTTATATTGTTGTTGCAGGACTCGGGAGAAGTGGAGTATGTGGCCGAGGAGGAGTTTGAGGAGAGTGACATGGAAGATATAGAGGTAAAGTAGATTAAACAACATGCAGTGTCAGTACAGTGTGTTATGTGTGGAGCCCTCATGGCAAAACAGATATTGTGTCCGCCTTAACCAACGGGCTGAGAGTTCCAGTCCCCATAGAACCAAGGTGGTGGTGTCCTTAGGCAAGACCCTTAAAGACACACTGCCTCTTCTGTCTCCCTAGTGGCGATGGCCTCTTCTGTCTCCCTAGTGGCGATGGCCTCTTCTGTCTCCCTAGTGGCGATGGCCTCTTCTGTCTCCCTAGTGGCGATGGCCTCTTCTGTCTCCCTAGTGGCGATGGCCTCTTCTGTCTCCCTAGTGGCGATGGATTCCGTCAGCAGTGAGGAGGAAAATATCTTTATAAAACTCTCGTGTCTTTTATGGCTATCCTGTTCTGCTAAAATTAACAATTAAACATACAAATAATTCTTTAATAAAAATGTATAAACTTTATGGAACCCAGGTGAGAAAAACAGAAAATACATTACCAATATCACATACAATACCACTACCACATACATTACCAATACCACATATATTACCAATACCACATATATTACCAATACCACATATATTACCAATACCACATACATTACCAATACCACATATATTACCAATACCACATACGTTACCAATACCACATACATTACCAATACCACATACATTACCAATACCACATACATTACCAATACCACACACATTACCAATACCACATACAATACCACACACATTACCAATACCACACACATTACCAATACCACATACATTACCAATACCACACACATTACCAATACCACACACATTACCAATACCACATACAATACCACACACATTACCAATACCACACACATTACCAATACCACATACATACACACACAATAATAGTCAAGCTAAGGGAAACAGTTGTAGATAGGCTGACTTTATCCATTGATTATGTATGGAGATACAGTAGTATATAAACCTATGTCTCTATGGAGGTGGGGTAGATAAACCTATGTCTCTATGGAGGTGGGGTATATAAACCTATGTCTCTATGGAGGTGGGGTATATAAACCTATGTCTCTATGGAGGTGGGGTAGATAAACCTATGTCTCTATGGAGGTGGGGTAGATAAGCTGACTTTATCCATTGATTATGTATGGAGATACAGTAGTATATAAACCTATGTCTCTATGGAGGTGGGGTATTTGTCTGCCTCTGTGGTCGAGTAGTTACGGTCGCTGGCTATCATCACTGATGGTCACGGGTTCACGAGCCCCGCTCAGAACGTGTCTCTTTATATGAAAAAGTTGGCAGTTTCTTACGGAGTTTGGTGCACCAAGTACTGGTTAACCACTTGGAGCCTGCCCAGGAAAGTGTTGTTAGGTAAACTATCCGTCGCTCAAATGGGCAACTGATACACGTTAAATAAATTTATATAAAAAAAGAGGTGGGGTAGATAAACTGACTCCATTGATTATGAATGAAGATACAGTTGCATGTAAGCTTGAAAGTGTTACATTATGAAGCAGTCGGTACATTCATTATGTATATATGTCTTCCAGGAAATGGATAGACTTCAGGCACAGACGGACAGTTCTTCAGATTCTGATGAGGCTAGTGAGAAGCCTTCTACGTCCAAACGCCGCCAGAAACCCCGCAGGAAGGTGGAGATCGAGTACGAACATGAAGTAGAAGACATGACACGATCCAAGCTCAAAACTAAATCTTAAATGTTAATTTATCTCTTGTATTTCTTGTAAATAAACGTAATGTTGAGGCTGTTGCATATTTTAACTTATATCTGTTGCCAGTTGCCCTAATTATTGTATACATATTATTACATTGTCAGAAAATCATTTGTCCCCCGCTACTATAGATTGGAGTCTATTGTCTGACTATCATTTGTCCCCTCCCCACTACTATAGATTGGAGACTACTGTACACAGTGACCTATGATTGTGTTCTACCTAGGGGTAGTACAGACTACTGTACACAGTGACCTATGATTGTGTTCTACCTAGGGGTAGTACAGACTACTGTACACAGTGACCTATGATTGTGTTCTACCTAGGGGCAGTACAGACTACTGTACACAGTGATCTATGATTGTGTTCTACCACAGTGATCTATGATTGTGTTCTACCTAGGGGCAGTACAGACTACTGTACACAGTGATCTATGATTGTGTTCTACCTAGGGGTAGTACAGACTACTGTACACATTGACCTATGATTGTGTTCTACCTAGGGGCAGTACAGACTACTGTACACAGTGATCTATGATTGTGTTCTACCACAGTGATCTATGATTGTGTTCTACCTAGGGGTAGTACAGACTACTGTACACTGACCTATGATTGTGTTCTACCTAGGGGCAGTACAGACTACTGTACACAGTGACCTATGATTGTGTTCTACCTAGGGTAGTACAGACTACTGTACACAGTGACCTATGATTGTGTTCTACCTAGGGTAATACAGACTACTGTACACAGTGACCTATGATTGTGTTCTACCTGGGGGCAGTACAGACTACTGTACACAGTGATCTATGATTGTGTTCTACCTAGGTGTAGTACAGACTACTGTACACAGTGACCTATGATTGTGTTCTACCTAGGGGTAGTACAGACTACTGTACACAGTGATCTATGATTGTGTTCTACCTAGGGGCAGTACAGACTACTGTACACAGTGACCTATGATTGTGTTCTACCTAGGGGTAGTACAAACTACTGTACACAGTGATCTATGATTGTGTTCTACCTAGGTGTAGTACAGACTACTGTACACAGTGACCTATGATTGTGTTCTACCTAGGGGCAGTACAGACTACTGTACACAGTGACCTATGATTGTGTTCTACCTAGGGGTAGTACAGACTACTGTACACATTGACCTATGATTGTGTTCTACCTAGGGGCAGTACAAACTACTGTACACAGTGATCTATGATGTGTTCTACCTAGGGGTAGTACAGACTACTGTACGCAGTGGTCTATGAAGGTGTTCTACCTAGGGGTAGCACAGACTACTGTACACAGTGGTCTATGATTGTGTTCTACCTAGGGGTAGTACAGACTACTGTACACAGTGATCTATGCTTGTGTTCTACCTAGGGGCAGTACAGACTACTGTACACATTGACCTATGATTGTGTTCTACCTGGGGGCAGTACAAACTACTGTACACATTGACCTATGATTGTGTTCTACCTGGGGGCAGTACAGACTACTGTACACAGTGACCTATGATTGTGTTCTACCTAGGGGCAGTACAGACTACTGTACACATTGACCTATGATTGTGTTCTACCTAGGGGTAGTACAGACTACTGTACAGTGGTATATGATTGTGTTCTACCTGGGGGTAGTACAGACTACTGTACACAGTGGTCTATGATTGTGTTCTACCGAGGGGTAGTACAAACTACTGTACACAGTGATCTATGATTGTGTTCTACCTAGGGGTAGTACAGACTACTGTACACAGTGGTTATTGATAGTGTTCTACCGAGGGGTAGTACAAACTACTGTACACAGTGACCTATGATTGTGTTCTACCTAGGGTAATACAGACTACTGTACACAGTGACCTATGATTGTGTTCTACCTAGGGTAATACAGACTACTGTACACAGTGACCTATGATTGTGTTCTACCTAGGGTAATACAGACTACTGTACACAGTGACCTATGATTGTGTTCTACCTAGGGGCAGTACAGACTACTGTACACAGCGACCTATGATTGTGTTCTACCTAGGGGTAGTACAGACTACTGTACACAGTGATCTATGATTGTGTTCTACCTAGGGTAGTACAGACTACTGTACACATTGACCTATGATTGTGTTCTACCTAGGGGCAGTACAGACTACTGTACACAGTGACCTATGATTGTGTTCTACCTAGGGGTAGTACAGACTACTGTACACATTGACCTATGATTGTGTTCTACCTAGGGGCAGTACATACTACTGTGCACATTGATCTATGATTATGTTCCACATAGGGGTAGTACAGACTACTGTACACAGTGATCTATGCTTGTGTTCTACCTAGGGGCAGTACAGACTACTGTACACAGTGACCCATGATTGTGTTCTACCTAGGTGTAGTACAGACTACTGTACACAGTGACCTATGATTGTGTTCCACATAGGTGTAGTACAGACTACTGTACACAGTGATCTATGATTGTGTTCTACCTGGGGGCAGTACAGACTACTGTAAACAGTGATCTATGATTGTGTTCTACCTAGGGGTAGTACAGACTACTGTACACAGTGTTATATGATTGTGTTCTACCTGGGGGCAGTACAGACTACTGTACACAGTGATCTATGATTGTGTTCTACCTAGGGGTAGCATAGACTACTGTACACAGTGATCTATGATTGTGTTCTACCTAGGGGTAGTACAGACTACTGTACACAGTGATCTATGATTGTGTTCTACCTAGGGGCAGTACAGACTACTGTACACAGTGGTTATTGATAGTGTTCTACCGAGGGGTAGTACAGACTACTGTACACAGTGACCTATGATTGTGTTCCACATAGGTGTAGTACAGACTACTGTACACAGTGTTATATGATTGTGTTCCACATAGGTGTAGTACAGACTACTGTACACAGTGATCTATGATTGTGTTCTACCTAGGGGTAGTACAGACTACTGTACACAGTGACCTATGATTGTGTTCCACATAGGTGTAGTACAGACTACTGTACACAGTGTTATATGATTGTGTTCTACCTAGGGGTAGTACAGACTATTGTACACAGTGATCTATGATTGTGTTCTACCTAGGGGTAGTATAGACTACTGTACACAGTGTTATATGATTGTGTTCTACCTAGGAGTAGTACAGACTACTGTACACAGTGGATTATGATTGTGTTCTACCTAGGGTAGTACAGACTACTGTACGCAGTAATCTATTTCTTTCGATCCATGACTGAGAGGTCGGAGTTGGCACCCAACTGTAACCGTTACGATTTTGCCCGTAGACATTTAAATTCCACACACCTCTCTCCCGCACCCTCTCCATCTATATATCTCTCCCTCCTCCATATATCCCACTCCCCTCTTAGTAACCCTCTCACATAGTGGTAATCTTTATTTAATTTCGACATTCTTTAATTGATCATTGTAATTTTAGAGTCCATATTATAATTATTCAATTTTAGCTTATATACCACCTAATAGAGGTCAAATGAACCACCGAAACGCATTATACTATAATTGTCGATGTAGGCTTGCTCACGTACATATTTTGTTGAACTATATCAATAGCCACACATACTAATTGTTTTACGTTTATTTATCGTCGCTACCGGTTGCCCATATGAGCGACGCCTCCTGAAAAGATTAGTAATGTTGGAGGATAGTGCAATGATACAGACAGAAACCTATTACAGAGTCTCCTCTGGTTCTTTTACGTGCACGGTGTAAAGCACCGACACGAGACCTCGGTTTAACGTCCCATCTGAAAGACTTACTTTTATTAGGGTCAGCCGGGGGATCGAACCTGTGATCCCTGGATTACCAGTCCAGCGTTTTACCACTGGGCTACAGATCCGTCTGTCACACATACTAAGCCACCGATACGATGTTAAATAACTAAGGGAAAACTGCTCTTTCTACAATAAAATAACGTTTATGTACGAGTTATGTCCCCTGAACTGAGTAAGGGGTTTAGATTGTATTCTGTCTGATCATGAACATATATAGTCAATAAAACAATATACCAGTTTGATCCAGGGTCATTTATGACTTATTTCAAATGTTATATTGTGTGCATTGTCATTTAGAAACAGTAGTGTTCAAATCACCAAATAAAACACCATTTTTAACATACAGATACAGTTTATACAAATTTATTTTAGATCGATTGCGAAACAAGTTATTTCAACTTATATAAATCACTCTCGAGACCTCATTCCTGATGGAATCCATCGCCACGAGGGAGAGAGAAGAGGCAACGTGGAATTTAAATGCCTTGCCTAAGGGCACAATCGTAACGGCTCCAGTGGGGCTCGAACTCCAGACCTTTCGCACCTGAAGCGAAATGAAAAGTCAAACCCTGTCAGAAGTGTAACTCCTATAAGACACTGAAGGCCAGTGAGCCTGAAGATTGCCACAGAAAAGGAAACATCCAAATGAGCCAAAATGCATTAAAAAGTGCCAGTATTGCTTACATGCATGTGCGAAAGGTCCGGAATTCGAGCCCCGCTGGAGCCGTTATGATTGTGCCCTTAGGCAAGGCATTTAAATTCCACGTTGCCTCTCCCTCGTGGTGATGGATTCCATCAGGAATGAGGTCTCGAGAGTTATTAATATAAGTTGTAATAACTTGTTTCGCAATCGAGCTAAAATAAATTTGTATAAACTACATGCATGTTATGTTCAGCTATGGTACATATGATGATGGTGATTGAGCTTATTTACCTTCGACTCCGGCGAACCATGTGGGTGAACGATGGTGCATATGAAGGTTTCCTTGTATTTATACAGTCACATCAGCTACAGTCAAACCTTTGTTAGTGGTCAAATCCATTAATCCGCCAACCTGTATTAAGCAGCCTGCTTCAGATACTCAATGTGTTTTAGTCTACATTTCACCTCTATTATGCAGCCACTTGTGCTAAGCAGCCACTTTCTGTGATTCCATAGGATGGCTGCTTAAGACAGGTTTGACTGAGTTTCGATATTCTATATGATCTATGTCGTGGGACTAAATTAATAATACAGCATAATATAGATTTTATTTAATGAATGTATCGCATAAAATGAAACATCAAACGCTTGTTTGCTTAAGGTTGGTGGTTGTACCAGACTGCCTGTCTATGCGTGCAATAATGAACCCAAAACACACACACACACACACACAAACACACTTGCTCTCACAGAGGTTCGAGTTGATTCATGCGATGAATCTGTCCAGCTGGTTGACATGCAGAAGGTCGATGGTTCTACCAGGGACATCCGTGATCTTCCTCCACCAACAATAGCTGCAGATTCGCCACGACCTAAGCTGTGGGCTGTATTCCACAAAAACAAACACAACAAGCAAACATAACATCCGAAATTCGCTTCTGATTTTCTATGGGCGTTATTGAAGACACCATCTCATTCTACAGTTGATAATCTATTTTCAAGATGTGCATATTTTTTTCTTCATAAAAACATTTTCATAGTCGAAGAAATTAATATCATAGCTGCTCTTTAATTCTAATTTCTCTCAATTCGAACGAAACTTAATACGTTGGTCATTGTTTGTTAAACTCATTAGATATGAGAAGTATCGCGCACGGGGAAATCACGAGCACCAGGCCGTGGCAGAAAAAGCAAGGATTTGTAATTCGGGGAGCCCTAATGCATACTGATAAGATGAAGATATGTATTTTCGGATGTTTTATATATTAGGACTTTATCTGTTGATTTGGTTAGCGTATCAAAGAATGCCATACATTCAGCAAGGCTAGATATGTTACAAGCTTATCCACTTACTGTGTGAAAATGTTCCGCAGAAAATTAGAGTGCACAGGCGAATTACAGAAATGCTTGCGTAATTATTGCAGGATCCAGTTGCAGATGCTTGTACGATTTAATGGCATGTCAAATACTACTGTTAATGGCGTTGCGTCTTTTGAATAGTTGAAAAATGTAAACAAGTAAGATTCAATGAGTTCATTTTATTGAGTAAAGTTTTTATTTTATTTTTATTATTCTCTTCATCAGCAGCAGCAGCAGCAGCAGCAGCAGCAGCAGCAGCAGCAGCAGCAGCAGCACAGCACACACACAAACAACAACACACACACCAAACACACACCTTCTTCTTATTATTATTCGTCGCCGTCGTCATCATCATCATCATCATCAGCTGATTGGTCAATCTCCTGTTATTTACAATGGCGAACACATAACTAGCCGTAATGCACACTAATGGTTTCTTATGCGGTCTTCTATATTAAGAATCAGTTCACAAAATAGAAAGAGATATGCTGTCCTTTCACACTCAAGGAATGTTTCACAACTAAATTCCATTACGGTCTGCATTGACACACAGTAATACAATGATTACACAGTGTTTAATACATATCGGTCTGCATTGACATACAGTAATACAATGATTACACAGTGTTTAATACATATCGGTCTGCAATGACATACAGTAATACAATGATTACACAGTGTTTAATACATATCGGTCTGCATTGACATACAGTAATACAATGATTACACAGTGTTTAATACATATCGGTCTGCATTGACATACAGTAATACAATGATTACACAGTGTTTAATACATATCGGTCTGCATTGACATACAGTAATACAATGATTACACAGTGTTTAATACATATCGGTCTGCATTGACATACAGTAATACAATGATTACACAGTGTTTAATACATATCGGTTTGCAATGACATACAGTAATACAATGATTACACAGTGTTTAATACATATCGGTCTGCATTGACATACAGTAATACAATGATTACACAGTGTTTAATACATATCGGTCTGCATTGACATACAGTAATACAATGATTACACAGTGTTTAATACATATCGGTCTGCAATGACATACAGTAATACAATGATTACACAGTGTTTATTACATATCGGTCTGCAATGACATACAGTAATACAATGATTACACAGTGTTTATTCTATATCGGTCTGCAATGACATACAGTAATACAATGATTACACAGTGTTTATTACATATCGGTCTGCAATGACATACAGTAATACAATGATTACACAGTGTTTATTACATATCGGTTTGCAATGACATACAGTAATACAATGATTACACAGTGTTTATTACATATCGGTTTGCAATGACATACAGTTATACAATGATTACACAGTGTTTATTACATATCGGTTTGCAATGAAATACAGTAATACAATGATTACACAGTGTTTATTACATATCGGTTTGCAATGACATACAGTAATACAATGATTACACAGTGTTTATTACATACCGGTTTGCAATGTCATACAGTAATACAATGATTACACAGTGTTTATTACATATCGGTCTGCAATGAAATACAGTAATACAATGATTACACAGTGTTTATTACATATCGGTCTGCAATGACATACAGTAATACAATGATTACACAGTGTTTATTACATATCGGTTTGCAATGACATACAGTTATACAATGATTACACAGTGTTTATTACATATCGATCGGCATTGACGTACAGTAATACAATGATTACACAGTGTTTATTACATATCGGTCTGCAATGACATACAGTAATACAATGATTACACAGTGTTTATTACATATCGGTATGCAATGACATACAGTAATACAATGATTACACAGTGTTTATTCTATATCGGTCTGCAATGACATACAGTAATACAATGATTACACAGTGTTTATTACATATCGGTCTGCAATGACATACAGTAATACAATGATTACACAGTGTTTATTACATATCGGTCTGCAATGACATACAGTAATACAATGATTACACAGTGTTTATTACATATCGGTTTGCAATGACATACAGTAATACAATGATTACACAGTGTTTATTACATATCGGTCTGCAATGACATACAGTTATACAATGATTACACAGTGTTTATTACATATCGGTTTGCAATGACATACAGTAATACAATGATTACACAGTGTTTATTACATATCGGTTTGCAATGACATACAATGATTACACAGTGTTTATTACATATCGGTTTGCAATGACATACAATGATTACACAGTGTTTATTTCATATCGGTTTGCAATGACATACAGTTATACAATGATTACACAGTGTTTATTACATATCATATATAACACTTCTAACTCGATGTAAGTATCACAACTTAACGCCACCTTGAGGGTGTCCTTCCAACTCACTCGCAGGTTGTCCTTCCAACTCGCGGGAAGTAAGCTCCACCCAGAGACTATCCTGTACTGCTTGTATTCTAAAGTTCCAGATGAAAACAATAATGCGGCAAATTATTCTTTATAAAAATAACATTATTCTGAAATAGTAAAGAACAGTAAGTCCAACATAGGCTGAAACCAAGATGGCACCGAGAGAAAACATACAACTCAACCACCATAGAAACCAAGATGGCACCGAGAGAAAACATACAACTCAACCACCATAGAAACCAAGATGGCACCGAGAGAATACATACAACTCAACCACCATAGAAACCAAGATGGCCCCGAGAGAAAACATACAACTCAACCACCATAGAAACCAAGATGGCACCGAGAGAAATCATACAACTCAACCACCATAGAAACCAAGATGGCACCGAGAGAAAACATACAACTCAACCACCATAGAAACCAAGATGGCACCGAGAGAAAACATACAACTCAACCACCATAGAAAGCGAGAGAGAGAGAGAGAGGAGAGAGAGGAGAGAGACGAGGGGGAATACGAGAGGGAAAACATACAACTCAACAACCATAGAAAACGAAGAGAGAGAGAGAGAGAGAGGTACCGAGAGAAAACATACAACTCAACAACCATAGAAAGCGAGAGATAGAGAGAGAGGTACGAGAGAAAACATACAACTCAACAACCATAGAAAGTGAGAGAGAGAGAGAGGAGAGAGAGAGAGAGAGAGAGAGAGAGGGGTACCGAGAGAAAACATACAACTCAACAACCATAGAAAGCGAGAGAGAGAGAGAGGTACCGAGAGAAAACATACAACTCAACAACCATAGAAAGCGAGAGAGAGAGAGAGAGAGAGAGAGAGAGAGAGAGAGGGGGGGTACCGAGAAAAAACATACAGCTCAACAACCATAGAAAGATGATATTGGTACGCACACGCTTGCTTCAGTCAATAAAACCTCGGGATTCCTAACGCGCTATCTATTCACGAGAGAACGAATGCTTGAGAGAGGGTGGGAGGAGAGCGAGAGAGAGAGAGAGAGAGAGAGAGAGAGAGAGAGAGAGAAAAGAGAGAGAGAGACAGACAGACAGACAGACAGACAGACAGACAGACAGACAGACAGACAGACAGACAGACAGACAGACAGACAGACAGACAGACAGACAGACAGACAGACAGACAGACAGACAGACAGACAGACAGACAGACAGACAGACAGACAGACAGACAGACAGACAGACAGACAGACAGACAGACAGACAGACAGACAGACAGACAGACAGACAGACAGACAGACAGACAGACAGACAGACAGACAGACAGACAGACAGACAGACAGACAGAGACATAGCCAGACAGACAGACAGACAGACAGACAGACAGACAGAGAGAGAGCGAGAGAGACAGAGAGAGACAGAGAAACAGAGAGACACAGATACAGAGAGAGAGAGATAGAGAGAGAGAGAGGGGGGGAAGGGAGTGTGAATAATAGTTTTGATTGACTGGAGCAATCGGGTTTGTGCAAAGACAGACGGAGTCGTGATCGGACATGACGCTATGGAAACTGTTCAGGAAGTACTTAATAATAGTGAGTAAAATATATAAATATGATTAAAACTTCTTGAATGTATGTTCATTGAGGAACCGTATATGATGTTCCATATGAAGTGGAGCTTATAATATACATCATGGAGAGGTTCATTTATATATCACAGATTGAATTTAAATAAAGTACGGCATTTCAGGGTGAAGTAACACACAAATGCATTAAACCAACATCATTAGAATCATTATTCCAAGAACTATGCAGACGACATTTTACTGACGAAGAACGCCTTTCATCGTGTTACGCGCCAATTGAGATCATGTTGAAAATAAACGCCTAGACATTCGATTCCAGCTTCTAATACCTTCCAAATCGGTTACCACATATCTATAGTAACGCTTCATAAATAATCTTCTAAATATTCTCATTAAACATAAATCTTGCACAGTGTTCCTTACGGTTCATTTGGCGCGATTTTTCACAATCGTTCATCTTTACTATATAATCTGTTCCACAGACACAGTCTGTAAAACATAAACATAAGCAGAAGAACATACTGTTCCAGAGCTGGAAAATGTGGTGCAAGATATGCGAGACATGTCATGCATCCCAGTACCACTTCTGACGATAATTGTGATTTATATTTCATTAAAAACATATTACCTGCTTCGTGATGCAGTGGTCTGCCATGGTTGGTCGCGAGTTCGACTTCCGGTAAAGGTCTAGCATAAATGTCATTGTACAGTAACACACAATGTCAAACAAGACACATCGATAATTAACACACAGCAAACTAGAGATACGTAATAAGTTAAATACGTGTGTGCGTGTGTTTTACGTTTATTTATCGTCGCTACCGGTTGTCCATACGAGCCACGCATCTTGAAGAGATTAGTCATTTAAGATTTTTGGAGGATAGTGCAATGATACAGACAGAGACTCATTCCAGAGTCTCCTCTGGTTATTTTACGCGCACGGTGTAAAGCACCGACACGAGACGTCGGTTTAACGTCACATCTGAAAGGCTGTTAATTTTATTAGGGTCAGACGGGGGATGGAACATGCGATCCCTGGATTACAAGTCAAACGTGTTACCACTGGACTACAGATCCGTCTGTGAAATACGTTTGAAATATCATAGACACCTGTTTATAGGCGTCTGTAACGTTGCGAATGATGCCATGTAGATTAAGAAATAAAACTTAATTTAAATCTAGAATGCATCGGGTCTGCAACAAGAAATAAAACTTAATTTAAATCTAGAAGGCATCTGGACTGCAACATTTTAACCTGCATATGAGACATGGTATATCTATAGTAACCAGCAAGTCCACACCCTCTCATTGCCAAGAGAGTTCGCTATTATGTTCCATTTAAGAAAATACACGATAAATTCTCGCTAGGAGAATATTTACCAATCAATTTATTATGAAATTCAATGTTGCTTCTTAATCATTCTGAAGACAATCATAATTCACTAGGCTAATTATTTTTGTAGATGCTGTATGTGCATTCTGAAGGCATTTTTATCCCATTGTGCCCATTCTTGTCATTACAGGCCACATTCTAACCGAGGCGAATGCCTCATTCGTCTCACTGTTGCTACGTGCCTGGTGTGTCGTATTTATTAATGTTTAGAAAGTTAAACAGATGATCATTTTACAGAATGTACTCGGATAGACCAAGACATGCACTCACATAATGTCTTCTAGCATCCTTGGTGCACATTTCACAAACGACATGTATTACAAGTTTGAATTTGACATTGGTGTGATTCTATTCTAACATTCAGGATCATGTCTATATTGTCCTGGAATTCAAACGAGATGGGAGGATTTTCCTGGGTTATCTATGTCCCGTTCCTACCGATTCTCCTGAGTTATCTATGCCACGTTCCTACCGATTCTCCCGAGTTATCTATGTCCCGTTCCTATCGATTCTCCTGGGTTATCTATGTCCCGTTCCTACCGATTCTCCTGAGTTATCTATGCCCCATTCATACCGATTCTCCTGGGTTATCTATGTCCTGTTCCTACCGATTCTCCTGGGTTATCTATGCCCCGTTCCTACCGATTCACCTGAGTTATATATGCCCCATTCCTACCGATTCTCCTGGGTTATCTATGCCCCGTTCCTACCGACCGATTCTCCTGAGTTATCTATGCCCCGTTCCTACCGATTCTCCCGAGTTATCTATGTCCCGTTCCTACAGATTCTCCTGGGTTATCTATGTCCCGTTCCTACCGATTCTCCTGAGTTATCTATGTCCCGTTCCTACCGATTCTCCTGAGTTATCTATGCCACGTTCCTACCGATTCTCCCGAGTTATCTATGTCCCGTTCCTATCGATTCTCCTGGGTTATCTATGTCCCGTTCCTACCGATTCTCCTGAGTTATCTATGCCCCATTCCTACCGATTCTCCTGGGTTATCTATGTCCTGTTCCTACCGATTCTCCTGGGTTATCTATGCCCCGTTCCTACCGACCGATTCTCCTGAGTTATCTATGCCCCGTTCCTACCGATTCTCCTGGGTTATCTATGCCCCGTTCCTACCGACCGATTCTCCTGAGTTATCTATGCCCCGTTCCTACCGATTCTCCTGAGTTATCTATGTCCCGTTCCTACCGATTCTCCTGAGTTATCTATGTCCCGTTCCTACCGATTCTCCCGAGTTATCTATGTCCCGTTCCTACCGATTCTCCTGGGTTATCTATGTCCCGTTTCTACCGATTCTCCTGGGTTATCTATGTCCCGTTCCTACCGATTCTCCTGAGTTATCTATGTCCCGTTCCTACCGATTCTCCTGAGTTATCTATGTCCCGTTCCTACCGATTCTCCTGGGTTATCTATGTCCCGTTTCTACCGATTCTCCTGGGTTATCTATGTCCCGTTCCTACCGATTCTCCTGAGTTATCTATGTCCCGTTCCTACCGATTCTCCTGAGTTATCTATGTCCCGTTCCTACCGATTCTCCTGGGTTATCTATGTCCCGTTCCTACCGATTCTCCTGGGTTATCTATGTCCCGTTCCTACCGATTCTCCCGAGTTATCGATGTCCCGTTCCTACCGATTCTCCTGGGTTATCTATGTCCTAGCCTACCGATTCTCCCAAGTTATCTATGTCCCGTTCCTACCGATTCTCCTGAGTTATCTATGTCCCGTTCCTACCGATTCTCCTGGGTTATCTATGTCCTAGCCTACAGATTCTCCCAAGTTATCTATGTCCCGTTCCTACAGATTCTCCCAAGTTATCTATGTCCCGTTCCTACCGATTCTCCCGAGTTATCTATGTCCCGTTCCTACCGATTCCTCTGAGTTATCTATATCCCGTTCCTACCGATTCTCCTGGGTTATCTATATCCCGTTCCTACCGATTCTCCAGGGTTATCTATGTCCCATTCCTACATATTCTCCTGGGTTATCTATGTCCCGTTCCTACCGATTCTCCTGAGTTATCTATGTCCCGTTCCTACCGATTCCTCTGAGTTATCTATATCCCGTTCCTACCGATTCTCCTGAGATATCTATGTCCCGTTCCTACCGATTCTCCTGAGTTATCTATGTCCCGTTCCTACCGACCGATTCTCCTGAGTTATCTATATCCCGTTCCTACCGATTCTCCTGGGTTATCTATGTCCCGTTCCTACCGACCGATTCTCCTGAGTTATCTATGTGCCGTTCCTACCGATTCTCCTGGGTTATCTATGTCCCGTTCCTACCGATTCTCCTGGGTTATCTATGTCCCGTTCCTACCGACCGATTCTCCTGAGTTATCTATGTGCCGTTCCTACCGATTCTCCTGGGTTATCTATGTCCCGTTCCTACCGACCGATTCTATCGACCGATTCTCCTGAGTTATCTATGTCCCGTTCCTACCGATTCTCCTGGGTTATCTATGTCCCGTTCCTACCGACCGATTCTCCTGAGTTATCTATGTCTCGTTCCTACCGATTCTCCTGAGTTATCTATGTCCCGTTCCTACCGATTATCCCGAGTTATCTATGTCCCGTTCCTACCGATTCTCCTGGGTTATCTATGTCCCGTTTCTACCGATTCTCCTGGGTTATCTATGTCCCGTTCCTACCGATTCTCCTGGGTTATCTATGTCCTAGCCTACCGATTCTCCCAAGTTATCTATGTCCCGTTCCTACCGATTCTCCTGGGTTATCTATGTCCCGTTCCTACCGATTCTCCCGAGTTATGTATGTCCCGTTCCTACCGATTCCTCTGAGTTATCTATATCCCGTTCCTACCGATTCTCCTGGGTTATCTATGTCCCGTTCCTACCGATTCTCCCGAGTTATCTATGTCCCGTTCCTACCGATTCCTCTGAGTTATCTATATCCCGTTCCTACCGATTTTCCTGGGTTATCTATGTCCCGTTCCTACCGATTCTCCTGGGTTATCTATGTCCCGTTCCTACCGACCGATTCTCCTGAGTTATCTATGTGCCGTTCCTACCGATTCTCCTGGGTTATCTATGTCCGTTCCTACCGATTCTCCTGGTTATCTATGTCCCGTTCCTACCGACCGATTCTCCTGAGTTATCTATGTGCCGTTCCTACCGATTCTCCTGGGTTATCTATGTCCCGTTCCTACCGACCGATTCTCCTGAGTTATCTATGTCTCGTTCCTACCGACCGATTCTCCTGAGTTATCTATGTCCCGTTCCTACCGATTCTCCTGGGTTATCTATGTCCCGTTCCTACCGACCGATTCTCCTGAGTTATCTATGTCTCGTTCCTACCGATTATCCCGAGTTATCTATGTCCCGTTCCTACCGATTCTCCTGGGTTATCTATGTCCCGTTCCTACCGATTCTCCTGGGTTATCTATGTCCCGTTCCTACCGATTCTCCTGAGTTATCTATGTCCCGTTCCTACCGATTCTCCTGAGTTATCTATGTCCCGTTCCTACCGATTCTCCTGGGTTATCTATGTCCCGTTCCTACCGATTCTCCTGGGTTATCTATGTCCCGTTCCTACCGATTCTCCTGAGTTATCTATGTCCCGTTCCTACCGATTCTCCTGGGTTATCTATGTCCCGTTCCTACCGATTCTCCTGAGTTATCTATGTCCCGTTCCTACCGATTCTCCTGAGTTATCTATGTCCCGTTCCTACCGATTCTCCTGAGTTATCTATGTCCCGTTCCTACCGATTCTCCTGAGTTATCTATGTCCCGTTCCTACCGATTCTCCTGGGTTATCTATGTCCCGTTCCTACCGATTCTCCTGGGTTATCTATGTCCCGTTCCTACCGATTCTCCCGAATTATCTATGTCCCGTTCCTACCGATTCTCCTGGGTTATCTATGCCCCGTTCCTACCGATTCTCCTGGGTTATCTATGTCCCGTTCCTACCGATTCTCCTGGGTTATCTATGCCCCGTTCCTACCGATTCTCCTTGGTTATCTATGTCCCGTTCCTACCGATTCTCCTGAGTTATATATGTCCCGTTCCTACCGATTCTCCTGGGTTATCTATGTCCCGTTCCTACCGATTCTCATGAGTTATCTATGTCCCGTTCCTACAGATTCTCCCGAGTTATCTATGTCCCGTTCCTACAGATTCTCCCGAGTTATCTATGTCCCGTTCCTACCGATTTGTAAGGATTGTAAGGGACTGTTCTCCAACTATCACCGTAACTAATGTTGCTAAAACTTGTGGCCCAACCAATGTGCATAGATATAGGTTGAAAATCATTGTATACACGAGGCCAAGAATCGTGTATCATGCATAATGACACAGGCGCGTGGGGTCTAAACAAAGTTGTTTCGGGAACATTTTGATAAACCATAGACATCATAGTATACATACGTCCATAAGTACTCTGATAGTGACGGGGTATCATAGTATACATACGTCCATAAGTACTCTGATAGTGACGGGGTATCATAGTATACATACGTCCATAAGTACTCTGATAGTGACGGGGTATCATTTTTAATATGCATGGATATGCCCTAAACTGTTTGTATGTATAGTGTCGCGAGCATATGGTTTATCAAAATGTTCTTTTGATCCCGAAAGCAGTTGTCCAGACCCCAAGGCTCTGTACATAATTAAACAACCGTGTCCATTGTTCTGTATTGTACATTGAATATTTAGAATACAATAACATATGTGTCCAGCGGAAGATTAGACATCCTAATGAATTGTCACTGGATGTTGTCCTGAATTGATCAACTGTCATTGCGATCCCTCTCACAAGCAATTCATATGATTCGTTTCGGTAAGGTTTTATCATACGGGGATTAGTTTATACAAATTTATTTTAGCTCGATTGCGAAACAAGTTCTTTCAACTTATATTAATCACTCTCGAGACCTATACGAACATTCATAAATACACATTGTTAACAATATTAGTACTTACTATATTCTTCTGTTTGCAAACACGGCCGTCTCCGTGGCCTAGTAGCTAGTGGTTAAGGCGTCCGCCTATGTAGCGGGAGGTCGATGGTTCGAACCTCGTCAGGGGTTTGTTCTGATATGGCCGGTTATTGAACCGCCAGCTAGTTAAATAATGGTTACCGATTGCCTACCAGCCTGGCGCTAGGCATACAAGCATAGGATACGGGAAGTACTGATGTTCATAAAAAGAGGTGTCCCATAAATCAGAAATGGCTGGCCCTTTAAATAGGGGTGACACTATAATACACAAACACTATATAATTTATGCCTATGTATTATGTTTGCACTGTTCCCTAATGTATATAATAAATATGTCCAAATTGGTTTTAACGCCAATTGGAAATGGAATAAAATATGTCCTCCTCCGTGGTCGAGTTTTTAAGGTCGCTGACTTATATACCACTGTAACATATCATCACTAATTATCACGGGTGTCAGCCCCGATCAGATCGTGTCTCTTTACATGAACAAGTTGGCAGTTTCTTACGGAGGTTGGTGTACCAAGTACTGGTTAACCGCTGGAGCCTGTCCAGGAAAGGTGTTGTTAGGTAAACTGTCCGTCGCTCAAATGGGCAACAGGTAGCGACGTTAAATAAACTTAAATAAAAAATATGTTCAATATGCTTATACTGTCGATGTTTGTTGTAGCAATACAGTGTCACATACATATTCACATGAACTCATATATCTAAGAATGTATATATTATAATTTACTATGTAGTTTGTTTTTATTGCATTTTATTGTGGTCAGATTAAAACTGTTATGTCGAGTTTCTGTCTTACGGAATAAGACTTGAAACACAGTGAGCAGTGAACTCATCCAGCTTTCTATAACTAGGGAACTGTTCAGCTTATTATATATACGCGTCTACTCGGGGGGGGGGGGGAAATACACAATTTAGAGTTTTTCTCATAGTCAGTTTTACATATCATTAACTCACGGACCATATACAAAATATCATTACCTCAGATAATACATTGATACGCCGATAATAAATGTATCTTTCAGTAGCTGGCATGTGTTTTCCAAATCTTGAAACAATATTAGTTCCGCCTTTCAACAATCGCTGAATTATCGCTCCCCGACTTTCAGCACACACTAAATTATCGCTCCCTTCGCTGAACGAAAACAGCGATTTACCCGTGCTTTCTATCTCATTATGTCGTTAAGACACAAAAAGAGGCGGAATCAATCATTGTAAAATGTTCTAAGACCCCCTGCCCTAAGAATTGATGCGCGAAGAACAATAACATTTTCATTCCGAAGACAAAGTTTGGCTTCCACTGGTCTATAAATCATTTGCAATGTATTTTTGATTATTTAGTGCCAGTATACATGACAATGAACCGTGCAATTCACATTCATCTGTATTTGACGTTCCTAATTTCACAATTAATTATTGATTTTAATAAATGTAATAATAACTTTAGTTGATTCATTAAACATATATATTAATTATAATAATAGTCCGACGTGTAAGATATTATCAATAATAATATTTTTTATATATAAAAAAAATAATTATACACTGTTATTGTGTCATACAATATACTAGAGGACATAGAAAACGCACACCTACATTATATACTAGAGGACATAGAAAACGCACACCTACATAATATACTAGAGGACATAGAAAACGCACACCTACATTATATACTAGAGGACATAGAAAACGCACACCTACATTATATACTAGAGGACATAGAAAACGCACACCTACATTATATACTAGAGGACATAGAAAACGCACACCTACATTATATACTAGAGGACATAGAAAACGCACACCTACATTATATACTAGAGGACATAGAAAACGCACACCTACATTATATACTAGAGGACATAGAAAACGCACACCTACATTAATATACTAGAGGACATAGAAAACGCACACCTACATTATATACTAGAGGACATAGAAAACGCACACCTACATTATATACTAGAGGACATAGAAAACGCACACCTACATTATATACTAGAGGACATAGAAAACGCACACCTACATTATATACTAGAGGACATAGAAAACGCACACCTACATTATATACTAGAGGACATAGAAAACGCACACCTACATTATATACTAGAGGACATAGAAAACGCACACCTACATTATATACTAGAGGACATAGAAAACGCACACCTACATTATATACTAGAGGACATAGAAAACGCACACCTACATTTATACTAGAGGACATAGAAAACGCACACCTACATTATATACTAGAGGACATAGAAAACGCACACCTACATTATATACTAGAGGACATAGAAAACGCACACCTACATTATATACTAGAGGACATAGAAAACGCACACCTACATTATATACTAGAGGACATAGAAAACGCACACCTACATTATATACTAGAGGACATAGAAAACGCACACCTACATTATATACTAGAGGACATAGAAAACGCACACCTACATTATATACTAGAGGGCATAGAAAACGCACACCTACATTATATACTAGAGGACATAGAAAACGCACACCTACATTATATACTAGAGGACATAGAAAACGCACACCTACATAATATACTAGAGAACATAGAAAACGCACACCTACATACTATACTAAAGGACATAGAAAACGCACACCTACATAATATACTAAAGGACATAGAAAACGCACACCTACATTATATACTAGAGGACATAGAAAACGCACACCTACATTATATGAGTATTATTACATGAAAACGAAATACGAAGGATTCCATCAAAGATATATCACATCTTTATTACAAAAAATAAACTGAAAAACTAAAAATATTTCAAAATGTTTAAAACTATGTATTTATATAGTTATTGTTTTTCATGTAAAAATACACTTATTCGAAGTGTGCGTTTTCTATGTACTCTACTATATTACAAACTATATGTGTAATATGATACTGCGCTTTCAAAATAAAGTAATAAAACCTTCATGATAGCACAGTGGTATCGCGTTTGTTTCATGTGCGAAAGGTCCGGAGTTCGAGCCCAGCTGTAGCCGTTACGATTGTGTCCTTAAGCAAGCAACTTAAAGTCCACATTGCATCATCTCTCTCCCTCGTGGCGATGGATTCCACCAGGAATGAGGTATCGAGAGTGATTAATATAAGTTGTAAGAATTTGCTTCGCAATCGAGCTAAATAAATTTGTATAAACTATGTAAGGCAATATAATGATCTGGTTGCGGACTAGGCCAGGTTTCGAACCCGCACATCCTCGGCGACCTCACCTACAATTACAAATATGATCACGCACCGCAAAAATGATCTATGCATTTAAATAGTGTTCAATGATGCATCGTTTGGTGGGGATCAAACACAAAAATACCACTTTATTAGTTTAATACTTGGTTTAATCAAATTAAGATTGAACCTTTTACCTACGACCAAATAACAATTTCTATGCGCATGAATATCCTTGGAACTATTTTCAGACTCCCAAACTATTTAAGCGAAGGCACCAGGCGAGGGTAAATAAGCTCAATCATCATCATTGTGCAATCTTTTATCGATTCCATATACATTGAATGAGGTAGCCATTTAAAATATTTTATAAATTTTAATTTAATGCCCTTTATCTACTTTTAAATGCATTCAAAAGCCCTCCCCTCCCACCACAATTTAGATACCCCTTGTTTTCGGTGTGTTATATATTTTCAGTTATGAGGATGAAGAAGTAGGTCCGCTAGATGTCATGGCTGAGTGATACAGTCCATCTGAGAGATGTCATATAGACAATACTGACTCTTATACATATGATATAGTCTTTGTGTATAAACTCGAAGTGGTTAAGAAATATTTAGAAGGGACTGGACATATTCAGAAGAGTCAACATATACTAGTGAACACGAACAGACGGACTAATAATGCGTATTATAGCATAAATATATATATTGCTGCCGGTAACGGAGCAAATGATCACTTATACTATTAATATTCACATTCGTTTAAATAATATAATATTAATATATCACCAGCCGTGGCCAATATTTGCCAATGCAATAAAACAAAAATAAAATTCATTAAACGTTTATATTTGTTGGGTTATTTGTCTCTAGGTAAACTTTATTTATTTTATAACGATTGCGAAGAAAGTTCTAACAACTTAATATATTAATCACTCTCGTTTACCTAGAGACAAATAACCCAACAAATATAAACGTTTAATTTGTGCAATAATGAATTAAAAGATAATAAAAACAGTACATCAATCCAGACATAAATCACATTAGAATATTCAGAACAATGCGTAGTAGTCTCTGAAGAAGTGAGTTTTTGAATTGTTTTTTTTAATATGTTAACTGACTCACTTTGTCTAAGGCTCAAAGGCAGTTCATTCCAAAGCTTGGGTCCAACAGTACCAAAACTTCTGTCACTGAAGGTCTTTTTCTTATTATAAGGAACAAGGTAGCATCATACTGATGATTCAGAGGATCGTAGTGAGCGTTTTGAGACTTTACTGGACAAAAGTTCAATACTGTATTGAGGAGCATTTCCAACAGAACAGTTGTACATATAAATGAGGATTTTAAAATTAATTCTTGCCGTAATAAGTTAATAGGTAACCAATGCAAATCATGCCTAAACTATCACGCCTATTGTGGTTGAGAACAAGTTTAGCACACATATTTCTGATACGTTGTAATTTACCTAACTCACACTGAGTAATACCATAAAGTATAACGTTACAATAATCCAAGTGAGAAATTACTAATGACAGCACTACGACCAGTGGCCTCTTTAGCTAAAAAATTACGGATGCTTTTGATCTTAAAATAGTTCAACATTGCAATTTTACACTTTCTTTTAATATGTTCCTTGAAATTAAGTGTGTCATCTAAAATTGCACCCACATATCTGATACAACTTTGCAGTTCGATTTTATCACTGCATATTTCAATGTCCTTGGTGTTACACTTATTCAACTGAGGGCGGTACACTTATTCAACTGAGGGCGGTACACTTATTCAACTGAGGGCGGTACACTTATTCAACTGAGGGCGGTACACTTATTCAACTGAGGGCGGTACACTTATTCAACTGAGGGCGGTACACTTATTCAACTGAGGGCGGTACACTTAATCAACTGAGGGCGGTACACTTATTCAACTGAGGGCGGTACACTTATTCAACTGAGGGCGGTACACTTATTCAACTGAGGGCGGTACACTTATTCAACTGAGGGCGGTACACTTATTCAACTGAGGGCGGCTATCAAACATGATACATTCTGTTTTGGATGCATTCATTTTTAGCTTGTTTTTGTTCATCCAATAATTTATAACAATAGCACACTCTTGACAGTTCTTGAATTGCAGTTTCTTCTGGGATGGTTGTTGGTTGGACACGAATGTTCGCTGTATGGTCGTCAACAAAATCCGTTTAAAAGTAGATAAAGGGCACGGAAATGGACGGGGGCACAATGTCAAAGAGAGTCGCGGCATAGGTCAAATAGAGCCAAGGGCCCAAACAACTTCCTTGCGGAACGCTACATGTAAGATCGCGCCGAGATGACGATGTTTGAGTCACCTTCACGCGACAGCTGCGAGGTCGTATGTATGAATCCAACCATTCCAGCGCTTTATCACAAACACCATACTGATTGTTCAATACATCGACGAGGATACCGTAGTCGACTGTGTCGAAGGCCGCACGAAGGTCTATAGCTATTAGTGCTCCATTCCACCAAGCATCCACCAGGATGCAGTCACAGAGTATTATCCATCAACAGCTAGTGTGTGTGTTTTACGTTTATTTATCGTCGCTACCGGTTGCCCATATGAGCGACGCCTGCTGAAGAGATTAGTCAGTTTAGACTTTTGGACGATAGTGCACTGAATGATACAGACAGAGACCCATTTCAGAATCTAATCTGGTTCTATTACGTGCACGGTGTAAAGCACCGACAAGTCTCATCTGAAAGACTGTTAATTTTATTAGGGTGAGACGGTGGATCGAACCTGCGATCCAAGGATTACCAGTCCATCATGTTAACCACTGGACTACGTATCCGTCTGTAACAGCTAGTGTGTCTAAAAACTTATCATTTACGTTAACCCATTCAACACCAAGTAACTGACATGGACTGGTCCATGATATTCTTAGACCAATAAATGAATAAGAAAATTACATTCGGACCAGTTCATTTATCAAGATGGGTAATTTTGTCTAAAATTAGTTATATTACTTGAAAAAAGTGCAGATCCTGATGAGACGGCTCGTTACGAGCCGGCTCATCTGGATCTACACTTTTTTGTAAGCCAATTTAGAGGTCTGTGGTGTTGAAAGGGCTAAGGAGTAATTGGAGTAATTAGCCTAGTGAATCCTGATTGGTTTGGGAAAGACAATGTTGTAACAAACTAAATGACATCATGCATTAATTGGCCAATTTTCTCCTTGCCATTATTTGACTGTGTTGTTCTTTGGTGATATAAAATTGCAATGGAGAGAGCGGCATTGCTGGTTCACTGATAGTCACGGATTCGAACTCAACTCCGGTCGTGTCTCTTTAAATACAAAAGTTGGCAGTTTCTTACGGCGACTCGTACAAAGTTATTTCTGATTGTGTATAGGTATATGATTGATAAGTGCATGCGTTCATTAATAATTTTAGCTACAATGCTTATTACTGGACTATCGCCCCGGTCCCACTATGGTGACGTCCATGCTACATAACAAGTCTTTGTGTCTAACATAATCGGAAGCTTATTCCCAGGATGCATCTCGTTCTCTGCTGTTTAAATCACCCAGATTTGTTAGGTATCGCGTTTCTTACACGGCGCTGGTGCCAAGATGCGGCCCCGATTACAGCCGTATAATTGAGTTGTTTTCGAGAAATGCATTCTTGCTTTTTGCTGGAAATTCTCCCATTATCATTGTACCTCGTTTATCTAAACACAATTTGTTCCAGTAAATAAACAAATAGCGACATATGTTAAGAAGATACTGATAGGTGTTTAAGGCAATAATTTCCGTCAGTAAATCTCGTGAGATAATAAAAGAATTGTTTGAATATATTGTTTATTGCTATAATTAGAAAAAAACATGGCTGTCATATTGTACTACTTACCTCTACCAACGTCTCGTTATAATAGGAAGATAAATCACCTACTATATAGCTCAACACGAGAAGAAACTGTAGACCATATAATGTACACCATATGCCCAATTTCATTTGCAAAGTACATGTGTAGTTCTACCACTGGTTACAATACTATAGTAATCTGTTATGTCACTCTCCTCAGTGTCGTCAGTCGTGTTGAGGAGTATCTCTTTGAAGTGACGTTGAATAGTCACATTGTTTTGTACACGAGTATCGGTATCTTTTTTTACCATCGTCACTGTTTGTGATGACCGCAATAATCACAGATAGGTGTGTGTATGTCAGTCTCAGTATATTTACCATCGTCACTGTTTGTGATGCCCACAATAATCACAGATAGGTGTGTGTATGTCAGTCTCAGTATATTTACCATCGTCACTGTTTGTAATGCCCGCAATAATCACAGATAGGTGTGTGTATGTCAGTCTCAGTATATTTATCATCGTCACTGTTTGTGATGCCCACAATAATCACACACAGGTTTGTATAGATCAGTCTCAGTATATTTACCATCGTCACTGTTTGTGACGCCCGCAATAATCACACACATGTTTGCATAGATCAGTCTCAGTATATTTACTATCGTCACTGTTTGTGATGCCCACAATAATCACACACATGTTTGTATAGATCAGTCTCAGTATATTTATATGTACCATCGTCACTGTCTGTGATGCCCACAATAATCACACACAGGTTTGTATAGATCAGTCTCAGTATATTTACCATCATCACTGTTTGTGATGCCCACAATAATCACAGACAGGTTTTTATAGATCAGTCTCAGTATATTTACCATCGTCACTGTCTGTAATGTCCACAATAATCACAGACAGGTTTTTATAGATCAGTCTCAGTATATTTACCATCATCACTGTTTGTGATGCCCACAATAATCACAGACATGTTTTTATAGATCAGTCTCAGTATATTTACCATCGTCACTGTTTGAGATGCCCGCACCAATCACGCACAGGTTTGTATAGATCAGTCTCAGTATATGTACCATCGTCACTGTTTGAGATGCCCGCACCAATCACGCACAGGTTTGTATAGATCAGTCTCAGTATATTTACCATCGCCACTGTCTGTAATGCACACAATAATCACACACCGGTTTGTATAGATCAGTCTCAGTATATGTACCATCGTCACTGTTTGAGATGCACACAATAATCACACACCGGTTTGTATAGATCAGTCTCAGTATATTTACCATCGTCACTGTCTGTAATGCCCGCAATAATCACAGATAGGTGTGCGTGCGTGTGTGCGTGTGCGTGTGCGTGTGCGTGTGTATGTGTGTATGTCAGTCTCAGTATATGTACCATCACCAGCGATTGCTCTTTGCTTAACACGTATTTATTCATTAAATGTATTACACCCTATTAATATATATATATGCAATTATTTGATTGGAAACCAGGTAATAAAAGTGTTTGTTTATTATAGTGTCACCCCTATTTAAAGGGCCAGCCATTTATCCTATACTGGTATGCCAGGCGACAGGCTGGTGGGCAATCGGTAACCATTATTTAATTATTTAACTAGCTGGCGGCTCACCAACCGGCCATATCAGAACGTTCCCTTGACCTCCCGCTCCGTAGGCGGACGCATTAACCACTAGGTCACGGATACAGATACAGATATGAATATCAATACTTCCCGAATCCTATACTTGTATGCCAGACGACAGGCTGGTAGGCAATCGGTAACCATTATTTAATTATTTAACTAGCTGGCGGCTCACCAACCGTAATCAGCCATATCAGAGCGAACCCCTGACGAGATTCGAACCTTCGACCTCCTATATGGCATAGGTAATAACAAGAATAATGTTATAATTTCGAATGTCGTTTGACAGTGGAATCACACTTTAATCTGTAATGACAGAAATGATGTAATGTATGCTTTTGTTCTCTCACATGGAACACTGAAATGTCAGAAGTAATTCTATGTTGAAATCGGTGGACCAGAGTCGGAATTAAGTTGACAAGGTATGATGTGTTTGATTCCAATGTGAGTTTGTTTAGTTCACCTCTCTGCTACTATATCCCCTAGAAGCTAACGCAGTATGGTTGCGTCCGTCTCTATTCGTTCTGCCTATTCCATGCCTGCTTCCATATCTTTCGCAATTACTGGATCTACTACTTCTAATAATAATAATGACTTTATTTAACGAGATAACTCACTTGAATAATTAAGTCAATCTACCACGAATCTCTCAACAAATTAAGATATGAAATAGTACAATGAAACAGGTGTCAACGATTGCCGATCATACAGATTGATATGGGAAATGAGATATAAACTGCAAGAACTAATACTTGTATACTTTATATTTACATCAACCTCGGTTATAACGGTATCTGGGATTTTCTCCACTTTATATAAAATGAGTATACACGTGTGTCGTCGTAGTCTTCCGAGACTCTACATTGGTTTTTTGATCGCTTTATTAATCTGTGATAACCATATGGCATCGTCCAAAATGTTTCCGGGTGTGGAACTGGGCAATTCTGAAAAACAGAAGAATATCTGCTTTGGACGGAATGAAGGTGATGAGCCAGTCATTGGACCATGTATATATTAAATTCAATATATTTATTATATAGTATAGATAGTACGTAAGTTGCACTTGCGGGCGATATACCTGAACAAACTAGTTGCTGTGTACATATGCTAGCAGTATGGGTGGTACACGTAGCCAGTACTGTATCCAGTGTGTTTTCTCTCAAACCTCGTGACAAGAGTTGAACATATTAAGTTCAATTATAAACATAGCTTTATATTTTGAAATATGATCTCATACAATTTATATCAAATAGCTTACAATAAATCCAACCGATAAAACGCATCCGCGTTCCTAAAAATGTTAAGATATAAATTCTTAAAAGGCTATCGCACGGTAAGTCGATATTCTAACTGCATAAATCATGAAAAGATTATATTTTCTAATAAAATATGTCAATTTAATGACCAATTTTATATATATCACATTTACTGTCTCTTCTCTTAAACTGCCAGCGATCTGCCCGCCTTCTCCTATCGCAGGTCCCCAATCGCACTCGTTATTTGGAGATTCGATTGTACCACGCTGGGGTTGTATGCCTTAAAACGTAGAATGTATTAAGCATCTAAGTTTATGTGTAAGTACTTTAAGGACAATTAATCTGTTGATACCAAATACTGTGATCGATTCCCACTGATTTCCCACTGATTTCTCGCACTAATTGTGCGCTGCATGAAGAGAGATGGGCTGAATTGATTTAAATAGCATTAGGGGTTTTGTACGAAACACCATTAAGCAATGGGACAAAAACATGGCATGTTTTAAGAGGACCTGATTACAGTAGAGTAATGTGTAAAGTGTGACGGTCGTAAAACATATCTCCGTGCTTATAGTCAGTGATGTTATCTTAATCAACCTGACACTGATGAGATGCAGTGCAGATCAGGCAATCAGAGTTGTGTGTGCAACATACTGTATTCACAAGATAAATATAGAAGAAGAAGATGATTTTAATAAGACCTAAGCGTTTGCAATTTCTCTTCTATAGTATTTAAACATATTTACACTATTTACAGTACAATATTATGATATGCAACCATGGTGGACAAATTATGTAATGATTATGAACATATACTAGAGGACATAGAAAACGCGCGCCTACATTATATACTAGAGGACATAGAAAACGCACACCTACATTATATACTAGAGGACATAGAAAACGCACACCTACATTATATACTAGAGGACATAGAAAACGCACACCTACATTATATACTAGAGGACATAGAAACACGCACACCTACATTATATACTAGAGGACATTTTAAAAACGCACACCTACATTATATACTAGAGGACATAGAAAACGCACACCTACATTATATACTAGAGGACATAGAAAACGCACACCTACATTATATACTAGAGGACATAGAAAACGCACACCTACATTATATACTAGAGGACATAGAAAACGCACACCTACATTATATACTAGAGGACATAGAAAACGCACACCTACATTATATACTAGAGGACATAGAAAACGCACACCTACATTATATACTAGAGGACATAGAAAACGCACACCTACATTATATACTAGAGGACATAGAAAACGCACACGTCATTATATGGTTATTATTACATGAAAACGAAATACGAAGGATTCCATCAAAGATATATCACATCTTTATTAAAACACAAACTGAACAACTAAAAATATTCCAAAATGTTTAAAACTATGTATTTATATAGATATTGTTTTTCATGTAAAAACACACTTATCCGAAGTGTTCGTTTTCCATGTCCTCTATCATACAATGTACTTGGGAAACTAATGGCAATACCGTGATGAGTGTAAACGATGACAATTACTGTATTAAGAATGTCGGATGTATCCAACTGGCAATATATATCGATGTATTAATGTGTGTGTATGTAAAGTGTTGTACCTACTGAATTTGAAATAAAAAAATATTTCTTTCTTTCTGTAATAATTCCTGCAAGTTACCGAACTGGCAATTGACAGCCAACATCAAATCATGCTTGCATAAGTTTTGTCTATATCAGAAAATCTGTAAATGAATACAATGGTTTCACAACATAGAGTGGTTATGATACATTACGGAAGCATTGTGTGTTGGTGGAACCATATACATTACGGAACCATTGTGTGTTGTGGAACTATATACATTAAGGAACCATATACAATACGGAACCATTGTATGTTGTGTTGTGGAACCATATACAATATGGAACCATATACAATACGGAACCATTGTATGTTGTGTTGTGGAACCATATACAATACGGAACCATTGTATGTTGTGTTGTGGAACCATATACAATACGGAACCATTGTATGTTGTGTTGTGGAACCATATACATTACGGAATAATATACATTACGGAACCATTGTGTGTTGTGTTGTGGAACCATATACATTACGGAATAATATACATTACGGAACCATTGTGTGTTGTGTTGTGGAACCATATACATTACGGAACCATATACATTACGGAACCATTGTGTGTTGTGTTGTGGAACCATATACATTACGGATTAATATACAATACGGAACCATATACAATACGGAACAAGTGTGTGTTGTGGAACCATATACATTACGGAACCATATGTGTGTGTTGTGGAACCATATACATTACGGAACCATATATAATACGGAACAAATGTGTGTTGTGTTGTGGAACCATATACATTACGGAACCATATACAATACGGAACAAGTGTGTGTTGTGGAACCATATACATTACGGAACCATATACAGTACGGAACAAATGTGTGCTGTGTTGTGGAACCATATACATTACGGAAACATATACAGTACGGAACAATATACAATACGGAACAATTGTATGTTGTGTTGTGGAACCATATACATTACGGAACCATATACAGTACGGAACAAGTGTGTGTTGTGGAACAATATACATTACGGAACAATATACAATACGGAACCATATACAATACGGAACCAGTGTGTGTTGTGGAACTATATACAATACGGAACCATAATGTGTTGTGGAACCATATACAATACGGAACCATATACAATACGGAACCATATACATTTCGGAACCATATACATTACGGAACCAGTGTGTGTAGTGGAACCATATTCATAACGGAACCATTGTATGCTGTGGAACCATATACATTACGGAACCAGTGTGTGTTGTGGAACCATATACATTACGGAACCATATACAATACGGAACAATATACATTACGGAACCATATACAATATGGAACTATATACATTACGGAACCATATACGTTACGGATCCATGTACAATACGGAACCATATACATTACGTAACCATTGTGTGTTGTGGAACCATATACATTACGGAACCATTGTGTGTTGTGGAACCATATACATTACGGAACCAGTGTGTGTTGTGGAACCATATACATTACGGAACCAGTGTATGTTGTGGAACCATATACATTACGGAACCATTGTGTGTTGTGGAACCATATACATTACGGAACCATTGTATGTTGTGGAACCATATACATTACGGAACCAATGTGTGTTGTGGAACCATATACATTACGGAACCAGTGTGTGTTGTGGTACCATATATATTACGGAACCAGTGTGTGTTGTGGAACCATATACATTACGGAACCATTGTGTGTTGTGGAACCATATACATTACGGAACCATTGTGTGTTGTGGAACCATATACAATACGGAACCATATACAATACCGAACCATATACATTACGGAACCATATACATTACGGAACCATATGCAATACGGAACCATATACATTACCTATCCATATACATTACGGACCCATATACAATACGGAACCATATACATTACGGAACCATATACATTACGGAACCATTGTGTGTTGTGGAACCATAAACATTACGGAACCATATACATTACGGAACCATATACAATACGGAACCATAAACATTACGGAACCATTGTGTGTTGTGGAACCATATACATTACGGAACCATTGTGTGTTGTGGAACCATATACATTACGGAACCATATACATTACGGAACCATTGTGTGTTGTGGAACCATATACATTACGGAACCATATACATTACGGAACCAGTGTGTGTTGTGGAACAATATACATTACGGAATCTTATACATTACGGAACCAGTGTGTGTTGTGGAACCATATACATTACGGAACCATTGTGTGTTGTGGAACTATATACATTACGGAACCTTATACATTACGAAACCAGTGTGTGATGTGGAACCATATACATTACGGAACCATTGTGTGTTGTGGAACCATATACATTACGGAACCTTATACATTACGAAACCAGTGTGTGATGTGGAACCATATACATTACGGAACCATTGTGTGTTGTGGAACCATATATATTACGGAACCAGTGTGTGTTGTGGAACCATATACATTACGGAACCATAATGTGTTGTGGAAATATATATATTACGCAACCATATACATTACGGAACCATTGTGTGTTGTGGAACCATATACATTACGGAACCATAATGTGTTGTGGAACCATATACAATACGGAACCATATACAATACGGAACCACATTCAATACGGAACCATATACACTACGGATCCATATACAATACGGAACCATATACAATACGGAACCATCTAGAATACGGAACCATATACATTTCGGAACCATATACATTACGGAACCAGTGTGTGTAGTGGAACCATATTCATTACGGAACCATTGTATGCTGTGGAACCATATACATTACGGAACCAGTGTTTGTTGTGGAACCATATACATTACGGAACCATATACAATACGGAACCATATACATTACGGAACCATATACATTACGGAACCATATACAATACGTAACCATATACATTACGGAACCATATACGTACACCATACAATACGGAACCATATACATTACGGAACCATAATGTGTTGTGGAACCATATACAATACGGAACCATATACAATACGGAACCACATACAATACGGAACCATATACACTACGGATCCATATACAATACGGAACCATATACATTACGGAACCATACACAGTACGGAACAAGTGTGTGTTGTGTTGTGGAACCATATACATTACGGAACCATATACAGTACGGAACCATATACAATACGGAACAATTGTATATTGTGTTGTGGAACCATATACATTACGGAACCATATACAATACGGAACAAGTGTGTGTTGTGGAACCATATACATTACGGAACCATATACAATACGGAACAAGTGTGTGTTGTGTTGTGGAACCATATACATTACGGAACCGCATACAATAAGGAAACATTGTGTGTTGTGGAACCATATACAATACGGAACCATTATATGTTGTGTTGTGGAACCATATACATTACGGAACCATATACATTACGGAACCATTGTGTGTTGTGTTGTGGAACCATATACATTACGGATTAATATACAATACGGAACCATATACAATACGGAACAAGTGTGTTGTGGAACCATATACATTACGGAACCATATGTGTGTGTTGTGGAACCATATACATTACGGAACCATATATAATACGGAACAAATGTGTGTTGTGTTGTGGAACCATATACATTACGGAACCATATACAATACGGAACAAGTGTGTGTTGTGGAACCATATACATTACGGAACCATATACAGTACGGAACAAGTGTGTGCTGTGTTGTGGAACCATATATATTACGGAACCATATACAGTACGTAACAATATACAATACGGAACAATTGTATGTTGTGTTGTGGAACCATATACATTACGGAACCATATACAGTACGGAACAAGTGTGTGTTGTGTTGTGGAACAATATACATTACGGAACAATATACAATACGGAACAAGTGTGTGTTGTGTTGTGGAATCATATACATTACGGAACTATATACAATACGGAACAATTGTGTGTTGTGGAACCATATACATTACGGAACCATATACATTACGGAACCATATACAATAGGGAACCAGTGTGTGTTGTGGAACTATATACAATACGGAACCATAATGTGTTGTGGAACCATATACAATACGGAACCATATACAATACGGAACCATATACAATACGGAACCATATACAATACGGAACCATCTACAATACGGAACCATATACATTTCGGAACCATATACATTACGGAACCAGTGTGTGTAGTGGAACCATATTCATTACGGAACCATATACAATACGGAACCATATACATTACGGATCCATATACATTACGGAACCATATACAATACGGAACCCTATACATTACGGAACCATATACATTACGGAACCATTGTGTGTTGTGGAACCATAAACATTACGGAACCATATACATTACGGAACCATATACAATACGGAACCATAAACATTACGGAACCATTGTGTGTTGTGGAACCATATACATTGCGGAACCATTGTGTGTTGTGGAACCATATACATTACGGAACCATATACATTACGGAACCATTGTGTGTTGTGGAACCATATACATTACGGAACCATATACATTACGGAACCAGTGTGTGTTGTGGAACCATATACATTACGGAACCTTATACATTACGGAACCAGTGTGTGTTGTGGAACCATATACATTACGGAACCATTGTGTGTTGTGGAACTATATACATTACGGAACCTTATACATTACGAAACCAGTGTGTGATGTGGAACCATATACATTACGGAACCATTGTGTGTTGTGGAACCATATACATTACGGAACCATATACATTACGGAACCATTGTGTGTTGTGGAACCATATATATTACGGAACCAGTGTGTGTTGTGGAACCATATACATTACGGAACCATAATGTGTTGTGGAAATATATATATTACGCAACCATATACATTACGGAACCATTGTGTGTTGTGGAACCATATACATTACGGAACCATAATGTGTTGTGGAACCATATACAATACGGAACCATATACAATACGGAACCACATTCAATACGGAACCATATACACTACGGATCCATATACAATACGGAACCATATACAATACGGAACAATCTAGAATACGGAACCATATACATTTCGGAACCATATACATTACGGAACCAGTGTGTGTAGTGGAACCATATTCATTACGGAACCATTGTATGCTGTGGAACCATATACATTACGGAACCAGTGTTTGTTGTGGAACCATATACATTACGGAACCATATACAATACGGAACCATATACATTACGGAACCATATACATTACGGAACCATATACAATACGTAACCATATACATTACGGAACCATATACGTTACGGAACCATATACATTACGGAACCATATACATTACGGAACCATATACAATACGGAACCATATACATTACGGAACCATATACATTACGGAACCATATACATTACGGATCCATGTACAATACGGAACCATATACATTACGTAACCATTGTGTGTTGTGGAACCATATACATTACGGAACCATTGTGTGTTGTGGAACCATATACATTACGGAACCAGTGTGTGTTGTGGAACCATATACATTACGGAACCATTGTATGTTGTGGAACCATATACATTACGGAACCAGTGTGTTTTGTGGAACTATATACATTACGGAACCATAATGTGTTGTGGAACTATATACAATACGGAACAATATACAATACGGAACCATATACAATACGGAACCATTGTGTGTTGTGGAACCATATACAATACGGAACCATTGTGTTTTGTGGAACTATATACAATACGGAACCATTGTGTGTTGTGGAACCATATACAATACGGAACCATTGTGTGTTGTGGAACCATATACAATACGGAACCATTGTGTGTTGTGGAACCATATACAATACGGAACCATTGTGTGTTGTGGAACCATATACAATACGGAACCATATACAATACGGAACCATTGTGTGTTGTGGAACCATATACATTACGGAACCATTGTGTGTTGTGGAACCATATACATTACGGAACCAGTGTGTGTTGTGGAACCATATACATTACGGAACCAGTGTATGTTGTGGAACCATATACATTACGGAACCATTGTATGTTGTGGAACCATATACATTACGGAACCAGTGTGTGTTGTGGAACCATATACATTACGGAAACATTGTGTGTTGTGGAACCATATACATTACGGAACCAGTGTGTGTTGTGGAACCATATACATTACGGAACCAGTGTATGTTGTGGAACCATATACATTACGGAACCATTGTATGTTGTGAAACCATATACATTACGGAACCAGTGTGTGTTGTGGAACCATATACATTACGGAACCAGTGTGTGTTGTGGAACCATATACATTACGGAACCATTGTGTGTTGTGGAACTATATACATTACGGAACCATAATGTGTTGTGGAACTATATACAATACGGAACAATATACAATACGGAACCATATACAATACGGAACCATTGTGTGTTGTGGAACCATATACAATACGGAACCATTGTGTGTTGTGGAACTATATACAATACGGAACCATTGTGTGTTGTGGAACCATATACAATACGGAACCATTATGTGTTGTGGAACCATATACAATACGGAACCATTGTGTGTTGTGGAACCATATACAATACTGAACCATTGTGTGTTGTGGAACCATATACAATACGGAACCATATACAATACGGAACCATTGTGTGTTGTGGAACCATATACATTACGGAACCATTGTGTGTTGTTGAACCATATACATTACGGAACCATTGTGTGTTGTTGAACCATATACATTACGGAACCATTGTGTGTTGTGGAACCATATACAATACCGAACCATTGTGTATTGTGGAACTATATACAATACGGAACCATTGTGTGTTGTGGAACCATATACAATACGGAACCATTGTGTGTTGTGGAACTATATACAATACGGAACCATAATGTGTTGTGGAACCATATACAATACGGAACCATATACAATACGGAACCATTGTGTGTTGTGGAACTATATACAATACGGAACCATAATGTGTTATGGAACCATATACAATACGGAACCATATTCAATACGGAACCATTGTGTGTTGTGGAACCATATACAATACGGAGCCATTGTGTGTTGTTGAACCATATACATTACGGAACCATATACATTACGGAACCATATACAATACGGAACCATATACATTACGGATCCATATACATTACGGAACCATATACAATACGGAACCATATACATTACGGAACCATATACCATACGGAACCATATACATTACGGAGCCATTGTGTGTTGTGGAACCATAAACATTACGGAATCATATACATTACGGAACCATTGTGTGTTGTGGAACCATATACATTACGGAACCTTATACATTACGGAACCATTGTATGTTGTGGAACCATATATATTACGGAACCAGTGTGTGTTGTGGAACCATATACATTACGGAACCATAATGTATTGTGGAACTATATACATTACGGAACCATTGTGTGTTGTGAAACCATATACATTACGGAACCATTGTGTGTTGTGGAACTATATACAATACGGAACCATAATGTGTTGTGGAACCATATACATTACGGAACCAGTGTATGTTGTGAAACCATATACATAACGGAACCATTGTGTGTTGTGGAACTATATACAATACGGAACCATTGTGTGTTGTGGAACTATATACAATACGGAACCATTGTGTGTTGTGGAACCATATACAATACGGAACCATTGTGTGTTGTGGAACCATATACAATACGGAACCATATACAATACGGAACCATTGTGTGTTGTGGAACCATATACATTACGGAACCATTGTGTGTTGTGGAACCATATACATTACGGAACCAGTGTGTGTTGTGGAACCATATACATTACGGAACCAGTGTATGTTGTGGAACCATATACATTACGGAACCATTGTATGTTGTGGAACCATATACATTACGGAACCATTGTGTGTTGTGGAACCATATACATTATGGAAACATTGTGTGTTGTGGAACCATATACATTACGGAACCAGTGTGTGTTGTGGAACCATATACATTACGGAACCAGTGTATGTTGTGGAACCATATACATTACGGAACCATTGTATGTTGTGGAACCATATACATTACGGAACCAGTGTGTGTTGTGGAACCATATACATTACGGAACCATTGTGTGTTGTGGAACCATATACATTACGGAACCATTGTGTGTTGTGGAACTATATACATTACGGAACCATAATGTGTTGTGGAACTATATACAATACGGAACAATATACAATACGGAACCATATACAATACGGAACCATTGTGTGTTGTGGAACCATATACAATACGGAACCATTATGTGTTGTGGAACTTTATACAATACGGAACCATTGTGTGTTGTGGAACCATATACAATACGGAACCATTGTGTGTTGTGGAACCATATACAATACGGAACCATTGTGTGTTGTGGAACCATATACAATACGGAACCATTGTGTGTTGTGGAACCATATACAATACGGAACCATATACAATACGGAACCATTGTGTGTTGTGGAACCATATATATTACGGAACCATTGTGTGTTGTTGAACCATATACATTACGGAACCATTGTGTGTTGTTGAACCATATACATTACGGAACCATTGTGTGTTGTGGAACCATATACAATACGGAACCATTGTGTGTTGTGGAACTATATACAATACGGAACCATTGTGTGTTGTGGAACCATATACAATACGGAACCATTGTGTGTTGTGGAACTATATACAATACGGAACCATAATGTGTTGTGGAACCATATACAATACGGAACCATATACAATACGGAACCATTGTGTGTTGTGGAACTATATACAATACGGAACCATAATGTGTTATGGAACCATATACAATACGGAACCATATTCAATACGGAACCATTGTGTGTTGTGGAACCATATACAATACGGAGCCATTGTGTGTTGTTGAACCATATACATTACGGAACCATATACATTACGGAACCATATACAATACGGAACCATATACATTACGGATCCATATACATTACGGAACCATATACAATACGGAACCATATACATTACGGAACCATATACCATACGGAACCATATACATTACGGAGCCATTGTGTGTTGTGGAACCATAAACATTACGGAACCATATACATTACGGAACCATTGTGTGTTGTGGAACCATATACATTACGGAACCTTATACATTACGGAACCATTGTATGTTGTGGAACCATATATATTACGGAACCAGTGTGTGTTGTGGAACCATATACATTACGGAACCATAATGTGTTGTGGAACTATATACATTACGGAACCATTGTGTGTTGTGGAACCATATACATTACGGAACCATTGTGTGTTGTGAAACCATATACATTACGGAACCATTGTGTGTTGTGGAACTATATACAATACGGAACCATAATGTGTTGTGGAACCATATACATTACGGAACCAGTGTATGTTGTGAAACCATATACATTACGGAACCATGTGTTTGTGGAACTATATACATTACGGAACCATTGTGTGTTGTGGAACCATATACATTACGGAACCATTGTGTGTTGTGGAACCATATACATTACGGAACCATTGTGTGTTGTGGAACCATATACATTACGGAACCATTGTGTGTTGTGGAACTATATACAATACGGAACCATTGTGTGTTGTGGAACATATACAATACGGAACCATTGTGTGCTGTGGAACCATATACATTACGGAACCATTGTGTATTGTGGAACCATATACATTACGGAACCATTGTGTGTTGTGGAACCATATACATTACGGAACCAGTGTGTGTTGTGGAACCATATACATTACGGAACCATATACATTACGGAACCATTTGTGTTGGGAACTTATACATTACGGATCCATTGTGTGTTGTGGAACCATATACATTATGGATCCATTGTATGTTGTGGAACCATATACATTACGGAACCATTGTGTGTTGTGGAACCATATACATTACGGAAACATTGTGTGTTGTGGAACCATATACATTACGGAACCAGTGTGTGTTGTGGAACCATATACATTACGGAACCAGTGTATGTTGTGGAACCATATACATTACGGAACCATTGTATGTTGTGAAACCATATACATTACGGAACCAGTGTGTGTTGTGGAACCATATACATTACGGAACCAGTGTGTGTTGTGGAACCATATACATTACGGAACCATTGTGTGTTGTGGAACTATATACATTACGGAACCATAATGTGTTGTGGAACTATATACAATACGGAACAATATACAATACGGAACCATATACAATACGGAACCATTGTGTGTTGTGGAACCATATACAATACGGAACCATTGTGTGTTGTGGAACTATATACAATACGGAACCATTGTGTGTTGTGGAACCATATACAATACGGAACCATTATGTGTTGTGGAACCATATACAATACGGAACCATTGTGTGTTGTGGAACCATATACAATACTGAACCATTGTGTGTTGTGGAACCATATACAATACGGAACCATATACAATACGGAACCATTGTGTGTTGTGGAACCATATACATTACGGAACCATTGTGTGTTGTTGAACCATATACATTACGGAACCATTGTGTGTTGTTGAACCATATACATTACGGAACCATTGTGTGTTGTGGAACCATATACAATACGGAACCATTGTGTGTTGTGGAACTATATACAATACGGAACCATAATGTGTTGTGGAACCATATACAATACGGAACCATATACAATACGGAACCATTGTGTGTTGTGGAACTATATACAATACGGAACCATAATGTGTTATGGAACCATATACAATACGGAACCATATACAATACGGAACCATTGTGTGTTGTGGAACCATATACAATACGGAGCCATTGTGTGTTGTTGAACCATATACATTACGGAACCATATACATTACGGAACCATATACAATACGGAACCATATACATTACGGATCCATATACATTACGGAACCATATACAATACGGAACCATATACATTACGGAACCATATACCATACGGAACCATATACATTACGGAGCCATTGTGTGTTGTGGAACCATAAACATTACGGAACCATATACATTACGGAACCATTGTGTGTTGTGGAACCATATACATTACGGAACCTTATACATTAAGGAACCATATACATTACGGAACCATTGTGTGTTGTGGAACCATATACATTACGGAACCATAATGTGTTGTGGAA
This sequence comes from Archivesica marissinica, assembly GCA_014843695.1. Lineage (NCBI taxonomy): Eukaryota > Metazoa > Mollusca > Bivalvia > Venerida > Vesicomyidae > Archivesica > Archivesica marissinica. The sequence continues at coordinate 30,354,086 of CM026393.1, forward strand.
CTATATACATTACGGAACCATTGTGTGTTGTGGAACCATATACATTACGGAACCATTGTGTGTTGTGAAACCATATACATTACGGAACCATTGTGTGTTGTGGAACTATATACAATACGGAACCATTGTGTGTTGTGGAACCATATACATTACGGAACCATATACATTACGGAACCATTGTATGTTGTGGAACCATATACATTACGGAACAATTGTGTGTTGTGGAACCATATACAATACGGAACCATTGTGTGTTGTGGAACTATATACAATACGGAACCATTGTGTGTTGTGGAACCATATACATTACGGAACCATTGTGTGTTGTGGAACCATATACATTACGGAACCATATACATTACGGAACCATTGTGTGTTGTGGAACTATATACATTACGGATCCATTGTGTGTTGTGGAACAATATACATTACGGAACCATTATGTGTTGTGGAACCATATACATTACGGAACCATATACATTAAGGAACTATATACATTACGGAACCATATACATTACGGAACCATATACATTACGGAACCATATACATTACGGAACCATTGTGTGTTGTGGAACCATATACATTACGGAACCATTGTGTGTTGTGGAACCATATACATTGCGGAAACATTGTGTGTTGTGGAACCATATACATTACGGAACCATTGTGTGTTGTGGAACCATATACATTACGGAACCATTGTGTTTTGTTGAACCATATACATTACGGAACCATTGTGTGTTGTTGAACCATATACATTACGGAACCATTGTGTGTTGTGGAACCATATATATTACGGAACCATTGTGTGTTGTTGAACCATATACATTACGGAACCATTGTATGTTGTTGAACCATATACATTACGGAACCATTGTGTGTTGTGGAACCATATACATTACGGAACCATTGTGTGTTGTTGAACCATATACATTACGGAACCATTGTGTGTTGTGGAACCATATATATTACGGAACCATTGTGTGTTGTGGAACCATATACATTACGGAACCATATACATTACGGAACCATTGTTTGTTGTGAAACCATATACATTACGGAACCATTGTCTGTTGTGGAACCATATACATTACGGAACCATTGTGTGTTGTGGAACCATATATATTACGGAACCATTGTGTGTTGTGGAACCATATACATTACGGAACCATATACATTACGGAACCATTGTGTGTTGTGGAACCATATACATTACGGAACCATATACATTACGGAACCATTGTGTGTTGTGGAACCATATACAATACGGAACCATATACAATACGGAACCATATACATTACGGAACCATATACAATACTGAACCATATACAATTCGGAACCATATACATTACGGAACCATATACATTACGGAACCATATACAATACGGAACCATATACATTACGGAACCATATACAGTACGGAACAATATACATTACGGAACCATTGTATGTTGTGGAATCATATACATTACGGAACCATGTACATTACCGAGCCATTGTGTGAGTTGTTTGACAGTTTGTCAGATATGAATATACCGCACAGAACACGTCAACTGACAACTGCTACAATGATTCCATTTCCAGAATGAAATGGAATATATGAAAAATATTAACTTAAAAACGTCCATGAGTTATCCGTGTATTTTGAAATACTGAATCATATCAACTCATGAATATATGTGTTCTTATGGAGCAATATTAGTTTTGACTATTTTTTTCTTTGACGAATGGGAATTTATGTGATAAGAATTACTGCTATGTATTCGTATTATAGGTATTAACATTGTACAATTGTTTTCAGGGAACTAGTTCCAAGCTTTCACTGGTGTGCGCATAGAAATATAGGCTTGAACTGGAATCCAGAATTGGCCAGGTCAATCTATTTACGTAGTTGGAATTCTGCAACAATATTTGGTTCCCATGTGATTCGCGGATGTTCCAGCAGGGATATGGTATATTATATTATGTTGGGAAGAGTTTCATGTTATTGTCAACATGTTTGCATTTAATTACTAAATTATGCACTTTTAATCTATATACTCTATCCGAGTGTGTATTATGCAGAGTGAGTTTTCAATCGTCCTTCTATAGTTGTTCTTGTTATTCTTCAATACCTTTAGGCTGAAAAGCCCATGAGGACAATATCTGCATGATATAGAAGAACAGTGAATTAATTAGCAAATAAATAGAGTAAATAGTGCATACAGAGTGCATGTTAATAACTGATTGAATTCAATGCAGAAGGTTACAGAGTTAATTTGAAATGTTTCAATGTACAATGAATAGAAAAGCATGACATATGGATATATGGATTTTGAGCAACATGCATAAATAATGTGTGACAGGTTATCATTATTTTCCAAGAACAAGATTAAGTTGACCTGTTTCTTTGTACATTGAAAACATTTCTAATTTTCTATTGACATTTTTATTCTCAGTTTTAAATAATTCGACGAACTTGAGATCATATTCGGCTGTCCCCGGAACTTCCTCGAACATGTATATACAGGACATTCAATAGCAAAATGTTACTCGTCTTCAAGGACGTTGCAAAAGTGACATTTCCTTTCATTTACAGGTGTACGTATTGTTCTATTCCACCAACATATATATACAGACAACTATTCACAAAGTAACATACTTAAAACTATTCACAGCAAATATAATATCTGTACACCATGTGTGATCAAATTTATTTGATTTATAGCGTATATAAACACTAGTTTTTTGGCTTCTTTGATCTTCCAATATCACCAATTAACGATCGGTATCTTCTCAATGAAATATAAACAGCTTAATGAAATGTATAAATTACTGTTGATCTTGTGCATATAGACATAACATTAGTTGATAAAATTTAAACTGTTGAGCTAATATTGAAAATAATTAGACATTATTACTAGCAATTTTATAATTGAATATTCACGTAGAATAAACACGTTGATTAAATACTGAACGGGATACACCCTTACTCTGCTCATTAGATGAGATATGTCTTACGAGGCAAAATGAATGGATTTACATGGTAAAGTCTCCATTTACGTCTTCTCCTTCCTCTAGACACTTAGTTTTGTTTTATTTTGGTTATATAGTCGCACCAACAGCTTAGTTTATACAAATTTAGTTTGCGAAACAAGTTATTGCGAAACAAGTTATTTCAACTTATACAAATCACTCTCGAGACCTCATTCCTGATGGAATCCATCGCCACGAGGGAGAGAGAAGAGGCAACGTGGAATTTAAATGCCTTGCCTAAGGGCACAATCGTAATGGCTCCAGTGGGGCTCGAACTCCGGACCTTTCGCACCTGAAGCGAACGCGCATCAACTGCGCTATCACCAACAGCTTAGGTCATACGGCGACTGTCCGGCTATTACTGGTGGAGGAATACCCCACCGAGCAGTATTTCAGGCACCGGATAGAACCACCGACCGTCCACAAGCCAGTCGGATAGCTTCCGAACGAAATCGACATCCCCAGTTGGATTCGAACATACAGCTGTGAGGGGCAAGTGACTTGAAGTCAACGACCATAACCACTTGGCCACGGAGGCACATCACTAAAGGAATAGTACTAATTGTTAGCTTATTAGCTTACAGTATTCATTACCATGGTAATTCTCTTCTAAATAATAGGAAGCAGCCTATAGGTGCTTACGTTTGTCTGTGTGTTTTACGTTTATTTATCGTCGCTACCGGTTACCCATATTAGCGACGCCTCCTGAAGATATTAGTCATTTTAGATTTTTGGAAGATAGTGCAATGATACAGACAGAGACCCATTCCAGAGTATCCTCTGGTTCTTTTACTTGCACGGTGTAAAGCACCGACACGAGACATCGATTTAACGTCCCATCTGAAAGACTGTTAATTTTATTAGGGTCAGACGGGGGATCGAACCTGCGATCACTGGATTACCAGTCCAGCGTGTTACCACTGGGCTACATATCCGTTTGTCAAGGGGACTCGAGGGATACGAACTATCTTATAGCTGAATAGGTGAAAAATGGCTTTGAATATTTTCTTTACAATCTCGTCTATGCATGTTTCTTTAAAGTCTATATATGTGTTTTTTCTCTTCATTTGGAAAAATAATGCTAGGATTCATATGCATAATTGTATCCAATTATTAACTTAGTAAACCACATGCAGTTACAGAGTTATTGGTGATTTTGTTAAAAACATATCCACAAAGGGAGGTAATTTACAATTGGTAATTTTCACAAAAGCAGTTTCGTTTGTGGCAATATTTTCCATATTTCGTAATAATTTATTATTGAAAAATGAAAATATAAGACAATACTCACAATATCGAAGCATCCGCTGCTTGCAATATCTTGGTGTGCAGCACATTATAAGTAAACACTTACTGGGGCTTTAATAACGATAATAAATAAGTCCCCCTCCGTGATCGAGTTTATTACAGATATTACACCAATATATTACACCAGTATAGTACACCAATATATTATACCAATATATTACATCAATATATTACACCAATATATTACACCAGTGTATTACACCACCAATATATTACACCAGTATATTACACCAATATATTACACCAGTAGATTACACCAGTATATTACACCAATATATTACACCAATATATTACACCAATATATTACACCAGTGTATTACACCAGTATATTACACCAGTATATTACATCAGTATATTACACCAATATATTACACCAATATAGTACACCAATATATTACACCAGTATATTACACCAGTATATTACACCAGTATATTACACCAATATATTACACCAGTATAGTACACCAATATATTACACCAGTATAGTACACCAATATATTACACCAGTATATTACACCAGTATATTACACCAATATATTACACCAGTATATAAAACACAAAACACTACACCAATATATTACACCAGTATATTACATCAGTATATTACACCAATATATTACACCAGTATATTACATCAGTATATTACACCAATATATTACACCAATATAGTACACCAATATATTACACCAGTATATTACACCAGTGTATTACACCAGTATATTACACCAATATATTACACCAGTATATTACACCAGTATATTACACCAATATATTACACCAGTATATTACACCAATATATTACACATATATTACACCAATATATTACACCAATATATTACACCAGTATATTACACCAGTATATTACACCAATATATTACACCAGTATATTACACCAATATATTACACCAATATATTACACCAATATATTACACCAATATATTACACCAATATATTACACCAGTATATTACACCAATATATTACACCAATATATTACACCAATATATTACACCAGTGTATTACACCAGTATATTACATCAATATATTACACCAATATATTACACCAGTATATTACACCAGTATATTACACCAGTATATTACACCAATATATTACACCAATATATTACACCAATATATTACATCAATATATTACACCAGTATATTACACCAATATATTACACCAATATATTACACCAATATATTACACCAGTATATTACACCAGTATATTACAACCAGTATATTACATCAATATATTACACCAGTATATTACACCAGTATATTACACCAGTATACACCAATATATTACACCAATATATTACACCAGTATATTACACCAGTATATTACACCAATATATTACACCAGTATATTACACCAGTATATTACACCAATATATTACACCAGTATATTACACCAGTATATTACACCAATATATTACACCAATATATTACACCAGTATATTACACCAGTATATTACACCAGTATATTACACCAGTATATTACATCAATATATTACAGCAATATATTACACCAGTATATTACACCAGTATATTACACCAATATATTACACCAGTATATTACACCAGTATATTACACCAATATATTACACCAGTATATTACACCAGTATATTACACCAGTATATTACACCAGTATATTACACCAGTATATTACACCAATATATTACACCAATATATTACACCAGTATATTACACCAGTATATTACACCAATATATTACACCAATATATTACACCAGTATATTACACCAGTATATTACACCAGTATATTACACCAGTATATTACATCAATATATTACAGCAATATATTACACCAGTATATTACACCAGTATATTACACCAATATATTACACCAATATATTACACCAATATATTACACCAGTGTATTACACCAGTATATTACATCAGTATATTACACCAGTATATTACACCAATATATTACACCAGTATATTAGAATGCAAGATTACAACAGTATTTTAGAAACACGGAGATAACATCAAGGGATGACATGAATTTAGTACACCAATGCAACTTATTATAAATTATGTAAATTACTTACTTTATGAATTCCTTATTCAGTAAAATGATTGGGACCCTTACCACATGCTGGCACCTGGCTAAGACAGCACACTACACACAGTAATTTGTGTGTGTTTTACGTTTATTTATCGTCGCTGCCGGTTGCCCATATGAGCGACGCCTCCTGAAGAGATTAAAAAATTTAGATTTTGGAGGATAGTGCAATGATACAGACAGAGACCCATTCCAGAGTCTCCTCTGGTTCTGTTACGTACACGGTGTAAAGCACCGACACGAGACCTCGGTTTGATGATCCATCTGAAAGACTGTTAATTTTATTATGGTCAGACGCGGGGATCGAACCTGCGACCCCTGGATTACCAGTCCAACGTGTTAGCCACTGGACTACGTATCCGTACATCAGTCTATTGTGTCATAAATATAATTATTCATAGTACGATAAACAACGTTTATCAATAATTGTAAAAATATTAATATACTCATGTAGAAGAAACAAATCTATTTTATTTTGATTTAAAAAAAGTTATACATCCAGAATACAACACATTGAGAAACACTGTCCAAAAGTCAATACCTTGTTGAGTGTAATGTATATTTTGTCTTGGTCTTTATCGGGTAGCACGTGCTTTACGTATATTACTAGACGCATGACTTGCAGACGTATATAATATATATGTCGTATGCCACAATATACAAACGCAGCACATCATTATCAACAGTACAGCTTAAATAACATGCGTCATTGCCAGGAATTATTTGAATGCTCGTATTTACTGATGAGAATGTCGCTATCAACACGTACTCAATTACTAGTCAACTGTCATCTAAATTAGCATCGTTTTATTTCTTATTTCTGTCATCATAAGTGCTAAATTGAATCATTGGAAACACGTAAGATTTAATCATGTTCACTCTTTAATTGGTAAATGATCGACGTTTACTTAATTTGTTCGTTTTATTTAAGATGTTAACCAAGATATTAGAGGAACGCCGATCAGACACATCTCACGTGATTGATGTTGTTAATTTACCGGAAATGAAGTCATGTCTTGCCGCCATTTCTAGCCGCCATATTTAATACCCAGTGTCAGATTAATTTAGTTGATACGGTGCTTGTAAACAAGACATCCCTCTGAAATAAATGGACATTTGCTCTGCGGAATTGAGATAAAAGACCTGTTTGGCAAATAAAGTGAGAATTTACCGCCAAAATCGTCTTATCGTAAAGACGAGGTTTTAATCTTTAAATTAGTTTCTTGGAAATTCTGTCAGTACAGAATTAACTTCGTGTATAGAATGCAATAGTGATCATTTTAGAAATAATTGACTCAATTTTGGACCAAAATTGGTTTTTGATTGGCGATAAGGATGTCTTTCCTAGGGGGAAATTGGCATGATTGATACTACAATCTACGTCAGTTAGTTTCTAAGAATGTTATTTACTGTAGTTGATATCAGGAAATAGATGATTTGTTCACTTTATGATATCGAAACAAATAAATGAGACCAGTTTGACTGATTATGGCCATACATTATCCCAATTAAGTAGAGTTCCTGTGACAATGCACATATGGGTTTTCGCATCACCTATGTCTATCAAAAACCTATAGAACCAAATGTTCCTTTTGATAAGTAAAGTCGTTATTACTATTCGATTTTTAGATGTTAAAAGTCAGATGAAGGAGACAGATATTTACAAAACCAAAAAAACACCCCACGTTTAGTCATCATCGCTACCGGTTACCCATATGAGCGACGCCTCCTGAAGAGATTATTCATTTTAGATTGTTGGAGGATGTTGCTATGATACAGACAGAGACCCATTACAGAGCCTCCTCTGGTTCTTTTACGTGCACAGAACACAACTGGACGGGCATAGATAGTAGCCGGATAGCATGCCATAAACATGGACGTACACCAAAGACAGACGTACTACCTTAACGCTTACCTGCTGAATATATAAATTCACTTCTTCAAACAACATAGATCCAGATCAGCCGCGGTGTAATGCCGCGTCTGGTCAGGACCTATGTTGTTTGCTATCCAGACACATTTTAGCACCACTATCTGAATAGCAAACATCATAGCGCCTGACCAGGCGGCACGTATTGTGACGTCTGATCTGGCTCTATGCAGTTTGCAAAAGGGATTTTATCTGCCGCTAGCGTGCAAAGGGTTACGCACGATATTCAAACGTTCCGAATAGCTGATCAAGTGTAGCGTGAAATTGGTGTATTTGCACTCGAAATAAAATACCCAATTAATATGTAAACATGTTGTTTTTAAATACAATTCGGCATTGCAAATGGCGAAGGATTCCCAAGGGGACATTATTACAGTAGAAAGCATTCTGTTTCCCGGAAATTGTTGCATGCTCGGACGGGATTGTCAGATTTGTTCAATGTTCCCATTATTTTTTAAGACGATGTGAACTTTTGCAGAAAAAGGTGTGTATATTTGTTCTCAATTAAACATGTAGCAGCCCAATCTGGTTACACATCGGTAGGATATGCCATAGATATAATAGTGTACGCTGTTTGTGTTACAGCAATCCGTTGCCAGATGGTAAACTGTATGCTTCTACCATGTAGATAAAATTATGGCACCTATGTTCCCTATCTATTCGATGTCAATCTTAGAGGAGAAAAAACGAGCGCATTTTTTCAGAACTGTTGTTACGCTTCATAAAACCTCCGCTCGGGTAATATCCCTATAAATCTTCATATCGAAGCCGCGTTTGCTCGCATCATTACAGAGTTTAGTTTGCAAATTCCTCTCCTTTGTTGTGATGGCTTTAACAAGTGTAAAAATGTTGTTTCCCCCGTTACAAAGTGGGAACTTTGACAAGACCGACATCAGATTTTCAATTACCATGTTGCATAATCTTTGTGTTTTCCTGTATGTGTGTTACTAGACAAAAGCCGTGTATTACACCATTCAATGATCCTTATCCAACAACAAGCATTAACAGACTAACAGTCGAGCAGTACCATATGGCAAATATATGTACTGGTATAGTTCTACAATCGCATTTCTTAGCATATCTTGCTAGCTTAATATTGACACACAGCTTCGGTTAGTACATTGTAAGCGTGTGTTCGGGTGTTAGTGTGCGTTTCTAGTTCCAGGATCCGCGACACAGTAGTGAAACTTTGTGAGATTGTTGTAAACACACATAATCCGCTAGTTGTTAACTTAATACTAGTTCAGCGGCCTAACTATTGATTTGCAATAAAATATGATTAAACTAAATCTGTTAGTATCGAGACGCGTTTATGTATGCATTTCAATAAGCGTCTATGTATTAAGAGAGACGCTTTGTTTTTAGCAATATCCTAATGAGCATGTTATTGATTCAGACCGGAAGCCCATGGCAGTCGATATGATCGAAACTATTGACACACAGCTTCGGTTAGTAGCCTACATTGTAAGCGTATGTTCGGGTGTTAGTGTGCGTTTCTAGTTCCAGGATCCGCGACACAGTAGTGAACCGTTGTGAGATTGTTGTAACACATATAATCCGCGAGTTGTTACCTTAATACTAGGTCAGCGGTTGTGTCAGTGTTACACAACATATGTGAATTAAAAACATGTGAACACGACGCATACATCAACCTGACTGGGCCACACGATTTAGCAGAACTTCCCAGTAGTGACAGTCTGTGTTCATCTCAGCTCCTCATCATCATCAGCCTCCGTCCGTCTTATGAGACGATGGATTGCGCTCTTGTTGAGGAACATCTTCTGCGGTGACTGGGTAGGCCTATTATTGAGTGGCAGTCTCTGTTGCAGTCATCGCAGGTGAAGATCGAGTCATCCAGTTTGGTTGATGCCTTTCGCTTCTGTCGTTTCTGCTCACGAAGCCGAGTTCGCTCAGCCTCGGCTCCTCGTCTGACCCCAGCTTTCACAACGTGTCTCCATGATGACCGGTTTGATTATGTGTCCTCCCAAGACTCTATGTCGATTTGCGCTGAACGCAGGTCCCTCTTACAAGCGTCCCTGTATCTTAGGTGGGGGCGACCAGTTGGACGTGATCCTTGTTCAAGTTGGCCGTACAGTAGATCTTTGGGGATGCGTCTCAGCTCCTAAGTATGTGATAACATACAATTGTTGGTTGGTACTTGTAGGGAGCATGTATTATATTGGCGCTTCGGTAAATGGTAATGTTCTCGGTGTGATATGTTTTCATATTACCCACTTAGGAATGCAATGTGGACAAAATCAAACACAACACTTCTATATGTCTTCTATATAATATAATTATATTATTATTCAACGTTTCGGCTTGCGCCTTCATCAGGAATTAAAACAATAAAGAATACAAGTGACGTCTAAATAATAACGACATCACGTCATTTAGCGAAACAATGCTGACAGTTTTATATTAACCACTTAGGAATGCAATATTTATTTTATTATACAGAGCCCATTTGAAAATATTCAACTTGTCTCAGTAAATCTATCTAATAGCATATACACTGTTGCTTGGTGTGGGCAGTTGTCTAATGTTGTTAAAACGTGAGGCATTTTGAACAATTTGCATTTTCATGCTATGTATTTTATCATTTTGTGTATGTCATATTTACTATTGATTTGCAATAAAATATTATTAAACTAAATCTGTAAGTATCGAGAAGCGTTTATGTAAGCATTTCAATAAGCGTCTAAGTATTAAGAGAGACGCTTTCATGTTAGCAATATCCTAATGAGCATGTTATTGATTCAGACCGGAAGCCCATGGCAGTCGATATGATCGAAAATATTGACTGGTCGAGAGGGCGAATAGTACAGTTGGGCGGGAACGCGTGCCTTTCACACCTGAAGCGAAAGCGCTACCACTGTGCTATCACGACATTATTGCCGGGGGCAGACACCGGGTGTCATTTCGATCAGTGTTTCATAAGTCATATAATAGGGAGCAAGTTGCTGCATGCGATATAATAAAGTACTGCCGAATAGAGAGTTACTAGGCGACCACAATGGCCGAGTGATTAAGGGCGCTGACTTCAAATCACCTGTCTCTCACCGCTGTTGGTTGTAATCCCGCTGGTGGTGTCGAATTCTTTCAAGTGCGGAAGCTACCCAGCTGACTTGTTGAAGGCCAATGGTTTTACCCGGATGATGATGATTGGGCTTATTTACGCTCGCCTCCGGCGAACCATGTGGGCGAGCGGGTTGTCCGTCCATGCTATAAATAGTGCTCGGAAGGGCACCCGGCGTCTTCATCCACCAATACTAGCTGGAGAGTTGCCAGCTCGGAGGGACACCCGGCGTATTCCTCCACCAATACTAGCTGGAGAGTTGCCAGCTCGGAGGGACACCCGGCGTATTCCTCCACCAATACTAGCTGGAGAGTTGCCAGCTCGGAGGGACACCCGGCGTATTCCTCCACCAATACTAGCTGGAGAGTTGCCAGCTCGGAGGGACACCCGGCGTATTCCTCCACCAATACTAGCTGGAGAGTTGCCAGCTCGGAGGGACACCCGGCGTATTCCTCCACCAATACTAGCTGGAGAGTTGCCAGCTCGGAGGGACACCCGGCGTATTCCTCCACCAATACTAGCTGGAGAGTTGCCAGCTCGGAGGGACACCCGGCGTATTCCTCCACCAATACTAGCTGGAGAGTTGCCAGCTCGGAGGGACACCCGGCGTATTCCTCCACCAATACTAGCTGGAGAGTTGCCAGCTCGGAGGGACACCCGGCGTATTCCTCCACCAATACTAGCTGGAGAGTTGCCAGCTCGGAGGGACACCCCGGGTCTTCATCCACCAATACTAGCTGGAGAGTTGCCAGCTCGGAGGGACACCCGGCGTCTTCATCCACCAATACTAGCTGGAGAGTTGCCAGCTCGGAGGGACACCCGGCGTATTCCTCCACCAATACTAGCTGGAGAGTTGCCATATGATCTAAGCTGTTCGCCCAAATTTAAAACCACAAAACAAACAAACAAAACTGTATGTATGTGCATGCGATGATCATCATAACTGGGTACTTTCGTCTTGTTATGTGCTGCTATGATCACCATGTTACTTTGTCTGCGCGAGCTCCAGGATGATTGACAGTCGCCATAGATGTTGCTAATGCAATGTCATTCAAGATGGCTGGCTGCAAGCAAAGGTTAAAGCGATTGTCGTGATCAGAACATTGTTCAATTATGGAAAAAGATGACATTTACTTCCATCATGTTAAATAATTGGCCTGACTCTAAATATGTTCAAAGATTTAGTCTGTTATCTTGACAATGCTGGTCTGGCGACGGGAATTGTTCTACGTCTGTTCTGGTTGTAGTGTGATAAGCAGGGCGCGAGGCGTGATGCGGTCCCAGCACCGCTCATTTGGGACAATAATTTGCTTCGTTTTGTTGGCGTAGCAAGTTAATTTGGAGAAGGAATTGAATGCCTTTTACTGATCTGATGCGTTTGATTGATATGAACATTCTTAGAAGAAATAAACACGCGGAATTTATGTCAATTATTTCGCAAATTGCTCACAAATAACCCATCAATTTCTTATTATCTAGACACAAGTGCGATTAATCGGTTGCCATTATGGTGAAATACTCCAATTGGTTTTTTGTTTAGTGGGGTTACAAGACGTCGGAAAAGCCAATTGCTGGAGAATGGAACATTTATTTTCGTTGAGGATGATAGCGTATTATTAGGGATAAAAATCTCGTCCATTTCCATACTCATTGAAATGGAAAATTTCCCCCCTAAGATTATTAAGTTACAAGCTCTATGGTGAAAAGAGATATTTTAATGGTATTTCTGTTTTACTAATATTAATTATATAATAATATTAAATATCTATAAAGACAGTGTATTGGGTACATAACACACATACAACAAGTCTCTTCAAAAACATGACTCCATATTATTTTTAATTACACTTATATCATTACAGTTGAATAAATATATATATATATGAAAATTATGTTTGTCATGGAGAAAATCTAAATAAGCTACTAGCTTCCGATTTGTTCTTGTATATTAACCCATTCAACCCCAAGTAACTGACATGGACTGGTCCATGATATTTTCAGACCAATATATTAATAAGAAAATTACCTTTGGACCAGTTCATTTATCAAAATGGGTAATTTTATCTAAAAATAGTAATAATTATTACTGGCAAAAAAGTGCAGATCCTGATGAGACGGCTCATCTGGATCTACACTTTTCATAAGCCTATTTAGAGGCCTGTGGGGTTGAAAGGGTTAATGTTACAACATGATGTAAATATTGATAAAATAAAATATGTTTAAACTAAAAACATGACTATCACGTCAACTATTTGTTTGTTTGATTTTGGAGTTTAAAGTCGCACCAACAGCTTAGGTATATGGTGACCCTCCAGTTATTACTGGTGGAGGAAGACGACTCAGTGTGCCCGTCGAGCAGGACACACGGGTACAACCAACGACCTTACGTAAGTCAGTTGGATAGCTTAGTTACATGGTATAATTCCAACCTATAGCGGTGAGGGGCAAGTGATTTGAAACCAATGACCGCAACCATTCGGCCACGGAGGCCAACAGCAAGTGAAATTGTTAAAGTCATACTCCTGTTACAATTCAATACTAGATAATGCTGAAGTTCCCATTACCTCCCTTTACAGATAAAGTGCTATTTATCCCGAAATGTATATTTGGTCATTTTAGCCGGAATCCTGTGTTTTACTGTTGTTTTGTTTTGTTGTTTTACTGTTGTGCAACCAGTGGTTGCTGTATGATAAATGTAATATTATCAAAAATCTTGTTAATTAATTGATGTTTACAGTAGCGTACCCATTTGATATACTGACGAATGTCTGTCGATATTTAATAATTTAATAATCATAAGATGAGAAAACGGATTAAAATGGATAACATGTAGTGAAAAGGAACCAACGATAAAGACAGAGGACACCAATTAAGTGGACACATCTAATATTTGAGTATTCATTAGTGAGTTACCGCCCCTTGGTTATTACATATGTGATATGTACCCTAAGTAATTTAGTGGTCTGTTAGATTATTATGCATGTCAGTCTCATGTGTAACCGTGGTTTAACACATTTATTTTAGCTCGACTGCGAAGCCAGTATTTACAACTTTAGATTAATCGCTTGATACCTCATTCCTGATGGAATACATCGCCATGAGGGAGAGAGAAGAGGACATGGGGATGTTTAGTGCAATGCATAACTGCACACTCGCTACGGCTACAGATAGACGCGAACGCTGTGCCTTTCGCATCTGACGCGAACGCGCCATCACTATGATATCACGAATTACTGAGTGACAAAACAACTTTTTTCATTTTAGCAATACAAGATTCTATACTTATACACTGATTGACAGGATGGGTGGCTGTATCGTCTGCTGTGTCGGCCTATATTTTATTGTGACTCAGCTGAGACATACTGTTCCTTGCTGGAAAGCATCACATTATTTGCGAATCTCTGCGTGATCAGAATCGTGTTTCAAATAAAGGTACTTATCACAAATGAAACATGAAAATCTAAATCAAGAAAAACGGAAAAACATATGAACCCCTGCTGTAACAAATGAAGATTGCAGTCATGTGCTTTTAGAAAATAGTGCCTCCATTTTGAAGAGTCTCTGGCAAATTAATGAATCCTTATCGTGATGTCAGTGGTACACCGAATCTAGATTTCCTTGATTTCTATCACAACTGTTTTGGGACTCTGTGGAATAATCAAAGTTTAATTATGAATATAACACAGTTTATTGTGCTGTAACGATTATCAGGCATGATCAGGAACTATTTCGCAGGTTCCCATGAACGAATTAGACATTACCAACTTGCGTTTGCGCTACGAGGACCAGCGATAGGCATCATACTTGTCAACTTGAGAGATTTTTATTGTACCACAGTCTTAAACAAAGCCATCAACTTAACACATATATTATTCTTATACCACCTACTGTGTGGTACATGGACGACTGTATCCCGTTTCATGTAACATTTTGCTCATAATAAAAGTGCTAAAATGTTAATTTCTTAACAAGACCTAAACATATCTGATATATGACGCATACAAGTTCAGATACTATCGCTTGGCAACCTCATGCACAATGAATGGCATCCATTCAAAGAGACATTGGATTGTTATGTGGGCGGGGCTACGATATGGGTTCACCAAATATATGATGCATCATGTTTAACAATGATTATACATAAAGTTCTTTAAAATAACAGAAGCAAAATGCGTGCAAAAGAACGGCAATATCCGGAAGTGCAACAAGTACGCATGCGTACATCCAGTAAAGAAAAACATCATTCGGCGCTCATTAAGCATGTTCCGTGGTGTTAGTGATACCATGTCAGACTCGTAACTAAGTACATGACCTAACGCGGTTAGGCAAGACACTTATATAAACTCGTGTCTCTCCTCTCTCTCCATAATAATAATAATAATAATAATAATAATAATAATAATAAAGACTTTATTTCACGAGGTAACTCATTTGAACAATTACGTCAATCTACCATGAGGCCCTCAACAAATTAAAATATAAAATAGTACAATGAAACACTGGCATGTGAAATGACACTTAAGCTACAAGAACTAATACTGATGACTCGATAGCGAATAGCATTCTTTGGAAAAACATGTTTCGTAATTGAAATAAAATATAATTTGCATAAACTAATCAATGCTTCATAGTACATGTAAAACTCTATTTATTCCAATGGCTAGGCCGGAAGTAAATTAATGTCAGCGTCGTTTTCCTAGATATTCTTCTGCATGTGTCCAACCTAATATACGGTACTCTCCTACAAGCTGGCCGCCTGAACTATTTAGCAGAACTAATTGTAACACAATAACTGCCTGCACAGACAAGTGCAGAATTCCACAAAAATGACAAGAATGAAACACAAAGAAAATGACTTAATTACTGTGCGTTTCCAGAGTACTTGCCCAGACCTCGTTGGCATTATAAATGTTGCATTCTAACATGATGTACTTGTTGACTAACTGCTTAATTGACGTTCATGTTTTACTAGTTTGCATTAATTGAGATGAAACCTATTTGATTTACATAGGGTTTGGTAAGTTTTATTTCACAAACGTCAATGCACAAGTTTGATTCCATGAGAGAACATAATTTCAAAACATTTACACGTGGTTAAAGTCACGTGATTGATATAAGTTATTTATCAAAAACAATATGACATAATAATAATACACACAAATAATCAGATATACAACATTGAGTACATGCATATAGATAGATACTTTTATTTCCTCCATTGCTGAAGAGCATAACATATTTACAAATCATATTAATATATATGTACAAACAGTATAATATCAATGCACAAATAACAGGGTTAAATATCAGTTGAATAATCGCAGCACATATAACCTTGTATTTAGTCAATTGGCCTCGACTTACTATTAAACGGATATAACATCGGTTAAATTTTCTTTTCTGAGTACATAACAAATCTTACATTAATATGACCTCGAAACCACCACCCTCAGTAACAATTCACTGATTTTAATCATAAAAATAATATCAACATTTAAAGACACCAACCAATTATATACTTTATTTATTTTACAACGATTGCGAAGCAAGTTTAAACAACTAATATTAATCACTCTCGTTGGCTCGGATGAAAGCGTATATGTGGTCATTCATGTGGGAGGAAACCGGAGTACCCGGAGAAAACCCACCTGTCCGATCTGGCGACCATCGTACCATCTCACATATGATTAGTCAAATGTAGTGAGAAGAACTATATAAGTGTTCTTTCTTTTTAATCCCTTTCAGTCTATTGCTGTTAATTTATATGTAAAATGTTAATTCTATTATGTACATGTAAAATACTGAAATAAATAATGTTTAGACTAAAGCTATATCCAACAGCTCCAAACCGAGAATAACAGTGAGGCGCATTCAATTTGAGAACTATACAATTGAAGTCATGATGTGTGATATATACAATGTACATGCATGCTGGGTAATATTAAATCTATAATGAGCTGGAATCACCACCAAGATGATGAGATGATTTTGCAAAATATACTATAGTATCAAGTCGGTTTGGTGTGCTCGAAGCAATTGCCAAATTGACACAATCGACTTACAATATAGGCGTACTCATTTTAGGTGTAAATAGGTTGTGCTAAGAGTTTTCTGATAGCATGTCCATGTTTTATTTATTCTGAGAACCAGCTGCTAATTAGGTCACCCTCAATCTGATTGAGAATGATACTTGTTTTTCTAAGACCATTTCTTAATTGCGCATTAGTGCCCATAGTTCCTTCAGTTGTTTAACACTATGTATTGTAACTCAATTTTAGTTTTCAATTAGCGACTGATCCTCAGTGTTATCATGTATATCAAGCATCATCAATCAACTTGTTTATTGCATAAAGCATATACATGCTAAGAGCAAAGCATAATTATGCATAATTACAAACGTAGATAGATAGATAACTTTATTTCCTCCACTGCAGGGAGAGCCACATATAATATAAACATAAACAGCAAATTTACAAAGAACACAAACTTATACAAATTATAATTATACTTGACAATTTTACAACGCATAGGTACAATGTACGTCAAGTACATATTTATACATATGATATTTACAGAGAAAGGCGTACAATTTACGATGCAAATAAAGTACATGCCTTCATAATGATATTACGCTGGTACGTACACAGTAGTTCTAGTATAACATACACATATTTGTATATGAATATAAATATACCCATACATGTATATATACATGTACAACATAATACATACATGACATTTTACAGAAGAGTTATTCAAGTGTGAATGGAAAAAGAAACTAAATGTCTGTTTATTACATTTGTTGTGTTCGCATTCTGTCTGCTGAATAAATAAATTTTGCTAAGTTGAATAATGACTTTTCCGATGTTTGATTCATTAATGTTGTGTATTTATTTGATGTTGGCCATTTGCAAAAATAAGGTTTGAAATATTGTGATCTTAACTGTCTATATTTGGGACAAACTAAGATAAAATGGTATTCTGATTCTACTTGGTTCATATTACAATTTAAACATTTCCTATTGTTTCTATCTATATTTAAATATATTCCTGTTTCGATGGCTAATTTGTGTGAACTTATTCTGAGTCTAGTAAGGGCATATCTATATTTATGTTCAACTATACTGTCTAGATATTGTTAGTGTATATAATGCTTTGGTTGCATGTAATGATATCGGTAACTGTGATAAAAGTCTCTTGTAATTCTAATTATTGAATGGCGATACACGTTGGTATCACTGTTGTGATACTGCAACTATTGAAAATGTGATGCATGTAATATTGAATTGTCCAGTTTACAATGATTTAAGACAAGATTTATTCTCAAAGTCATATGCGTGTAATATCAATTTCTACTCAATGTCCGATTATGATAAATATTGTTTCCTGTTTTCAAACCAAGGGATGATTAGTAATTGTGCCAAAACCTGTTTTATTATTCTACAGAGGCGTCAGTTTCTATTATGTAAATAATTTTTTAATTTGTGAATAATGTCATTATTACTTTTATTTCTAACTGCATTTTTTAGTTCGTCTGTAATATCTCTGCTAATCATATTCGCTATGATCTGATCAAAGCGAAGTTAGATTTCATATGACCAATTCTTAATCAGTGTGCAATAGTACCTATTTTGTATTTCAGTGTTTTATAAGTGTCTTAGAGCAGTTTTTAATATCCGATTAGCAGGGATATTGCAGCTTTATCACGAACATACTGTGATAAATGAATATGTATAATTTTGTTCATCTCTTATAACTCCATGTTGGAGTAGCATTGTACGTTTATTATGTAAACTACACATGTAATATTATTGTAGATATTGTAGGTACAATGATGAGATGTAAATAAAGATTACTACTACTACTTGGTAATTTGATATGTGTTTATATTTGCTGTAATGTACATAGATGAGACTGAAATAAAGATGAAAGCATATAATATTGAGTTGTTTACGGTTGTATGCAATTAGACGGATGTGCATCCGAGGTCCTAATATGAGGTCGAATGAAGTCGTAATCTGATCATCTAAGATGTGTAGAATGTATGCAGTATAACAAATCAGGCAATTTAAAACTGAAGGTGGGGTATACTTTAATTTGGCGGACGAATACTGTGTGTAAGCGTGGTGACGTCATTCACAGGTAAACAGCGTCGCTTCAATGCGTTTAACGTGTTTTATTTGATATTCAGTGATATGTGGGTACTTATAAACAGTGGATGTGATGTCACAAGAGGTGACACACAAATGAAAAGACTGTATATGCCCCTATGTCTACATTTTCCTGGGAACGTTGTTTGCTTGCTGTTCAATTTATTTAAAGTCGCCACCGCATAAATGAGTTTGGGCGACTAATGTATTTGTTGTATTATTAACTTAAGACTATATCGTGTTATTACTCTTCAGTGCATTTTTTCCAGTATTGATTACGGTGCAGTAACTATATTGTGATAGCTTCGGTATATAGCCAAACAAAATACATACCCTTAGCGTTTCTCACCATTTAAAATAAGTTCGGGGTATAAATTACATTGGGTGTGCTTAAAGTTAGCGTGGAAGTCGATCGAGGTATCCACGCTACTTTTAAGCACGTACAATATAGTTCATACCCCGATGAAAACTGTTAACCCGCGATACACTACTTATATTTACATTAATTATTCTATTCAATGACACAAAGAAAATAGCACACTGCATTTAAAATGTTTTAGTCCAGATTTGCAACTTACCGTGTGCCGGAACAGGTAAATAGATCATCCTTGGAACAACGTAAACTGTAAGGATCTCCTTTTATCGCGACGAACGCTGTCCAACATCGCGACTGCACATGCACGTAACTTCGAGTGCACCTGTCAGATGCATATCATTAGTTGGGAACCTTCATACGAAAATGTATACAACCAGGACACATACTTACATCGAAGGAAATGCAATAGCGATGTAAATATATGCCATTACGTTACTAGTGTACATGTTACGACGTTATTTCCGTATCTCATTCAGACGTACAAGTTAGTTTGAATGACAGCACCAAATCCTAAATAAGATTAGTTACCGGTTACATGGCAGTATATGACGAGCTATGGAAGGCAAGTGAGTTATTAAGCTTAACTTCAGATTTGGTGTAAGTAAGTAAGTAAGTCCATTCTTTATTTAGAGAGGGTAACCCATTTAGCCTGGCTAATCATTCGTTGGGATCCTCTTATATAAAACATATGTAGGCACCCATGACATACTAAGCTTGACAACTTGAAATAAAAGACATGTGGTATTAGAACTAATAGATGTGAGAAACCGTCTACATAAATGGTGTGCATGAGTTATAAACTGTTTACAGTAGTTGCCAGTATTGCACAGTATTATAGACATCCAAACATCTTAAACAATTTGATATGAACAAAGTATATGAGTTTGAAGTTTGAATTTCTACGGGCAGACAGTTCCAACTAGCTGGATGTTGCGAGATCTCAAGCCGTGTTATTAGTTACCAAATATTGTACGACGGGTATGTGTATGTAGTTAAAATCGTTTGAATATAATATGCATGTAGAGGACATAGAAAACGCACACATACATACTATGATTATATGAAAACGAAATACGAAGGATTCCATCAAAGATAACATCACATCTTTATTACAAAACAAAACTGAACAACTAAATATTTCCGAAATGTTTAAAACTATGTATTTATATAGTTATTGTTTTTCATGTTAAAACACACTTATCCGAACTGTGCGTTTTCTATGTCCTCTAGTATACATGAAGTGTGCGTTTTCTATGTCCTCTAGTATACTACACCAACATTATAGCACAATAATCCAAATGAGGTTGGATATAAACAAAGTGTGATGAAATAAATTCGATACTGTACAGTTAAAAACTGCCTTATTACACATACTTAATGAAATCGCCTATTATCAAAATATGAATACCGGGAATGTGCATGCAGGGAAGGTGCGCAATTAGCATACTTGCATATTAATAATATATAGTATTATACGTCTAGACCAAGAACGTCATCTCGCAGCTTCGTTGCATTCTTCGTGTACTTACCTCTTGGCTAATCACCTCTTTGTCTGCTGAGCTTGAAACAAATGGCAATCAGTTTATTCATACCCGGTCCTTTAAACTGACATGTACATACTTTTCAATACGCTTAGACAGTGTATGGTAGAATTGATATTGGCCTATAACTGTTGACATCATCTCCGTCACCATTTTTTAAAAAGGGGCATTCTTCCAAATTTCCAGAAAAGTCGAGTGTACAATACTACAAGCCATCTTATGCTGTGTGATATTAAAGGCGCAGATATGTCATCAGTTTAGACCCACTACTATGGAGACGAGTAGATTTTGACGTATTTAGCTTTTGAACCTTATCAAGTGATATCATTGGAATATAACACAATTGTTCACATGCAATTTTGGAATCAATATATAATCTATATACAGTCTACATCCGCTATGTCGAATTCCGTGGGACCGAGCAAAATACTGCGATATAACCGAAGTTTGACGTAACGAAATTCAATATAAACGGAGCCAGTTATGTGTAAAATGATAGTGTCTGAAACGAGACTTTGATCCGATCAGGAGATAACCGGAGAATTCGACATAACCGACATTGACATAACGAATGTAGACTGTGTATGTATTACTAGATTTAGGAATAAGATCATTAAATCTTTCTGCAATTATGGCAAAGACGTCATTGACAATAAAAACTTATTCTTCTTCCTCTTCTTCGTCTGTGACTATGGCATCATTAACAGTTAACCCTTTGATAATATTTGTGGACGTCGTGATAGCGCAGTGGTAGCGTGTTCGCTTCATGTGCGAACTACCCGGAGTTCAGGCCCCACTGGGGGCCATTACGAGTGTACCCTTATTTAAATTCCACGTTGCCTCTTCTCTCTCCCACATGGCGATGGATTCCATCAGGAATGAGGTCTCGAGAGTGATTAATATAAGTTGTAAGAACTTGTTTCGCAATTGAGCAAACATAATTTGTATAAACTAACCATTTGATCGTGTCAGTCTCCTTATCAGTTTGGTTTGAAAATGTTCCAAATAGTTTTAGGATGATCTTATTCTATGTTCATATGATTGATTTCTTTGCAGTCTAATCATTGAGGGAACCATATTTATGTTTTTCTTTGTGATCTGAGTCGAGAAGATTTATCATGAGACAAAAAGTCACATTCTTTTATTGTTGGTGAAATGTTTGGCATAAACCATTCACGCTAACATTTTCGGATAACGTATGTATTTTAACTGGGGCATATTTAGCTACTATCTTAGCAACATTTCATTCCAGATTTCTAACAATGTCGCCATACATACTATCGTTCCAGTCTGTATTGTTTAGCTCGGCACAAAAATCTGCTTCATTGAAAGTCTTATAATTTCGATATGTTATGGTATCATGGAACGATATAATTTTCTTGATAGTCGCCTCCGCCGAGGCATGTGTGCGTCTGGTTTCTCTAAGTAGATTACGTTGTCATCTAAGTTACTTATGTTGACAACTGGAAAGGTATCTTCCGTTCTTCTCAGGGTGACAACTCCTGTATCCATCTTTCGAAGGGGTCCCTTTTAGGGCCACATCCTCCACGAGTTGTCAGCTCACAACAGCAATAATGGTTCCGGTTTCTTCGCTGGCGTCCTCGGGCCATCAAGATGTCAACGTCCCACCGTCTTCCTTGAAGGTGAACCGTCCCCTTGAAGGAGCCTGCTAAAAACTAAACAAGCTACATTGACCATGATGGTTTCGTTCATCGATATAGGCCAAATTGACCATTTATCGCGTTGCTCAGTACATATCCGATGTAGGTCACACACTGACAATGTGCAACTCACTTACAATACATCACCACTACATTCCACACTGACAATGTGCCACTAGTCAGAGCACCGATGTGGCCTATTTTGGTGATGTACTACACATGGTCAGTGTGGCCTATTTTTGGTGATGTACTACACATGATCAGTGTGGCCTATATCTCCATGACGCACTACACATGATCAGTGTGGCCTATATCTCCATGATGCACTACACATGATCAGTGTGGCCTATATCTCCATGATGTACTACACATGATCAATGTGGCCTATATCTCCATGATGTACTACACATGATCAGTGTGGCTTATATCGGTGATGTATTATACATGATCAGTGTGGCCTATATCTCCATGATGCACTCGACATGATAAGTGTGGCCTATATCTCCATGGTGCACTACGCATGATCAGTGTGGCCTATATCTCCATGATGCACTACACATGATCAGTGTGGCCTATATCTCCATGACGCACTACACATGATCAGTGTGGCCTATATCTCCATGATGTAATACACATGATCAGTGTGGCCTATATCTCCATGATGTAATACACATGATCAGTGTGGCCTATATCTCCATGATGTACTACACATGATCAGTGTGGCCTATATCTCCATGATGCACTACACATGCTCAGTGTGGCCTATATCTCCATGATGCACTACACATGCTCAGTGTGGTCTATATCTCCATGTTGCACTACATATGATCAGTGTGGTCTATATCTCCATGATGTACTACACATGATCAGTGTGGTCTATATCTACATGATGTACTGCACATGGTCAGTGTGGCCTATATTGGTGATGTATTACACATGATCAGTGTGGTCTATATCTCCATGATGCACTACACATGATCAGTGTGGCCGATATCTCCATGATGTACTGCACATGATCAGTGTGGCCTATATCTCCATGATGTACTGCACATGATCAGTGTGGCCTATATTGGTGATGTATTACATATGATCAGTGTGGCCTATATCTCCATGATGTACTGCACATGATCAGTGTGGCCTATATTGGTGATGTATTACATATGATCAGTGTGGCCTATATCTCCATGTTGCACTACATATGATCAGTGTGGCCTATATCTCCATGATGTACTACACATGATCAGTGTGGTCTATATCTCCATGATGTACTGCACATGATCAGTGTGGCCTATATTGGTGATGTATTACATATGATCAATGTGGCCTATATCTCCATGCTGCACCACATATGTTCAGTGTGGCCTATATTGGTGATGTATTACATATGATCAATGTGGCCTATATCTCCATGCTGCACCACATATGTTCAGTGTGGCCTATATCTCCATGATGCACTACACACGACCAGTGTGGCCTATATCTCCACGATGTTCTACAAATGATCAGTGTGGCCAATATCGGTCATGTAATACATGATCAGTGTGGCATATATCTCCATGATGTACTACACATGATCAGTGTGGCCTATATATCCATGATGCAATACACATGATCAGTGTGGCCTATATCTCCATAGTATACTACACATGATCAGTGTGGCCTATATCTCCATGATGTACTACACATGATCAGTGTGGCCTATATCTCCATGATGTACTACACATGCTCAGTGTGGTCTATATCTCCATAGTATACTACACATGATCAGTGTGGCCTATATCTCCACGAGGCACTACACATGATCAGTGTGGCCTATATCACCATGATGTACTACACATGATCAGGGTGGCCTATATCTCCACGATGCACTACACATGATCAGTGTGGCCTATATCGGTGATGTATTATACATGATCAGTGTGGTCTATATCTCCATGATGTACTACACATGATCAGTGTGGTCTATATCTCCATTATGTACTACACATGATCAGTGTGGTCTATATCTCCATGATGTACTACACATGATCAGTGTGGTCTATATCTCCATGATGTACTACACATGATCAGTGTGGTCTATATCTCTATGATGTACTACACATGATCAGTGTGGTCTATATCTCCATGATGTACTACACATGATCAGTGTGGTCTATATCTCCATGATGTACTACACATGATCAGTGTGGTCTATATCTCCATGATATACTACACATGATCAGTGTGGTCTATATCTCCATGATGTACTACACATGATCAGTGTGGTCTATATCTCCATGATGCACTACACATGATCAGTGTGGTCTATATCTCCATGATGTACTACACATGATCAGTGTGGTCTATATCTCCATGATATACTACACATGATCAGTGTGGTCTATATCTCCATGATGTACTACACATGATCGGTGTGGTCTATATCTCCATGATGTACTACACATGATCAGTGTGGTCTATATCTCCATGATGTACTACACATGGTCAGTGTGGTCTATATGTCCATGATGCACTACACATGATCAGTGTGGTCTATATCTCCATGATGCACTACACATGATCAGTGTGGTCTATATCTCCATGATGTACTACACATGATCAGTGTGGCCTATATGTCCATGATGTACTACACATGATCAGTGTGGTCTATATCTCCATGATGTACTACACATGATCAGTGTGGCCTATATCTCCATGATGTACTACACATGATCAGTGTGGCCTATATCTCCATGATGCACAACACATGCTCAGTGTGGCCTATATCTCCATGATGTACTGCACATGGTCAGTGTGGCCTATATTGGTGATGTATTACACATGATCAGTGTGGCCTATATCTCCAAGATGCACCACACATGCTCAGTGTGGCCTATATATCCATGATGCACCACACATGCTCAGCGAGGCCTATATCTCCATGATGTTCTACACATGATCAGTGTGGCCAATATCGGTCATGTAATACATGCTCAGGGTGGCCTATATATCCGTGATGTACTACATATGTACAGTGTGGACTATATCTGCGATGTACTCAATTGAGCTACACATGGTCAGTGTAGACTTTATTTGCGATGTACTCATTTGAGCTACACATGTTCAGTGTGGACTATATCTACGATGTACTACATTGAGCTACACATGTTCAGTATGGACTACATCTACGATGTACTCCGATGGCTACACATGTTCAGTGTGCACTATATCTATGATGTACTCCGATGGGCTACACATGTTCAGCGTGCACTATATCTACGATGTACTCCGATGGCTACACATGGTCAGTGTGGACTATATCTGCGATGTACTCCGATGGGTTACACGTGCTCAGTGTGCACTATATCTGCGATGTACTCCGATGAGCTACACATGTTCAGTGTGGACTATATCTACGATGTACTACATTGAGCTACACATGTTCAGTGTGCACTATATCTGCGATGTACTCCGACGGCTACACATGTTCAGTGTGGACTATATCTGCGATGTACTCCGACGGCTATACATGTTCAGTGTGCACTATATCTGCGATGTACTCCGACGGCTACACATGTCCAGTGTGTACTATATCTGCGATGTACTCCGATGGCTACATATGTTCAGCGTGTACTATATCTGCGATGTACTACATTGAGCTACACATGTTCAGTGTGCACTATATCTATGACGTACTCCGATGGGCTACACATGTTCAGCGTGCACTATATCTGCGATGTACTCCGATGGCTACACGTGGGTAGTGTGTACTATATCTGCGATGTACTCCGACGGCTACACATGTCCAGTGTGTACTATATCTGCGATGTACTCCGATGGCTACACATGTTCAGTGCGGACTATATCTATGATGTACTACATTGAGCTACACATGTTCAGTGTGCACTATATCTACGATGTACTCCGATGGGCTACACATGTTCAGCGTGCACTATATCTACGATGTACTCCGATGGCTACACGTGGGTAGTGTGGACTATATCTACTATGTACTCCGATGGGCCTCACATGTTCAGTGTGCACTATATCTACGATGTACTCCGATGGCTACACATGTTCAGCATGGACTATATCTGTGATGTACTCCGATGGGCCACACGTGTTCAGTGTGGACTATATCTACGATGCTCTCCGATTGGCTACACATGTTCAGTGTTGTCTATTTCTGCGATGTACTCCGATGGGCTACACATGTTCAGTGGTGTCTATTTCTGCGATGTACTCCGATGGGCCGCACATGTTCAGTGTTGTCTATATCTGTGATGTACTCCGATGGGCCACACATGTTCAGTGTTGACTATATCTGCGATGTACTCCGATGGGCTACACGTGTTCAGTGTGCACTATATCTGCGATGTACTTCGGTGGCTACACGTGGGTAGTGTGGACTATATCTACTATGTACTCCGATGGGCCTCACATGTTCAGTGTGTACTATATCTACGATGTACTCCGATGGCTACACATGTTCAGCGTGGACTATATCTGCGATGTACTTCGGTGGGCTACACATGTTCAGTGTGCACTATATCTGTGATGTACTCCGATGGGCCACACGTGTTCAGTGTGGACTATATCTACGATGCTCTCCGATTGGCTACACATGTTCAGTGTTGTCTATTTCTGCGATGTACTCCGATGGGCTACACATGTTCAGTGTTGTCTATTTCTGCGATGTACTCCGATGGGCCGCACATGTTCAGTGTTGTCTATATCTGTGATGTACTCCGATGGGCCACACATGTTCAGTGTTGACTATATCTGCGATGTACTCCGATGGGCTACACGTGTTCAGTGTGCACTATATCTGCGATGTACTCCGATGGGCTACACATATTCAGCGTGTACTATATCTACGATGTACTCCGATGGGCTACACATGTTCAGTGTGCACTATATCTGCGATGTACTCCGATGGCTACACATGTTCAGTGTGGACTATATCTACGATGTACTACATTGAGCTACACATGTTCAGTGTGCACTATATCTACGATGTACTCCGGTGGCTACACATGTTCAGTGTGCACTATATCTGCGATGTACTCCGATGGCTACACATGTTCAGTGTGGACTATATCTACGATGTACTACATTGAGCTACACATGTTCAGTGTGCACTATATCTACGATGTACTCCGGTGGCTACACATGTATCTGCGATGTACTCCGATGGCTACACATGTTCAGTGTGGACTATATCTACGATGTACTACATTGAGCTACACATGTTCAGTGTGCTTCAGGTGACTATATCTACGATGTACTCCGATGGCTACACATGTTCAGTGTGCACTATATCTGCGATGTACTCCGATGGCTACACATGTTCAGTGTGGACTATATCTACGATGTACTACTGTTCAGTGTGCACTATATCTACGATGTACTCCGGTGGCTACACATGTTCAGTGTGCACTATATCTACGATGTACTCCGATGGCTACACATGTTCAGTGTGCACTATATCTACGATGTACTCCGATGGCTACACATGTTCAGTGTGGACTATATCTACGATGTACTACATTGAGCTACACATGTTCAGTGTGCACTATATCTACGATGTACTCCGGTGGCTACACATGTTCAGTGTGCACTATATCTACGATGTACTCCGATGGGCTACCCATGCTCAGTGTGTGGACTATATCTGCGATATACTCCGATGGCTACACATGGTCAGTGTGTGGACTATATCGGCGATGTACTACATTGAGCTACACATGGTCAGCGTGGACTATATATGCGATGTATTAAATTGAGCTACACATGCTCAGTGTGTGGACTATATCTGAGATGTACTCCGATGGGCTACCGACAGGTTTGACTGTATATCCTGTGTATATATATATATATATATATATATATATTATATGTTGTTGTATTTTCACGTTGGCCTGTGGCTTACTGTATTTTAAAAATTATCTATCTATATATATATATATATATGTATGTATCTTGTGACAGACAACTTTTAAACGTATGAGTTTATTCTGAACGATTGGTGGCACTCATGATTAAAAGTGAATAATGCGCTTCACAGATATCCTATGTCAGTGAAAGAAAACCTTTTGTACATAGATGTTCATATCAACGCATCAGACTTTATGTGATACCGACACTACTTTACAGCACATGATAACAGTGTTTATTGGTATATTCTCGCCCTGCATGGCTCATTTATTTCTTGATGTATATTTTTTCCTTCTAATTGCCTGTCACGAATCGTGTAAAATCTGGAGCTATCGCTGGATTATAACTTTAAGTTTAATTGCCAAAGTGGATTAAAGCACATCCAATAATGGAATGAGATCGCGCTGATATTTATCTAGCAAGCAATGCATGGAGACATAATGTTATTTAACCATTTTGTAAATTATACATTTAAGTTTCTTTTTTTATCAACATTTTAGTGTTAATGGTGGTAAACAGTGCAAGGCACATATTTCGTCAATAATTTATATTAATGATATACGCCTGACAGAAATTGTTTTTTTTTATAAAACCCATATTTTTCTATCCATATTTTCTATCAATACGAGTTGATAGTATAACGGACTTTCACTTTCAATAGACGTAAGAAAGCGCACGGTTGGGACATGCAGACATAAAGAACGATCAATTTGGAACAATACTCGCAAATAGAGAACAAACAAGAAGCAGAGAAATACGAAATAATGACAAGAAGGTGGTGTACACGACGAACACGAAATGGAGAATTTGAGCATTCCAAAGTGAATACAAGAGAATAGAAACACGAATGGACCAGCTGGAGCAAAATATATAACTTTTCATAGTATTTGTGGAAGTCCTGATAGCGCAGTGGTAGTGCGTTCGGAAGGGCCCAGTTGTAGCCGTGATAATTGTTCCCTTAGGTAAGGCGTTTAAATTCCACATTGCCTCTTATCTCTCCCTCATAGCGATGGATTCCATCAGGAATGGGGTCTCGAGAGCAATTAATCTAACCTTGTAAAAACTTGTTCCACAATCGGGCTAAAAGAAATTTGTATAAACTAATCTAATAGAAAGAAGAGATAGACTGGATGTACTTCAAGTAAATGAAGGACGCTGGAACAACAACGGTCAGGATAAGGAAAGATTGAACCTCTTCTAAATCCCAGGAAATACCAGAATATCCAACAGCTCCAGAAGGATACCATAGGGAAGGCCTGACCAGTAAGCAATAACCATTCCATGTGTGTATGGGTAGTTGATACATGCAGATATAATAGTATATGCATGAATGTAGAATGGGAAATATATGATATACAGTGTCCCTCCCCCCATGGAGACATAGGCCTACATGCTACTGTATAACCATACATATACATGTATCATACTCAATACCCCACCCGCTCCATTGCGGCTACTGGGGATGTATGCACTATTATAGTCTGGCCTTTATTGCGGGCTTGCCTGTGCGCTTTACCCCATATACTGTGACAATGCTTTTTATGGCATCGGAATGCGCTCTTATGTGGGAAAGGCGCTCATATGTGGGAAAGACGCTCATATGTGGGAAAGGCGCTCATATGTGGGAAAGGCGTTCCTATGTGGGAAAGGCTCTCCTGTGTTGGAAAGGCGCTCCTATGTGGGAAAGGCGCTCATATGTGGGAAAGACGCTCCTATGTGGGAAAGGCGCTCATATGTGGGAAAGGCGTTCCTATGTGGGAAAGGCGCTCCTGTGTTGGAAAGGCGCTCCTATGTGGGAAAGGCGCTCCTATGTGGGAAAGGGTGAAATGAAACGATAGATAGAACATATCCAAAGAATGTAAGACTTTCTCAATGACAATGCACATGTGTTTAGATAGATCATGACATTTGGTAACTCTGCATTTGTCTATTGTCGATTTAAATATGTAATACACACATGCTAAGAATAGTTTTTTCTAGCCTGCGACAATATACTATAATGCAAGATCTCGGCGACAAAATAGAGGCTACTGACAGACTAGAGCTAGCCTGCGACAATATACTATAATGCAAGATCTCGACGACAAAATAGAGGCTACTGACAGACTAGAGCTAGCCTGCGACAATATACTATAATGCAAGATGTCGACGACAAAATAGAGGCTACTGACAGACTAGAGCTAGCCTGCGACAATATACTATAATGCAAGATCTCGGCGACAAAATAGAGGCTACTGACAGACTAGAGCTAGCCTGCGACAATATACTATAATGCAAGATCTCGGCGACAAAATAGAGTCTACTGACAGACTAGAACTAGCCTGCGACAATATACTATAATGCAAGATCTCGATGACAAAATAGAGGCTACTGACAGACTAGAACTAGCCTGCGACAATATACTATAATGCAAGATCTCGACGACAAAATAGAGGCTACTGACAGACTAGAACTAGCCTGCGAAAATATACTATAATGCAAGATCTCGGCGACAAAATAGAGGCTACTGACAGACTAGAGCGAAAATAAGCAAACAATGTTATACAGTCAAACCTACTTAAGCAGCCACCCAAGGGAATCACAGAAAGTGGCTGCTTAGCACAGGTGACTTAATATGGGTGAACTGTATAATAAAGTAACAAATTGGGAATCTAGAAACTGGCTGCTTAATAAAGGTAGCTTGCTTAATAGAGATGACCAATAACACAGGTTTAACTGTATATATGCAACATAGTCGTCGGTTGACTAATGCGGTGCATGGCGGCGACACGACAGAAGATCAATATTGTCTTAGTACACGCGATCGATAATCGATCACTATTGGGCTATAATCTGATTAAATGTGTATTACATATAGCTGCTAGATCTTTAATTTTCGCCGCTCCGGAATGTAAACAAATTACAAAGAAAGTTTACTTTACCGTAGTGTGTTGATAATGCGGGGCTATGGTGTCCATTAGTTTGGTTGACCACATGGGGCATGACAAAGATCCACAGTTATGCATAGAGGTTACAAACTGTACATGCGTATATAATCTTATGTTTTATAATAGTTACATGATGACTAACTTTATATTAATTTGCCTGATATCGTTCAATATAATTATAATTAAGGTGGAATGAATAAACCACGAATTAATTACACCGCGTCGTACATTTAGTCGTACGAAAATATAAAATACTTACATACTAAGAGTTATTATTATTTATTTATTTATTTATTTATTTATTTATTTATTATTATTATTATTATTATTTGTTGTTGTATTTTTATGAGTTATTATTATTATTATCATTATTTATTTATTATTATTATTATTATTATCATTATTTATTTATTATTATTATTATTATTATTTATAACTCTTAGCATAAGTATTTGTATTTTATATTTTCTTCTTATTAAATCTAGAATTTATACTGTTTTGTGCCAGTCAACTATATCATAGTATATCTAAATTTCTGTCTCATATATGTACCGTACATACAATCCAACACATATATGCTTTACACATATAGACATTCTATAAATGTGAGTTATAAGTGACAACAGCATATTACATATTAGAATGTTCACTGTATGATGAGTTGAGAGCTGTTCTCTTAGAGAAAGCTTCATTATATGAAAATGACTTTCGGAACAAACCTGTATCCGAACAGCTTAGAATTAGTTTCACTACTATACCTCTGATTAGAATTGTTGCCAAAACCTGTTTTTATATTCTTCAAAGGCGCTCTTTTTATTTATGTAAATAATGTATCCATTTGTTTTATTAATTGTGTGTCTCTTATCCATTCCGAGAAACAGCTGCTAATTAGTTCAACAGCGATCTGATCGAGGCTGATAACTAATTTTTTAAAACATTTCTTAATTGCACATTAGTGCTTTATTTCCATTTCAGTATTTCAATATTTATGGTTTTAATAAGTATTTAATTTTCAATTAGCGCCCGTTCCTCGGTTTTAATATGTAAATATAATAATAAAAGTGTGTTTGTTTATTATAGTGTCACCCCTATTTAAAGGGCCAGCCATTTCTGAATTATGAGACACCTCTTTTTATGAACATCAGTACTTCCCGAATCCTATGCTTGTATGTCTGGCGCCAGGCTGGTAGGCAATCGGTAACCATTATTTAAACTTTATTTATTTTACAACGATTGCGAAGCAAGTTTTAACAACGTATATTAATCACTCTCGTTGGCGCGGATGAAAGCGTACATGTGGTCATTTGTGTGGGAGGAAACCGGAGTACCCGGAGAAAACCCACATGTCCGATCTGGCGATCACCGTACCATTTCACATACTTCCCGGTCCGAGGATCGAACCCGGGTTGCATTGGTGAGAAGCGAGCGCGCTAACCACTGCGCTAATCGGACAGCCTTAACCATTATTTAACTAGCTGGCGGCTCACCAACCGGCCATATCAGAACGAACACTGACGAGATTCGAACCTTCGATCTGCCGCCTCGTAGGCGGACGCCTTAACCACTAGGTCACGGATACGAATAACAATATGTCAATTATATGCAATTAACACTTACAACAGGGGCTGTGACGAGTGCTGTTTGAACATGTTGCTACTAGACGATGACATCGCGACAATGGTTGTTCGGTTCGGTTGTGTGTTGTCACGCGGTATTGCCTTGAAGATGTGAGTTCGAATCCTTGCCCTGCCTATATATCCTAGTACATTGAGTCGACTCCTCAAATACAGGACGCTATTATTCATCAATGCCTAGTCTATGCCTTATAGAAATACCAATTTGCACAGAACACCCAATAAATCATCGCCATCAGACTAATTCCCCAGCGATGTAATGTTGTTACCGGAAAATTGAATGTTTGGCCCATTGTTTCAAACCGAATTAGGCATTTACACCGGCAATCCGTATTTAGCAGCCTATAGCCGACTCATCGCCATCTTGTCCTTCTCACAAAGTAGTATTTAATTTGCTATGATTGCCGCCAGGAAGGAAATCCACGCTAAAAGGACAAACGCAAATATTCTTTTCCATCTGGTATCATTACCATTTTAATTAAATTCTGATCACCCGGATCGTGTTTATTAAGTTATCAGTTTTCGCGCTTCTCTGTAAAATGCGCCAAGGAACCGAATTGATCGTTTTCGGCGGAAAGGAAACAATTAAACCGTTAATATGGATATCTCATTGAAACCTCTTAAGCCAATAGGATAGATGCTGTAATGCCTATAGAAATGAAAATGACGGGAAATAGAGAAAAATGCCCAGATTATGGGGAAAACTTGCTGAAGGAGAAATATTATCCGGAATTAAGAAGTCTTTATTTCTCGCATGATCAATTGGGAAAATAGATTGCTGGAGATCGTTGTAGATTTACATTTTAGGGCCAAGATTGTCACTGTGTTTACAATTAATTTAGGGTAAGCTTTGGGCTTATGGTGCTCGTTTTTCTTACGCTGGAAGCAGTATAATAAAGAACGTGTCTGCCTCCCCGGATACTCGCCGAAGAACAAATATTAGAAAATGATATTGATTGCTTTGTACGCACAATTTGAACAAGACACGAAACATGCGGACACAATGTAAAAATCATCAAACAAGTAAACGGTTGATGCTGATGAACAAGTTGCCGGACACCATGTATGTGTACACTGCCGAGGTTGGAAGTTGAATTATATAAAGAAAGAGACTTCAAGATGTGTTAAAAGAAGTAAAATATGTTTGTATCTTGTCGAATGTTTATTATGAAAATAAGCCTCATATTATAAAAAATATAATTAAATAACAGGGTGAGAAAAATGTGTAGCTAAATTCCGGGTACGAACCCGACACCTTTCGCTTACAGGGCAAACGTTCTGGCGACTGAGCAAGCCGGGCCGTTTACACATACCCAGCCCCCAACACCAACGAAGTTTAATGAATAGTAGTTATATTCACGCACGAGGATATATTGTTAAACGAAACACATTAATTTTTAAAATAATAATTTAAAAGTAAAAACAAGAAGAATATATCAAGAAACATACACAAAAAAATCGCCACAGAAACACATGTTTAAATGCTTCCTAATGTATGACAAATGTTGCCATTTAATCGTATTTCGAACTTTTTACACACGACAAATTCTGCAGCTTTAACTAAAAATTCCTTGAAATTGTGCAGTAATAAAAAGAGAGGAGAAAATTGTATCATTTTAGTCTAATTTAAGCATTTTAGTCTAATTTAAACAGTTTAGTCTAATTTAAACATGTCCTTCCCTTTTTTTCTGAAAATGTCAGAGCGCCCATATTCGCATGGCGCGGCCACATGGGCCAGGTGTACATTATGTATTCTTATTATCATTTAATATCCAATATCAATTTCTTTTCATGTTTCATATAATAATAAAGCTTGCATTATGTATCAAAATAATGCTACTGCTGCTGCTGATGATAATAATGATGACAACGATGACGATGACGTCCGTGGTCCAGTGGTCCAGTGGTAGAGCGTCGGATTTGGAATCGAACGGTTCCGGGTTCGATACTCGGTCAGGCCACGTATGTAGTGTCATTGAGCAAGGCACCTCACACACATTGCTTAGTACTGGTTAATCGCTTATGTCGGCTAAGCCTGCACAGGAAAACATGTCTAAGTCCCCGCGAGGGGTTTGATATTAAAGGAACATACATACATGACGCTGAGGACGATGACGATGACATTGTTGATGCTGATGCTGATGAGGACGATGACGATGACGTTGATGATGACGCTGATGATGACGCTGATGATGACGCTGATGATGACGATGATAATGATGATGACAACGATGACGACGCCGATGATGATGGTGGTGGTGGGGGAGACGGGGTGGTGGTGGTGGTGGTGGTGTGGTTTGGTGTGGTGGTGGTGGTGTGGTGGTGGTGGTGGTGGTGGTGGGGTGGTGTGTGGTGGGGTGGTGTGGTGTGGTGGTGGTGGTGGGGTGGTGGTGGTGGTGGTGGTGGTGTGGTGGTGGGGTTGGCGGTGGTGGTGGTGGTGGTGGTGTGGTGTGGTGGTGGTGGTGGTGGTGGTGGTGGTGGGCGTGGGTGGTGGTGTGGTGATGGTGTATGGTGGTGGTGGTGGTGGTGGCTGTGTGGTGGTGGTGGTGGTGGTGTGGTGTGGTGTGGGTGTGGTGGAGTGGTTGGTGGTGGTGGTGTGGTGGTGGTGGTGGTGGTGGTGGTCGTTGGTGGTGTGGTGGTGGTGGTGTGGTGGGTGGTGGTGGTGGTGGTGGTTTGTTGGGTGGTGGTGGTGGTGGTGCGGTGGTGTGGTGGTGGTAGTGGGGTGGTGGGGGTGGTGGGGTGGTGGTGGGTGGTGGGTGGTGGTGGTGGTGTGGGTGGTGGGGGTGGTGGTGGTGTGTGGTGGTGGTGGTGGTGGGGTGGTGGTGGTGGTGGTGGGGTGGGGTGGGGGTGTGGGGGTGGTGGGTGGTGGTGGTGGGGTGGGTGGTGATGGTGTGGTGGTGGTGGTGGTGTGGTGGTGGGGTGGTGGGTGTGGTGGTGGTGGTGGTGGTGGTGGTGGTGGTGTGGGGGTGGTGGTGGTGGTGGTGGGGTTGTGGTGGGGGTGGTGGTGGTGTGGTGGTGGTGGTGGTGGGGGGGGTGGTGGTGGTGGTGGTGGTGGGGGTGGTGGTGGTGGTGGTGGTGTGGTGGGGGTTGGTGGTGGTGGTGGTGGGTGTGGTGGGGTGGTGGTGGTGGGGTGTGGTGGGGGGTGGTGGTGGTGGTGGGGTGGTGGGTGGTGGGTGGTGGTGGTGGTGGTGGTGGGGTGGTGGTGGTGGTGGTGGTGGTGGGGGGGTGGTGGTGGTGGGGGTGGTGGTGGTGGT
Organism: Archivesica marissinica; assembly: GCA_014843695.1. Taxonomy (NCBI): domain Eukaryota; kingdom Metazoa; phylum Mollusca; class Bivalvia; order Venerida; family Vesicomyidae; genus Archivesica; species Archivesica marissinica. The sequence goes on from CM026393.1 coordinate 30,390,965, forward strand.
GTGGGTGTGGTGGTGGGGTGGTGGTGGTGGTGGTGGTGGGTGGGGTGGTGGTGGTGGGGTGGTGGTTGGTGGTGGTGGTGGTGGTGGTTGGGTGGTGGTGGTGGTGTGTGGTGGTGGTGGTGGTGGTGGTGGTGGTGGTTGGTGGTGTGGTGGTGGTGGTGGTGATGATGATGATGATATAATGATGATGAGATTTGGTGATGATAATGATGATGATGATGTGGGGTGATGATGAGGGACGGTGGTGGTGGTGGTGGTGGTGGTGGTGTGGGGGTGGGGTGGTGGCGGTGGCGGTGGCGGCGGCGGCGGCGGCGGCGGCGGCGGCGGTGGCGGTGGTGGTGGTGGTGGTGGTGGTGGTGGTAATGATGATGATGATGATGATGATGATGATATGATGATGATATGATATAATATGATGATGGACGCCTGTGTCTCAGGCACAGGGAGCACACATGATCATACAGAATGTTACGGTTTGCATTAAATAAATGCAGTTTAATAGCTGGTCCATATTGAGAAAGGGATCTATGATGTACGCAGTTAGACCGGTTTACAGTGTGTATATCTGAATGTGTATACTTTATAAGCAATCGATGGATTTCGTTTCTATATTACAGACGGATCTGGACTGGTAACACGCTGAACTGGTAATCAAGGGATCGCAGGTTCGATCCCCCGTCTGACGCTAATAAAATTAACAGTCTTTCAGATGGGACGTTAAACCGAGGTATCGTGTCGGTGCTGTACACCGTGCACGTACAAGAACCAGAGGAGACTCTGGGATGGGTCTCTATCTGTATCATTACACTATCCTCTAACAATCTAAAATGTCTAATCTCTTCAGGAGGCGTTGCTCATATGGGCGACGATAAATAAACGTAAAGCACACGCCTCCATATTAGATGAAGATTTCACTGTCAGTCGTCATTGTTCTGATGTTGAATTCCTTAAGTTTAATCATATTTTATTGCTTATTTATATACAGTACAATTACAAACATAAACATGGTAAATATGGGTTGGGCAACACGTTTTACCAACATTAGCGAGTGCCCTCCCCAGAGAGGATTCCTTTCGGATTGGTTTGCTAAAGTCATGAACGATTTAAGTTTAATTCTCATTTCATAATAGTATAATAAATATTACAAACATACCGGATCTTTTATGAGAATTATTGTGTGGGGTCTGTGTTGTGTAATGTATCAACAGTGTTTGCTTCATAGTCGTAAGTTTGATCAAGCCAGACCTACGGAAAGAGTGTTCAATCCACATTGCCCTTTTCTCTCTCCCTCAAGCAGAAGGATTCCACCAGGAATGAGGGCTTGAGGGTGATTAAACTAATGCTATATTAACTTGTTTCGAAATCGAGATAAAACACATATGTATATAATTTAGTTTAAACTTTATATATTTTACAACGATTGCGAAGCAATTCTAACAACTTATATTAATCACTCTCGTTGGCGCGGATGAAAGCGTATCAGTTATGTGGTCATTCGTGTGGGAGGAAACCGGAGTACCCGGATAAAACCCACCGGTCCGATCTGGCGACCACCGTACCATCTCACATACTTCCTGGTCCGAGTATCGAACCCGGGTTGCATCGGTGAGAAGCGAGCGCGCTAACCACTGCGCTAATCGGACAGCTAATGTATAAAGTAATCTACCAAAAAAGCACATTTAACATGACCAAATACCATAAACAATAGTGTACATCCAATTGTAAATAAACAATAATATGAACTTATAGCAAATACAAGTCTCCACTGAATACGAGTAACACTCGGTATGACATATCAAATGCATACATACTTATCTCACCCGGGACAAATACGTAGTACCCGTCCCGTTGAGAACATATTCAGAAGCCGACATATCAACGTTTAATTAAACTAATCATTATTTTCTTTATTTGAACCTTTCGAAATCATAATAGGTTCAATAGGTTCCTCCTTTGATTAATAAATTACCCTACAATTCAAACTTTCTTTGGTCTAAATGGAAAATAAACAGTAATATTTTAGTATCATCCGTAAAACAAACATCTCAGTATCTCGGCAAATGCTAATTCGTGTTTAAGGACTTCTTGCAAGTGATGATCGGTTATTTACATTTCTTTGATTTCCATCCATCTTAGTTGAAATCCACCCCGAGTAAATCCCATTGAAATAGCCTTCATGAACATGATTTTCCCTTAGAGACTAATTAAATACAGATCTACTTTACAAATAAGTTTGTACAAGTGGCAAATATTGCCCATCAAACTGAGTCCATGCACTTCAAAGCACATCTGGCGTTTCGTTGCGTTTGCAGAGTTGGGAGTTCATAAGCAGTCCCAGCACACAAACACACACCCGGCCCCTCCTAATTATCTGACAAAATTAGAGGAAGGCCAAACGGACAATTAACGGCACGGGGATCGAATAATAGCGAATTAATTTGGTGACACCGTTATGCATGGCGGTATAACATTAACAAATGCTGCTTGTTGTCCAGCACGTTGTGCCCCCCCCCTCTATCTCTCTTTCTCTCTTTCTCTCTCT
>CM026393.1:30394506-30414119 GCA_014843695.1 Archivesica marissinica
GTAACATTACAAACGTAAACTACAACAGTATCGTAACATTACAAACGTAAACTACAACACTATCGTAACATTACAAACGTAAACTACAACAGTATCGCAACATTAACAAACGTAAACTACAACAGTATCGTAACATTACAAACGTAAACTACAACAGTATCGCAACATTACAAACGTAAACTACAACAATATCGCAACATTACAAACATAAACTACAACAGTATCGTAACATTACAAACGTAAACTACAACAGTATCGCAACATTACAAACGTAAACTACAACAGTATCGCAACATTACAAACGTAAACTACAACAATATCGTAACATTACAAACGTAAACTACAACAGTATCGCAACATTCAAACGTAAACTACAACAGTATCGCAACATTACAAACGTAACTACAACAGTATCGCAACATTACAAACGTAAACTACAACACTATCGTAACATTACAAACGTAAACTACAACAATATCGCAATTACAAACGTAAACTACAACACTATTGTAACATTACAAACGTAAACTACAACAGTATCGTAACATTACAAACGTAAACTACAACACTATTGTAACATTACAAGCGTAAACTACAACAGTATCGTAATATTACTAACGTAAACTACAACACTATTGTAACATTACAAGCGTAAACTACAACAGTATCGTAACATTACAAACGTAAACTACAACAGTATCGTAACATTAAAAACGTAAACTACAACAGTATCGTAACATTACAAACGTAAACTACAACACTACTGTAACATTACAAACGTAAACTACAACAGTATCGTAACATTACAAACGTAAACGACAAGAGTATCGTAACATTACAAACGTAAACTACAACACTATTGTAACATTACAAACGTACATTACAACAGTATCGTAACATTACAAACGTAAACGACAACAGTATCGTAACATAACAAACGTAAACTACAACACTATTGTAACATTACAAACGTAAACTACAACAGTATCGTAACATTACAAACGTAAACTACAACAGTATCGTAACATTACAAACGTAAACTACAACAGTATCGCAACATTACAAACGTAAACTACAACAGTATCGTAACATTACAAACGTAAACTACAACAGTATCGCAACATTACAAACGTAAACGACAACAGTATCGCAACATTACAAACGTAAACTACAACAGTATCGTAACATTACAAACGTAAACTACAACAGTATCGTAACATTACAAACGTAAACTACAACAGTATCGCAACATTACAAACGTAAACTACAACAGTATCGTAACATTACAAACGTAAACGACAACAGTATCGCAACATTACAAACGTAAACTACAACAGTATCGTAACATTACAAACGTAAACTACAACAATATTGTAACATTACAAACGTAAACTACAACGGTATCGTAACATTTCAAACGTAAACTACAACAGTATCGTAACATTACAAATGTAAACTACAACGGTATCGCAACATTACAAACGTAAACTACAACAATATCGTAATATTACAAACGTAAACTACAACAGTATCGCAACATTACAAGCGTAATCTACAACAGTATCGTAACATTACAATCGCAAACTACAACACTATTGTAACATTACAAACGTAAACTACAACAGTATCGCAACATTACAAGCGTAAACTACAACAGTATTGTAACATTACAAGCGTAAACTACAACAGTATCGTAACATTACAATCGCAAACTACAACAGTATAGCAACATTACAAACGTAAACGACAACAGTATCGTAACATTACAAACGCAAACTACAAAAATATCGCAACATTACAAACGTAAACTACAACAGTATCGTAACATTACAAACGTAAACTACAACACTATTGTAACATTACAAACGTAAACTACAACAGTATTGTAACATTAAAAAACGTAAACTACAACTGTATCGTAACATTACAAACGTACACTACAACAGTATCGTAACATTACAAACGTAAACTACAACAATATCGCAACATTACAAACGTAAACTACAACAGTATCGTAACATTACAAACGTAAACTACAACAGTATCGTAACATTACAAACGTAAACTACAACACTATTGTAACATTACAAACGTAAACTACAACAGTATTGTAACATTAACAAACGTAAACTACAACTGTATCGTAACATTACAAACGTACAGTACAACAGTATCGTAACATTACAAACGTATACTACAACAATATCGCAACATCACAAACGTAAACTACAACAGTATCGCAACATTACAAGCGTAAACTACAACAGTATCGTGACATTACAAACGTAAACTACAACACTATTGTAACATTATAAACGTAAACTACAACAGTATTGTAACATTACAAAACGTAAACTACAACTGTATCGTAACATTACAAACATAAACTACAACACTATCGTAACATTACATGCTTAAACTGCAACAATATTGTAACATTACAAACGTAAACTACAACAGTATCGTAACATTACAAGCGTAAACTACAACAGTATCGTAACATTACAAACGTAAACTACAACAGTATCGTAACATTACAATCGCAAACTACAACAGTATCGTAACATTACAAGCATAAACTACAACAGTATCGTAACATTACAATCGCAAACTACAACAGTATTGTAACATTACAAACGTAAACGACAACAGTATCGCAACATTACAAGCGCAAACTACAACAGTATCGTAACATCACAAACGTAAACGACAACAGTATCGCAACATTACAAACGTAAACTACAACAGTATCGTAACATTACAAACGTAAACTACAACAGTATAGTAACATTACAAACGTAAACGACAACAGTATCGCAACATTACAAACGTAAACTACAACAGTATCGTAGCATTTCAAACGTATACTACACTAATATTGTAACATTACAAACGTAAACTACAACGGTATCGTAACATTTCAAACGTAAACTACAACAGTATCGTAACATTACAAATGTAAACTACAACGGTATCGCAACATTACAAACGTAATCTACAACACTATTGTAACATTACAAACGTAAACTACAACAATATCGTAATATTACAAACGTAAACTACAACAGTATCGCAACATTACAAGCGTAAACTACAACAGTATCGTAACATTACAATCGCAAACTACAACACTATTGTAACATTACAAACGTAAACTACAACAGTATCGTAGCATTACAAGCGTAAACTACAACAGTATTGTAACATTACAAGCGTAAACTACAACAGTATCGTAACATTACAATCGCAAACTACAACAGTATTGTAACATTACAAACGTAAACGACAACAGTATCGCAACATTACAAGCGCAAACTACAACAGTATCGTAACATCACAAACGTAAACGACAACAGTATCGTAGCATTACAAGCGTAATCTACACTAATCTTGTAACATTACAAACGTAAACTACAACAGTATCGTAACATTACAAACGTAATCTACAACAGTATCGTAACATAACAAACGTAAACTACAACAGTATAGCAACATTACAAACGTAAATGACAACAGTATCGTAACATTACAAACGCAAACTACAAAAATATCGCAACATTACAAACGTACACTACAACAGTATCGCAACATTACAAGCGCAAACTACAACAGTATCGAAACATTACAAACGTAAACTACAACAGTATCGTAACATTACAAACGTAAACTACAACAGTATCGTAACATTACAGACGTAAACTACAACAGTATCGTAACATTACAAACGTAAACTACAACACGATTGTAACATTACAAACGTAAACTACAACAGTATTGTAACATTAACAAACGTAAACTACAACTGTATCGTAACATTACAAACGTACACTACAACAGTATCGTAACATTACAAACGTATACTACAACAATATCGCAACATCACAAACGTAAACTACAACAGTATCGCAACATTACAAGCGTAAACTACAACAGTATCGTGACATTACAAACGTAAACTACAACACTATTGTAACATTATAAACGTAAACTACAACAGTATTGTAACATTACAAAACGTAAACTACAACTGTATCGTAACATTACAAACATAAACTACAACACTATCGTAACATTACATGCTTAAACTGCAACAATATTGTAACATTACAAACGTAAACTACAACAGTATCGTAACATTACAAGCGTAAACTACAACAGTATCGTAACATTACAAACGTAAACTACAACAGTATCGTAACATTACAATCGCAAACTACAACAGTATCGTAACATTACAAGCATAAACTACAACAGTATCGTAACATTACAATCGCAAACTACAACAGTATTGTAACATTACAAACGTAAACGACAACAGTATCGCAACATTACAAGCGCAAACTACAACAGTATCGTAACATCACAAACGTAAACGACAACAGTATCGCAACATTACAAACGTAAACTACAACAGTATCGTAACATTACAAGCGTAAACTACAACAGTATCGTAACATTACAAGCGTAAACTACAACAGTATTCGTAACATTACAAACGTAAACTACAACAGTATTGTAACATTACAAACGTAAACGACAACAGTATCGCAACATTACAAGCGCAAACTACAACAGTATCGTAACATCACAAACGTAAACGACAACAGTATCGCAACATTACAAACGTAAACTACAACAGTATCGTAGCATTACAAGCGTAAACTACACTAATCTTGTAACATTACAAACGTAAACTACAACAGTATCGTAACATTACAAACGTAATCTACAACAGTATCGTAACATAACAAACGTAAACTACAACAGTATCGTAACATTACAAACGTAAACTACAACGGTATAGCAACATTACAAACGTAAACGACAACAGTATCGTAACATTACAAACGCAAACTACAAATATATCGCAACATTACAAACGTACACTACAACAGTATCGCAACATTACAAGCGCAAACTACAACAGTATCGAAACATTACAAACGTAAACTACAACAGTATCGTAACACTACAAACGTAAACTACAACAGTATCGTAACATTACAAACGTAAACTACAACAGTATCGTAACATTACAAACGTAAACTACAACACTATTGTAACATTACAAACGTAAACTACAACAGTATTGTAACATTAAAAAACGTAAACTACAACTGTATCGTAACATTACAAACGTACACTACAACAGTATCGTAACATTACAAACGTATACTACAACAATATCGCAACATTGCAAACGTAAACTACAACAGTATCGCAACATTACAAGCGTAAACTCAACAGTATCGTGACATTACAAACGTAAACTACAACACTATTGTAACATTATAAACGTAAACTACAACAGTATTGTAACATTACAAAACGTAAACTACAACTGTATCGTAACATTACAAACATAATCTACAACACTATCGTAACATTACATGCTTAAACTGCAACAATATTGTAACATTACAAACGTAAACTACAACAGTATCGTAACATTACAAGCGTAAACTACAACCGTATCGTAACATTACAAACGTAAACTACAACAATATCGCAACATTACATACGTACACTACAAACAATATCGTAACATTACAAACGTAAACTACAACATTATCGTAACATTACAAACGTAAACTACAACAGTATCGTAACATTACAAACGTAAACTACAACAGTATCGTAACATTACAAACGTAAACTACAACACGATTGTAACATTACAAACGTAAACTACAACAGTATTGTAACATTAACAAACGTAAACTACAACTGTATCGTAACATTACAAACGTACACTACAACAGTATCGTAACATTACAAACGTATACTACAACAATATCGCAACATTACAAACATAAACTACAACAGTATCGTAACATTACAAACGTAAACGACAACAGTATCGCAACATTACAAACGTAAACTACAACAGTATCGTAGCATTTCAAACGTAAACTACACTAATATTGTAACATTACAAACGTAAACTACAACAGTATCGTAACATTTCAAACGTAAACTACAACAGTATCGTAACATTACAAATGTAAACTACAACGGTATCGCAACATTACAAACGTAAACTACAACACTATTGTAACATTACAAACGTAAACTACAACAATATCGTAATATTACAAACGTAAACTACAACAGTATCGCAACATTACAAGCGTAAACTACAACAGTATCGTAACATTACAATCGCAAACTACAACACTATTGTAACATTACAAACGTAAACTACAACAGTATCGTAGCATTACAAGCGTAAACTACAACAGTATTGTAACATTACAAGCGTAAACTACAACAGTATCGTAACATTACAATCGCAAACTACAACAGTATTGTAACATTACAAACGTAAACGACAACAGTATCGCAACATTACAAGCGCAAACTACAACAGTATCGTAACATCACAAACGTAAACGACAACAGTATCGTAGCATTACAAGCGTAAACTACACTAATCTTGTAACATTACAAACGTAAACTACAACAGTATCGTAACATTACAAACGTAATCTACAACAGTATCGTAACATTACAACGTAAACTACAACGGTATAGCAACATTACAAACGTAAATGACAACAGTATCGTAACATTACAAACGCAAACTACAAAAATATCGCAACATTACAAACGTACACTACAACAGTATCGCAACATTACAAGCGCAAACTACAACAGTATCGAAACATTACAAACGTAAACTACAACAGTATCGTAACATTACAAACGTAAACTACAACAGTATCGTAACATTACAAACGTAAACTACAACAGTATCGTAACATTACAAACGTAAACTACAACACGATTGTAACATTACAAACGTAAACTACAACAGTATTGTAACATTAACAAACGTAAACTACAACTGTATCGTAACATTACAAACGTACACTACAACAGTATCGTAACATTACAAACGTATACTACAACAATATCGCAACATCACAAACGTAAACTACAACAGTATCGCAACATTACAAGCGTAAACTACAACAGTATCGTGACATTACAAACGTAAACTACAACACTATTGTAACATTATAAACGTAAACTACAACAGTATTGTGACATTACAAAACGTAAACTACAACTGTATCGTAACATTACAAACATAAACTACAACACTATCGTAACATTCATTACAAGCGTAAACTACAACAGTATCGTAACATTACAATCGCAAACTACAACAGTATTGTAACATTACAAACGTAAACGACAACAGTATCGCAACATTACAAGCGCAAACTACAACAGTATCGTAACATCACAAACGTAAACGACAACAGTATCGCAACATTACAAACGTAAACTACAACAGTATCGTAGCATTACAAGCGTAAACTACAACAGTATTGTAACATTACAAGCGTAAACTACAACAGTATTGTAACATTACAAACGTAAACGACAACAGTATCGCAACATTACAAGCGCAAACTACAACAGTATCGTAACATCACAAACGTAAACGACAACAGTATCGCAACATTACAAACGTAAACTACAACAGTATCGTAGCATTACAAGCGTAAACTACACTAATCTTGTAACATTACAAACGTAAACTACAACAGTATCGTAACATTACAAACGTAATCTACAACAGTATCGTAACATAACAAACGTAAACTACAACAGTATCGTAACATTACAAACGTAAACTACAACGGTATAGCAACATTACAAACGTAAACGACAACAGTATCGTAACATTACAAACGCAAACTACAAATATATCGCAACATTACAAACGTACACTACAACAGTATCGCAACATTACAAGCGCAAACTACAACAGTATCGAAACATTACAAACGTAAACTACAACAGTATCGTAACACTACAAACGTAAACTACAACAGTATCGTAACATTACAAACGTAAACTACAACAGTATCGTAACATTACAAACGTAAACTACAACACTATTGTAACATTACAAACGTAAACTACAACAGTATCGTAACATTACAAACGTACACTACAACAGTATCGTAACATTACAAACGTATACTACAACAATATCGCAACATTACAAACGTAAACTACAACAGTATCGCAACATTACAAGCGTAAACTCAACAGTATCGTGACATTACAAACGTAAACTACAACACTATTGTAACATTATAAACGTAAACTACAACAGTATTGTAACATTACAAAACGTAAACTACAACTGTATCGTAACATTACAAACATAAACTACAACACTATCGTAACATTACATGCTTAAACTGCAACAATATTGTAACATTACATACGTACACTACAAACAATATCGTAACATTACAAACGTAAACTACAACAGTATCGTAACATTACAAACGTAAACTACAACAGTATCGTAACATTACAAACGTAAACTACAACAGTATCGTAACATTACAAACGTAAACTACAACACGATTGTAACATTACAAACGTAAACTACAACAGTATTGTAACATTAACAAACGTAAACTACAACTGTATCGTAACATTACAAACGTACACTACAACAGTATCGTAACATTACTAACGTATACTACAACAATATTCGCAACATTACAAACGTAAACTACAACAGTATCGCAACATTACAAACGTAAACTACAACAGTATCGCAACATTACAAGCGCAAACTACAACAGTATCGTAACATCACAAACGTAAACGACAACAGTATCGCAACATTACAAACGTAAACTACAACAGTATCGTAGCATTACAAGCGTAAACTACACTAATCTTGTAACATTACAAACGTAAACTACAACAGTATCGTAACATTACAAACGTAATCTACAACAGTATCGTAACATAACAAACGTAAACTACAACAGTATCGTAACATTACAAACGTAAACTACAACGGTATAGCAACATTACAAACGTAAACGACAACAGTATCGTAACATTACAAACGCAAACTACAAATATATCGCAACATTACAAACGTACACTACAACAGTATCGCAACATTACAAGCGCAAACTACAACAGTATCGAAACATTACAAACGTAAACTACAACAGTATCGTAACACTACAAACGTAAACTACAACAGTATCGTAACATTACAAACGTAAACTACAACAGTATCGTAACATTACAAACGTAAACTACAACACTATTGTAACATTACAAACGTAAACTACAACAGTATTGTAACATTAAAAAACGTAAACTACAACTGTATCGTAACATTACAAACGTACACTACAACAGTATCGTAACATTACAAACGTATACTACAACAATATCGCAACATTACAAACGTAAACTACAACAGTATCGCAACATTACAAGCGTAAACTCAACAGTATCGTGACATTACAAACGTAAACTACAACACTATTGTAACATTATAAACGTAAACTACAACAGTATTGTAACATTACAAAACGTAAACTACAACTGTATCGTAACATTACAAACATAAACTACAACACTATCGTAACATTACATGCTTAAACTGCAACAATATTGTAACATTACAAACGTAAACTACAACAGTATCGTAACATTACAAGCGTAAACTACAACCGTATCGTAACATTACAAACGTAAACTACAACAATATCGCAACATTACATACGTACACTACAAACAATATCGTAACATTACAAACGTAAACTACAACAGTATCGTAACATTACAAACGTAAACTACAACAGTATCGTAACATTACAAACGTAAACTACAACAGTATCGTAACATTACAAACGTAAACTACAACACGATTGTAACATTACAAACGTAAACTACAACAGTATTGTAACATTAACAAACGTAAACTACAACTGTATCGTAACATTACAAACGTACACTACAACAGTATCGTAACATTACTAACGTATACTACAACAATATCGCAACATTACAAACGTAAACTACAACAGTATCGCAACATTACAAACGTAAACTACAACAGTATCGCAACATTACAAGCGCAAACTACAACAGTATCGTAACATCACAAACGTAAACGACAACAGTATCGCAACATTACAAACGTAAACTACAACAGTATCGTAGCATTACAAGCGTAAACTACACTAATCTTGTAACATTACAAACGTAAACTACAACAGTATCGTAACATTACAAACGTAATCTACAACAGTATCGTAACATAACAAACGTAAACTACAACAGTATCGTAACATTACTAACGTAAACTACAACGGTATAGCAACATTACAAACGTAAACGACAACAGTATCGTAACATTACAAACGCAAACTACAAATATATCGCAACATTACAAACGTACCCTACAACAGTATCGCAACATTACAAGCGCAAACTACAACAGTATCGAAACATTACAAACGTAAACTACAACAGTATCGTAACACTACAAACGTAAACTACAACAGTATCGTAACATTACAAACGTAAACTACAACAGTATCGTAACATTACAAACGTAAACTACAACACTATTGTAACATTACAAACGTAAACTACAACAGTATTGTAACATTAAAAAACGTAAACTACAACTGTATCGTAACATTACAAACGTACACTACAACAGTATCGTAACATTACAAACGTATACTACAACAATATCGCAACATTACAAACGTAAACTACAACAGTATCGCAACATTACAAGCGTAAACTCAACAGTATCGTGACATTACAAACGTAAACTACAACACTATTGTAACATTATAAACGTAAACTACAACAGTATTGTAACATTACAAAACGTAAACTACAACTGTATCGTAACATTACAAACATAAACTACAACACTATCGTAACATTACATGCTTAAACTGCAACAATATTGTAACATTACAAACGTAAACTACAACAGTATCGTAACATTACAAGCGTAAACTACAACCGTATCGTAACATTACAAACGTAAACTACAACAATATCGCAACATTACATACGTACACTACAAACAATATCGTAACATTACAAACGTAAACTACAACAGTATCGTAACATTACAAACGTAAACTACAACAGTATCGTAACATTACAAACGTAAACTACAACAGTATCGTAACATTACAAACGTAAACTACAACAGTATTGTAACATTACAAACGTAAACTACAACACGATTGTAACATTACAAACGTAAACTACAACAGTATTGTAACATTAACAAACGTAAACTACAACTGTATCGTAACATTACAAACGTACACTACAACAGTATCGTAACATTACATACGTACACTACAACAATATCGTAACATTACAAACGTAAACTATAACAGTATCGTAACATTACAAGCGTAAACTACAACAATATCGCAACATTACATACGTACACTACAACAATATCGTAACATTACAAACGTAAACTACAACAGTATCTTAACATTACAAACGTAAACTACAACTTTCAAGTTCAAATTGGAAAATAAAATGTCTTCTATAAAAACAAACAATAACATTAGATATATATTTATATAACAATACCCTGAGTAATTATGACGGATACTGTAGATTGTACCGATATTGGAACTAATGGTGCAATGCACCATGTTCATAAATCCTAACGGATTTGAAAATTGGAAACAAGTCCATTAAAATATAAATAGTTAAACAAGAATAGGTGTCATTTTGATGAGCCTGATCATTATCCTCATTGGTTAATTATCTAAATTGTTACACTGGGAAAACTAGCGTATATAACTCAAGAGATAAATATTTAAAGTAAAAACTATGAACAATTTCCTGATCAATGATATATTGTATTGCTACTCATAGATACCGACTTATTTGTAATTAATTGTTTATTGCCCTGAAATAGTGTTTCATAATGAACACACGAGTGTTGAATTGTTCTGCAGAATGACTACACGAGTAATGAATTGCTCTGCAGAATGACTACACGAGTAATGAATTGGTCTGTAGAAATAGTGTTTCATATTGAACACACGAGTGGTGAATTGTTCTGCAGAATTACTACACGAGTAATGAATTGTTCTGTAGAAATAGTGTTTCATAATGAACACACGAGTGATGAATTGCTCTGCAGAATGAATACACGAGTAATGAATTGTTCTGTAGAAATAGTGTTTCATAATGAACACACGAGTGATGAATTGTTCTGCAGAATGAATACACGAGTAATGAATTGTTCTGTAGAAATAGTGTTTCATAATGAACACACGAGTAATGAATTGTTCTGCAGAATGACTACACGAGTAATAAATTGTTCTATAGAAATAGTGTTTCATAATGAACACACGAGTGATGAATTGTTCTGTGGAAATTGTGCTGCAGAATGACTACACGAATGATGAATTGTTCTATAGTAATAGTGCTGCAGGATGACTACACGAGTGGTAGATTGTTCTGTAGTAATAGTGATGCAGAATGACTACACGATTGGTGAATTGTTCTGTAGTAATAGTGCTGTAGAATGACTACACGACTGGTGAATTGTTCTGTAGTAATAGTGATGCAGAATGACTACACGAGTGATGAATTGTTCTGTAGTAATAATGCTGCAGAATGACTACACGATTGGTGAATTGTTCTGTAGTAATAATGCTGCAGAATGACTACACGAGTTATGAATTGTTCTGTAGTAATAATGCTGCAGAATGACTACACGATTGGTGGATTGTTCTGTAGTAATAATGCTGCAGAATGACTACACGATTGGTGGATTGTTCTGTAGTAATAATGCTGCAGAATGACTACACGAATGATGAATTGTTCTGTAGTAATAGTGCTACAGAATGACTACACGAATGATGAATTGTTCTGTAGTAATAGTGGTGCAGAATGACTACACGGTTGGTGAATTGTTCTGTAGTAATAATGCTGCAGAATGACTACACGAGTGGTAGATTGTTCTGTGGAAATAGTGCTGCAGAATGACTACACGACTGGTGAATAATTCTTCAGTAATAGTGCTGCAGAATGACTACACGAGTGACTGTAGAAATATAATTAAATGGTGCTTAAATGGGCAAACAGTTTGCCGAAGTTTCTCCTGTAAATACATATTGTTATGATCATCACTGGTGCATGCTGCAGTCAATTGATCTGTAACTAACCGATACAGGTGTAATCGACAGTAGAATACCCGCACCCTGAGTATTTTCACCTTCAAGATACAGTTAATATGTGCATATTCTGTAGGTTAGCTATATTAGTTCTACTTCCAGCTTATAATCATCAATGTAGTCCAGTATATTATGGTAATACTAGTATATTGTGGTAATACTAGTATATTGTGGTAAGACTAGTACATTGTGGCAATACTAGCATAGTGTGGTAAGTCTAGTATTTTGTGGTAAGACTAGTATATTGTGGTAATATTAGTATATTGTGGTAAGACTAGTACATTGTGGCAATACTAGCATAGTGTGGTAAGTCTAGTATTTTGTGGTAAGACTAGTACATTGTGGTAATACTAGCATAGTGTGGTAAGACTAGTATAGTGTGGTAATACTAGTATATTGTGGTAAGTCTAGTATATTGTGGTAATACTAGTATATTGTGGTAATACTAGTATATTGTGGTAATACTAGTATATTGTGGTAAGATTAGTATATTGTGGTAAGTCTAGTATATTGTGGTAAGATTAGTATAGTGTGGTAATACTAGCATAGTGTGGTAGGACTAGTATATTGTGGTAAGACTAGTATATTGTGGTAAGACTAGTACATTGTGGTAAGACTAGTATATTGTGGTAAGTCTAGTACATTGTGGTAATATTAGCATAGTGTGGTAAGTCTAGTATATTGTGGTAATATTAGTATATTGTGGTAAGACTAGTACATTGTGGCAATACTAGCATAGTGTGGTAAGTCTAGTATTTTGTGGTAATACTAGTATATTGTGGTAATATTAGTATATTGTGGTAAGACTAGTACATTGTGGTAATACTAGCATAGTGTGGTAAGACTAGTAAAAACAAAAAACAACAAAACAAAAAACAAAAAACAAATTGTGGTAATACTAGTATTTTGTGGTAAGACTAGTATATTGTGGTAAGTCAAAAAATAGTATATTGTGGTAATACTAGCATAGTGTGGTAGGACTAGTATATTGTGGTAAGTCTAGTATATATGTGGTAATACTAGCATAGTGTGGTAGACTAGTATAGTGGTAAGTCTAGTATATTGTGGTAAACTAGTATATGTGGTAAACACATAGTGTGGTAAGTCTAGTACATTGTGGTAATACTAGCATAGTGTGGTAAGACTAGTAAAAACACATAGTGTGGTAAGACTAGTATATTGTGGTAATACTAGTACATTGTGGTAAGACTAATATAGAGTGGTAAGTCTAGTATATTGTGGTAATACTAGTATATAAACTAGCATAGTGTGGTAAGACTAGTATAGAGTGGTAAGTCTAGTATATTGTGGTAATACTAGTATATTGTGGTAAGACTAGTATATTGTGGTAAGACTAGTATATTGTGGTAAGTCTAGTATATTGTGGTAATACTAGTATATTGTGGTAAGACTAGTATAGAGTGGTAAGACTAGTATATTGTGGTAAGACTAGTATATTGTGGTAAGTCTAGTATATTGTGGTAAGATTAGTATATTGTGGTAATACTAGTATATTGTGGTAATACTAGTATATTGTGGTAAGTCTAGTATATTGTGGTAAGACTAGTATATTGTGGTAAGTCTAGTATATTGTGGTAAGATTAGTATATTGTGGTAATACTAGCATAGTGTGGTAAGTCTAGTACATTGTGGTAATACTAGCATAGTGTGGTAAGACTAGTATAGAGTGGTAAGTCTAGTATATTGTGGTAATACTAGTATATTGTGGTAAGACTAGTATAGAGTGGTAAGTCTAGTATATTGTGGTAATACTAGCATAGTGTGGTAAGACTAGTATAGAGTGGTAAGTCTAGTATATTGTGGTAATACTAGCATAGTGTGGTAAGACTAGTATAGAGTGGTAAGTCTAGTATATTGTGGTAATACTAGTATATTGTGGTAAGACTAGTATAGAGTGGTAAGTCTAGTATATTGTGGTAATACTAGCATAGTGTGGTAAGACTAGTATAGAGTGGTAAGTCTAGTATATTGTGGTAATACTAGTATATTGTGGTAAGACTAGTATAGAGTGGTAAGTCTAGTATATTGTGGTAATACTAGCATAGTGTGGTAAGACTAGTATAGAGTGGTAAGTCTAGTATATTGTGGTAATACTAGTATATTGTGGTAATACTAGTATAGAGTGGTAAGTCTAGTATATTGTGGTAATACTAGTATATTGTGGTAAGACTAGTATAGAGTGGTAAGTCTAGTATATTGTGGTAAGACTAGTATATTGTGGTAAGACTAGTATATTGTGTGTGTTTTACTATTATTTATCGTCGCTACCGGTTGCCCATATGAGCGACGCTTTCTGAAGAGATTAGTCATTTTAGATTATTGGAGGATAGTGCAATGACACAGACAGAGACCCATTCCAGAGTCTCCTCTGGTTCTTTTACGTACACGGTGTAAAGCACCGACACGAGACCTCGGCTTAAAGTCACATCAGAAAGACTGTTAAATTGTATTATGGTCAGACGTGGGATCGAACCTGCGAACCCTGGATTACCAGTCCAGCGTGTTACCACTGGACTACAGATCCGTCCATGTGTATGTATATATATATATATATATATATATGAAATTGGAACATAGAGTTAAATAGTATATGACAGATCTGGTGTGTTGAGGGTAAATTGGTGTAAGCTTTAGGCTACTACATTTTGCTGATACCAGAATTTAGATTGCTCGTCATAAAGTATAGCAACGCCGCTCTAGATTTACCACCGAGTAAATAAAAGTAAAGTAACGTGCTTGTTTATTATAGTGAATTGTATTAAGGACCAGCCATTACTGACTTATGAGACCCCTTTTTTTGATGAACATCAATAATTCCTGAATTCTATCCTTGTATGTCAGGCGCCAGTCGGTAACCATTATTTAACTAGTTTCCGGCTCATCAACAGGCTATATCAGAAATGATCCCGTGACGAAACATCGACCTTCCGTTCCGCAGGCGGACGCTTTAACCACTAGGCCACGGAGACGGTATTATGTAACCTACATATTGTGGCTTTAGTTTATATTATACAATTTAGTTTAGCTCGCTTGGGAAACAAGTTCTTACAACTTATATTAATCGCTCTCGAGACCTCATTCCCGATGAAACTTATCGCCACGAGGGAAGGGAGAGAGAAGAGGCAATGTGGAATTTAAATGCTTTGCCTATTGGGCACAATTGTAACGGATCCAGCGGGGCTCGAACATTTGAAGTGAGCGCGCTATTGTGGCTTTACCACATGAGCAAAATATAATATAACATTACAGTATATTGGCGAATTAGTTATTGTGATTCTATATATACAAGTGTATCTATGATAATCAATAAATATTCAATTCTAACACGACTCAGCTAATAACACACATACTTATAGAGTAAAATCTACCTCGGGTTATTCTGCGATATACCTACATTGAACTATGCTGCGCGCGCACCGTGTTTTGGCTATTCCATTCATACAATGTGTGTAAAGTTTTATGAATGCAAGTCACGTGATGTTTGTAAATACTACCGTGGGAATTCGCGGAATTGAGCTATTTTTAGAATCATATAATCTCTTGTCCGTCTTGGTTTTCTGTTAAGTAACGTTTCAGTTACTATTCTGTACAGTTTTATTTGACAAAATAAATAAAATTATTGATCTGTTACAACTTTTGTTCATTTATGCCCTAGATTGATATTTTCCATAAAAAATAACGTCATCACCCCTTACGCGGGAGGAAATTTCGAAAGCCAAATGCAGCCGAGTAGCACGGCGTTTGAAGAAAATACTCCTTTGATTCTCGTCTAAAATTATTAGAAGTAAGTCGTGTTGTAATCGAAATAATAAGTATCAACCATGGTATATCGCAGAATAACCCTCGTTTGTCGTTCTTATGCGTAGAAATATATCACCCAGGCCTTCGTGATATATTCCTACGCATAAGAACCTCAAACTCGGGTTATTCTGCGATATACCACGGTTGATACTTATTATTTCTTAAATATACATAAGATCAACGTCATATTGGTTTCATTTTTAAGATATCTATTTATTATTAGTTAGAGAGAAACTTTAAATAGCGAATGAACAGATAAGCTGGAATATTATAATATTATAGTAACTGCTACAATATAGCAATATAGCAATATTTTAAATGTGAGTAATTACTGTAAATGTATGCATACTATATGTAAAATATGATCATGAATACGTATAACCTTCTCCAAATTTGAACAACTATATATTTCTTTATGTTTGATATATATGTACATTGTACAAGTATTTATATAATTTATGCTAGTATCACTGTATGCATGTATATGTCCTCATGGGCTTTTGAGCCTATTAGAATTCAGAAATAAAATATCAAATATCAAAAATACATAGTTTCCACTGCCAGTCCGCCAATGTGTTCACTAACGTTACGCGTGTTACAGAGTATTAAGCATTACGCAGCTACCGTGAATACAACAGAATAACAAACACTCCGTACTAATTACAATAATATCCGACTAATTCCAACTATAAACTCAATCATCGGAAAGTGTCGAGCTTAATCGAATATTTATGTGACCAATTTACAGCCGCGTATTTTCTGCATTATTGATGAAAATAAGCACCAAATGATTTTTATTTGTCAGTACAATTAAGTAATTAACTCCAGTACTTTGTTTAATTACTCTAATTTAACAGGAAACGGAATTAAACGCTGGCATGACGGCCATTTGATGTTAGAGAAACGGGATGTCAATAAAATGACGAAACCATGTCGTAAAATCTCATCAAGAGCTAAACTCTCGCACATTCTTGCTAATAACGTGATTGCACGACACAAACGTGTTATGTTACGCTTGTATGTGACAGAAATTAGCGAATGTTCATTATCCACGCATTGAATGAAACATGAGTAAGCATCATAAACAGGAATAGCCGAAAATTGAATGTCGTAAATGAATATGGATGAAATTTTTGCTTTCCGGTATTTGCATTAGTTTAAACAACTTTATTTTAGCTCGATTGCGAAACAAGTTCTTTCAACTTGTATTAATCACTCTTGAGACCTCATTCCTGATGGAATGCATCGCCATGAAGGAGAGAGAAGAGGCAACGTGGAATTTAAATGCCTTGCCTAAGGGCACAATCGTAACGGCTCCACCGGGGCTCGAACTCCGGACTGTCGCACCTGAAGCGAACGCGCACCCACTGCGCTATCACGACTTCCACATTATTTGCATTGCAACACCGGTGAATAAGCAAGTACAAACATCAGATCGGAGAAAACATATCGATGCAAGGGATTCAAGAGATTCGGCATCTCTGATAATTAAGTAACTAGCTATACCACAAAGCTACCGCATTGTGGAAGTCGTGATAACGCAGTGGTAGCGCGTTCGTTTCATGTGCGAAATGCTCGGAGTTCAAGCCCCGGTGGAGCCGTTACGACTGTGCCCTTAGGCAACGCATCATTTAAATTCCGCATTGCCTCTTCTCTCTCCCTCGTGGCGATGAATTCCACCAGGAATGATGTCGAGATTGATTAATATAAATTGTAACAACTTGTTTCGCAATCGAGCTAAAATAAATGTGTATAAACTAAGCTTCAGTATGTCGAGCACCGAATATTGAGCGGAACATGCGGGTTATGCGGTATGTTATTGTGTGTGTTTTACGTTTATTATCGTCGCTACCGGTTGCACATATGAGCGACGCCTCCTGAAGAGATTATAGTCATTTTAGATTTTTAGTTGAAATACTCAGTATTTGAAGCATATATTTGGAAACAATTATACCATATAATAGGAAAATACATTCTGTAGACATTTGCGTTTTCACTGATGTAGTGTCGCTTTAAGGCTCTCGCATGTTGATATAAATAAACACGTGGCATGTGATGCGAACCATGGCTATTTACGGAGAAGTTGTATTTGCTAAAAGTTAAGTTGATCATTGTGTTAATTTAATTCTTATAATGTTTTATTATAATTTATGTTTGAGAACGCACGCACGCACGCACGCACGCACGCACGCACGCACGCACGCACGCACGCACGCACGCACGCACGCACGCACGCACGCACGCACGCACGCACGCACGCACGCACGCACGCACGCACGCACGCACGCACGCACGCACGCACGCACGCACGCACGCACGCACGCACGCACGCACGCACGCACGCACGCACGCACGCACGCACGCACGCACGCACGCACGCACGCACGCACGCACGCACGCACGCACGCACGCACGCACGCACGCACGCACGCACGCACGCACGCACGCACGCACGCACGCACGCACGCACGCACGCACGCACGCACGCACGCACGCACGCACGCACGCACGCACGCACGCACGCACGCACGCACGCACGCACGCACGCACGCACGCACGCACGCACGCACGCACGCACGCACGCACGCACGCACGCACGCACGCACGCACGCACGCACGCACGCACGCACGCACGCACGCACGCACGCACGCACGCACGCACGCACGCACGCACGCACGCACGCACGCACGCACGCACGCACGCACGCACGCACGCACGCACGCACGCACGCACGCACGCACGCACGCACGCACGCACGCACGCACGCA
>CM026393.1:30415119-30435119 GCA_014843695.1 Archivesica marissinica
CGCACGCACGCACGCACGCACGCACGCACGCACGCACGCACGCACGCACGCACGCACGCACGCACGCACGCACGCACGCACGCACGCACGCACGCACGCACGCACGCACGCACGCACGCACGCACGCACGCACGCACGCACGCACGCACGCACGCACGCACGCACGCACGCACGCACGCACGCACGCACGCACGCACGCACGCACGCACGCACGCACGCACGCACGCACGCACGCACGCACGCACGCACGCACGCACGCACGCACGCACGCACGCACGCACGCACGCACGCACGCACGCACGCACGCACGCACGCACGCACACGCACGCACGCACGCACGCACGCACGCACGCACGCACGCACGCACGCACGCACGCACGCACGCACGCACGCACGCACGCACGCACGCACGCACGCACGCACGCACGCACGCACGCACGCACGCACGCACGCACGCACGCACGCACGCACGCACGCACGCACGCACGCACGCACGCACGCACGCACGCACGCACGCACGCACGCCGCACGCACGCACGCACGCACGCACGCACGCACGCACGCACGCACGCACGCACGCACGCACGCACGCACGCACGCACGCACGCACGCACGCACGCACGCACGCACGCACGCACGCACGCCGCACGTACGCACGCACGCACGCACGCGCGCGCACGCACGCACGCACGCACACATACACAGTCTGAGCAGAAATTCGGGAGTGTTCATGGAATCTGCCAGCTAACTTAATTACCTAAGTCTAAACCGAAATTCGGGAATGGTCATGGAATCTGCCAGCTAACTTAATTACCTAAGTCTAAACCGAAACTCGGGAATGTTCATGGAATCTGCTAGCTAACTTAATTACCTAAGTCTAAACAGAAACTCGGGAGTGTTCATGGAATCTGCTAGCTAACTTAATTACCTAAGTCTGAGCAGAAACTCGGGAGTGTTCATGGAATATGCTAGCTAACTTAATTACCTAAGTCTAATCAGAAACTCGGGAGTGTTTATGGAATCTGCCAGCTAACTTAATTACCTAAGTCTAAACAGAAACTCGGGAGTGTTCATGGAATCTGTCAGCTAACTTAATTACCTAAGTCTAAACAGAAACTCGGGAGTGTTCATGAAATCTGTCAGCTAACTTAATTACCTAAGTCTAAACAGAAACTCGGGAGTGTTCATGGAATCTGTCAGCTAACTTAATTACCTAAGTCTAAACAGAAACTCGGGAGTGTGCATGGAATCTGTCAGCTAACTTAATTACCTAAGTCTAAACAGAAACTCGGGAGTGTTCATGAAATCTGCCAGCTAACTTAATTACCTAAGTCTAAACAGAAACCCGGGAGTGTTCATGGAATCTGTCAGCTAACTTAATTACCTAAGTCTAAACAGAAACTCGGGAGTGTTCATGGAATCTGCTAGCTAACTTAATTACCTAAGTCTAAACAGAAACTCGGGAGTGTTCATGAAATCTGCCAGCTAACTTAATTACCTAAGTCTAAACAGAAACCCGGGAGTGTTCATGGAATCTGTCAGCTAACTTAATTACCTAAGTCTAAACAGAAACTCGGGAGTGTTCATGGAATCTGTAATTACCTAAGTCTAAACAGAAACTCGGGAGTGTTCATGGAATCTGTCAGCTAACTTAATTACCTAAGTCTAAACAGAAACTCGGGAGTGTTCATGAAATCTGCCAGCTAACTTAATTACCTAAGTCTAAACAGAAACCCGGGAGTGTTCATGGAATCTGTCAGCTAACTTAATTACCTAAGTCTAAACAGAAACTCGGGAGTGTTCATGGAATCTGCTAGCTAACTTAATTACCTAAGTCTAAACAGAAACTCGGGAGTGTTCATGGAATCTGTCAGCTAACTTAATTACCTAAGTCTAAACAGAAACTCGACAGTGTTCATGGAATCTGCTAGCTAACTTAATTACCTAAGTCTAAACAGAAACTCGACAGTGTTCATGGAATCTGTCCCTGCTTCAAAATCACGTTCTATAATTTCGTTCACGCATTAACGCCCGGAATAACAAAGTACTGCGACGTGAAATATTTCAAATTAATCGACAACTACCGCAACACAACAGTAGCACCGTCGATCGTTTTCTAATTACCTTATTCTAATTTTACAGCGATTTAACTTATTTTAAAGACCACCGAATCGAAAAACGAGTCAATAAGAAGGATTTAGGCGATAAAAGGGATTATAATGACACTGCTCCCAAAAGGGCCGGCCCTTATTACTCATTGAATGGAAATCGGAAACCTCTTGTTGGAGTTAAATCGTCCGAAAATTTGAATTAAGTCTAAAACGGGCCGTCCGATAATTTACAGTCATTGATAATATCTGGCCACTTGTACGGTTCGCGAAATTAAATGTGTGGAAATTAACACAGAAAGAATTTTTGATGAAATAATTAAAGTCAAGAGATCTGTTATAGACTGGCCTCTTCATATTGGGGAAGATTACGTGTTTTACTACACCGATAATGCATTTTCTCACGACTATTTTAGGAGGGAAAATGTTGATTTGAAGTTGTTAGATGGGCTAATTATTTTGTATCATTAAAAATGAAAACCATATTATTAAAGACATTGATGTTAGCG
Source organism: Archivesica marissinica (assembly GCA_014843695.1). Classification (NCBI taxonomy): domain Eukaryota; kingdom Metazoa; phylum Mollusca; class Bivalvia; order Venerida; family Vesicomyidae; genus Archivesica; species Archivesica marissinica. The sequence goes on from CM026393.1 coordinate 30,417,737, forward strand.
ATACCAAGGTAACTAGCATAATTTTTATAGAGTTTTTCAAATGCGAAGACGTTTCTCTTTTATGTCTGTGAACTTTCGTTCCTTTGTCTCTGTACTCGGTTACAGTGGTGTAGAAAACTGTTAGTGACTTCTGATCAATATACTGGCTATTTCCTCATTCGAGGCTCATACATTCAGATTATATGACTTAACAATTATACCCTCAAATAATTACCCGCATTCAGCAATTAACATACAGAAGAAAGATTAAGATTAAAAACTACCATGATAATAAGAAACATTAGTCAGTTACTTCCCCTGAATACTCTTAAGAGTATAGTGGTCCTCTTAATTGGCGTTCTCTGTTTTTATCGTCGTGTCCTTTGCACCACACGCTATCCAATTACATCTGTTATCTCATCTTATGATTATAAAATTATTAAATATCGACATCTATCCTATAGCATAATCAATGTATAATTTACTGTAAAAATTGGCTATCAAATAATTAACATGATTTTGATAAAATTGCATTTATCCTACCGCAACATCTGGTTAGAAAACAACAGTGAAAACCAAGGAACCCAACTAAATGGACAAATATACATTTAAAGATAAATGGGACTTTATCTGTCAATGGAAGTAATCGAAAAATGAGTCATGTCTCTCATATATAAAGTCTGATTTTTCCCCCAGACGGATCTGTAGTCCAGTAGTAACACGCTGAACTGGTAATCCATGGATCACAGGTTCGATCCCCCGTCTGACCCTAATAAAATTAACAGTCTTTCAGATGGGACATTAAACCGAGGTCTCGTGTCGGTGCTGTACACCGTGCACGTAAAAGAACCAGAGGAGACTCTGGAATGGGTCTCTGTCTGTATCATTGCACTATCCTCCAACAATTTAAACTGACTAATCTCTTCAGGAGGCGTCGCTCATATGGGCAACCGGTAGCGACGATAAATAAACGTAAAACACACACATATATTTTATTTCAGACTTAAACATATATCACACATAAAACATATTGCATATTATCATATATCGATAGTCGAACGAACATATGTACACTAGTCAAACAAATACATGTTCAAGTTTGTAAGTGCATGGATACGTACCCCTATTTGACCCTTCCAAACCAAACGGAGCACCGAAACGGCAACACATACACGACACCACATGGGTTAAGGCGACACCCACCTCCATGCACCACGCACTCCCATCCCCGCATCCCCCGCCCACAAATCCGTGTGTGTTTTATTTATCGTCGCTACCGGTTACCCATATGAGCGACGCCTTCTGAAGAGATTAGTCATTTTAGATTTTTGGAGGATAGTGCAATGATACAGACAGAGACCCATTCCAGAGCCTCCTCTGGTTCTTTTACGTGCACGGTGTTTAGCACCGACACGAGACCTCGGTTTAACGTCCAATCTGAAAGACTGTTAATTTTATTAGGTCACACGGGGGATCGAACCTGCGATCCATGGATTACCAGTCCAGCGTGTTACCACTGGACTACAGATCCGTCCTACTACAACATTTAGCAGACGACAAAGATAATTGTCAGATTATTGCATATATAAATGTAAATGAAAAACGGGGCACTCGCGTATAGTTTTGTAGAGGCCTTTGACTTTAAGATAATGTAATTATTTATTGGTTAGCGGTTAGCATGTACGTGTAAATATGACACAACATGCATTATATATAAGCAGATCGCGGTTTGGAAACTGTGAGAAATAGACACGGCAAAATACACAGAATCTAAGAAATTTTTATGATCCATGTGTAGTTTCTTTTTGAAAGCATACAATCAATGGTTCATCGCGCAACGATTGTATGTCGTTCTTTATTTATGCGCAACTACCTTCGTTTCGCATTAAAGCTTCAATATGTTGCTGAAAGCAGACACGTTGTTACAGACGATTTACGTTTTAGGAAAATGTCGTGAGAATTCACTTTGACAGCATACGACATAACTGTTCTTTAGTTAAACATTTCATAATTTCAGTAACCGTGCAATTCACACTTCTTATGTTTCTATGTTTTCACAATGTCTTTCAACAACCCAATGCGATTCAACAGCCGAGAATAACGTTATCTGTCAGCGCCCCCTACTGGCAGCGTCTCCTGAACGTCACGCATCAATTGCGACCGAGAAAATGTTACAGTAGAGACGCTGTTTGGCAATAGTACATATGACATACTTTTTCCAACAAAAATTCTTCATAATATAAAAACATTAACACTCGTATTAGTAGTGGTCCATCACATATACTGGTTTAACCATACATACACTTGTCTATCCATACATATACTGGTATATCCATACATATACTGGTCTATTCATACATATACTGCTCTATCCATACATATACTAGTATATCCATACATATACTGGTATATCCATACATACACTTGTATATCCATACATATACTGGTATATCCATACATATACTGGTATATCCATACATATACTGGTCTATCCATACATATACTGGTATATCCATACATATACTGGTATATCCATACATATACTGGTATATCCATACATATACTGGTATATCCATACATATACTGGTATATCCATACATACACTTGTATATCCATACATATACTGGTATATCCATACATATACTGGTATATCCATACATACACTTGTATATCCATACATATACTGGTATATCCATACATATACTGGTATATCCATACATATACTGGTATATCCATACATATACTGGTATATCCATACATACACTTGTCTATCCATACATATACTGGTATATACATACATACATATACTGGTATATCCATACATTCACTTGTCTATCCATACATATACTGGTATAACCATACATATACTGGTATATCCATACATATACTGGTATATCCATACGTATACTGGTATATCCATACATATACTGGTATATCCATACATATACTGGTATAACCATACATATACTGGTATATCCATACATATACTGGTATATCCATACATATACTGGTATATCCATACATATACTGGTATATCCATACATATACTGGTATATCCATACATATACTGGTATATCCATACATATACTGGTATAACCATACATATACTGGTATATCCATACATATACTGGTATATCCATACATATACTGGTATATCCATAAATACACTTGTCTATCCATACCTATACTGGTATATCCATACATATACTGGTATATCCATACATATACTGGTATATCCATACATATACTGGTATATCCATAAATACACTTGTCTATCCATACCTATACTGGTCTATCCATACATATTCTGGTCTATCCATACATATACTGGTATATCCATACATATACTGGTATATCCATACATATACTGGTATATCCATAAATACACTTCTCTATCCATACATATACTGGTCTATCCATACATATACTGGTCTATCCATACATATACTGGTATATCCATACATATACTGGTATATCCATACATACACTTGTCTATCCATACATATACTGCTCTATCCATATATATACTGGTATATCCATACACATACTGGTCTATCCATACATACACTTGTCTATCCATACATATACTGGTATATTCATAATATACTGGTCTATCCATAAATACACTTGTATATCCATACATATACTGGTATATCCATACATATACTGGTATATCCATACATATACTGGTCTATCCATAAATACACTTGTCTATCCATGCATATACTTGTCTATCCATACATATACTTGTATATCCATACATATACTGGTATATCCATACATACACGTGTCTATCCATACATATACTGGTATATCCATACATATACTGGTATATCCATACATATACTTGTCTATCCATACATATACTGGTATGGTGTGCATGTGTCTGTCGATGCGTTAGTCTCTCTGTATGTTGTGTATGTCTGTATGTCTGTCTGTGTGTTAGTTTCTCTGTATGATGTGCGTGTGTCCGTCTGTGTGTTAGTTTCTCTGTATGTTGTGTGAGTCTGTAGGTATGTTGTGGGTGTCTGTCTGTGTGTTAGTTTATCTGTATGTTGTTCGTGTGTTTGTCTGTGTGTTAGTTCCTCTGTATGTTGTGTGTGTCTGTATATGCGTTAGTCTCTCTGTATGTTGTGTTTGTCTGTGCGTGTGTTAATTTCTCTGTATGTTGTGTGTGTCTGTCTGTGTGTTTGTCTGTGGGCTAGTCTCTCTGTATGCTGTGTATGTCTGTTTGTGTGTTTGTCTGTGCGTTAGTCTCTCTGTATGCTGTGTGTGTCTGTCTGTGTGTTAGTCTTGTTGTATGTTGTGTGCGTCTGTCTATGTGTTAGTCTCTCTGTATGATGTGAGTGCCTGTATGTGCGTTAGTCTCTCTGTATGCTGTGTGTGTATGTCTGTGCGTTAGTCTCTCTGTATGCTGTGTGTATGTCTGTGTGTTAGTCTCTCTGTATGCGGTGTGTGTATGTCTGTGTGTTAGTCTCTCTGTATGCTGTGTGTGTATGTCTGTGCGTTAGTCTCTCTGTATGCTGTGTGTATGTCTGTGTGTTAGTCTCTCTGTATGCTGTGTGTGTATGTGTGTGTGTTAGTCTCTCTGTATGCTGTGTGTGTATGTTTGTGTGTTAGTCTCTCTGTATGTTGTGTGTATATATCTGTGCGTTAGTCTCTCTGTATGTTGTGTGTGTATGTATGTGTGTTAGTTTCTCTGTGTGTTGTGTGAGACTGTATGTATGTTGTAGGTGTCTGTCTGTGTGTTAGTTTCTCTGTATGTTGTTCGTGTGTTTGTCTGTGTGTTAGTTTCTCTGTATGTTGTGTGTGTCTGTATGTGCGTTAGTCTCTCTGTATGCTGTGTGTGTATGTGTGTGCGTTAGTTTCTTTGTATGTTGTGTGTGTCTGTGTGTGCTTTAGTTTCACTGTATGTTGTGTATGAGTGTGTATGTGCATTAGTCTCTCTGTATGTTGTGTATGAGTCTGTATGTGCGTTAGTCTCGCTGTATGTTGTGTGTGCGTTTGTCTGTGCGTCAGTCTCTCTGTATGTTGTGTGTGTCTGTTTGTGTGTTAGTCTCGTTGTATGTTGTGTGTGTCTGTTTGTGTGTTAGTCTCTTTTATGTTGTGTGTGTTTGTCTGTGTGTTAGTCTCTCTGTATGTTGTGTGTGTCTGTTTGTGTGTTAGTCTCTTTGTATGTTGTGTGTGTTTGTCTGTGTGTTAGTCTCTCTGTATGTTGTGTGTGTATGTATGTGTGTTAGTCTCTCTGTATGATGTGTGTGTCTGTTTGTGTGTTAGTCTCCTTGTATGTTGTGTATGAGTCTGTATGTGCGTTAGTCTCTATGTATGTCGTTTGTGTTTGTCTGTGGGTTAGTCTCTATGTATGTTGTATGTGTGTCTGTGTGTCTGTGTGTCTGTCTGTGGGTTAGTCCCTCTGTATGCTGTGTGTATCTGTCTGTGTTTTAGTCTTGTTGTATGTTGTGTGCGTCTGTCTATGTGTTAGTCTCTCTGTATGTTGTGAGTGTCTGTCTGTGTGTTAGTCTCTTTGTATGTCGTATGTGTGTCTGTCTGTGCGTTAGTCTCTCTGTATGCTGTGTGTGTATGTCTGTGCATTCGTCTCTTTGTATGTTGTGTATGAGTCTGTATATGCGTTAGACTATCTGTTTGTTTGTATGTGTGTGTGTGTGTGCGTGCGTGCGTGTCTGTCTGTCTGTCTGTCTGTCTGTCTGTCTGTCTGTCTGTCTGTCTGTCTGTCTGTCTGTCTGTCTGTCTGTCTGTCTGTCTGTCTGTCTGTCTGTCTGTCTGTCTGTCTGTCTGTCTGTCTGTCTGTCTGTCTGTCTGTCTGTCTGTCTGTCTGTCTGTCTGTATGTCTGTCTGTCTGTCTGTCTGTCTGTCTGTCTGTCTGTCTGTCTGCTGTATGTCTGTCTGTCTGTCTGTCTGTCTGTCTGTCTGTCTGTTGTGTCGTCTGTCTGTCTGTCTGTCTGTCTGTCTGTTGTCTGTCTGTCTGTCTGTCTGTCTGTCTGTCTGTCTGTCTGTCTGTCTGTCTGTCTGTCTGTCTGTCTGTCTGTCTGTGTCTGTCTGTCTGTCTGTCTGTCTGTCTGTCTGTCTGTCTGTCTGTCTGTCTGTCTGTCTGTCTGTCTGTCTGTCTGTCTGTCTGTCTGTCTGTCTGTCTGTCTGTCTGTCTGTCTGTCTGTCTGTCTGTCTGTCTGTCTGTCTGTCTGTCTGTCTGTCTGTCTGTCTGTTTGTCCGTCTGTCTGTCTGTCTGTCTGTCTGTCTGTCTGTTGTCTGTCTGTCTGTCTGTCTGTCTGTCTGTCTGTCTGTCTGTCTGTCTGTCTGTCTGTCTGTCTGTCTGTCTGTCTGTCTGTCTGTCTGTCTGTCTGTCTGTCTGTCTGTCTGTCTGTCTGTCTGTCTGTCTGTCTGTCTGTCTGTCTGTCTGTCTGTCTGTCTGTCTGTCTGTCTGTCTGTCTGTCTGTCTGTCTGTCTGTCTGTCTGTCTGTCTGTCTGTCTGTCTGTCTGTCTGTCTGTCTGTCTGTCTGTCTGTCTGTCTGTCTGTCTGTCTGTCTGTCTGTCTGTCTGTCTGTCTGTCTGTCTGTCTGTCTGTCTGTCTGTCTGTCTGTCTGTCTGTCTGTCTGTCTGTCTGTCTGTCTGTCTGTCTGTCTGTCTGTCTGTCTGTCTGTCTGTCTGTCTGTCTGTCTGTCTGTCTGTCTGTCTGTCTGTCTGTCTGTTGTATGTGCGTCTGTTTGTCTGTCTGTTTCTCAGTAGCATGCAATATTTTGCTTTTGGAATTGGAGTGTCTTCTGTATCTTGCACTACCATCCGAAAATAAAACGCCCAAGATATTGCTGGAGGCGTCGCCCAGATTAACCAGTGGTCGACGATAGAAAAAACATTTACTTGCTGCATGTTTCTTTACATATAAATATTATCTAAACACGTTCTATTTATTCTTGGTTCCGGGTTTGAAATTAATACTTTCCATTTGAACGGCTTGGAAACACAACTTTAACAAGATAAACAGATATGTGTTTCATTCTAACAATGATACTGTTGATCATATCCAGAACATGCGTTTGTTTTATCTGTAAATCTATTCAGCATAGGGTGACAGGTGCTATGGTCAAGTTGGCGTTGATATCGGGAAAATGACCATCATGATTTGGTCCATTTCATGTCATTTTCGCTCATTGGAACAAATTAGTGTTGATAAGCAACGACCTGTGACGGATAGTGCTGTTGTAATCTAATACCAGTCCCTGTGGTGTTGATATGTTAAACGCCGGAATCGTAGAGAATTAACTAATGCATTTCCAGAGTACTTCGGGTACAATTGTGCAGTGTATTCAGGTATACATGTATGTACATATACATATATATATTGTCTACGATGCACATTGTCCGGATATTACGAATTATTGATTTGCAACCAGCCTTCCATGTCAGGTCTAGTTATTCTATTGTTTTGGTATAACCTCTATAGTGTAAATGCGTGCGTATGTGTATATATTAAGGGTATATGTACAGCAAATCTACTGTGTATATAATTATAATTAATTAATTTGTTTTATTTGTGGGGAAAACCCACAATGACTAGATAGTATGTCAATACTTTAAGTATCGGTAACGTTCTGATTAAGCAAATAGAACGTTCAATTTTAAATATAGGCACCTTTAAGCTTTGGATGTAAGCATATGGAACGTTCAGTTTTGTTTTGTTTTTCTCAATTTTATTGTTCCAAATATACATTACTCATACATATTATTATACATATCATATCATATCAATGCACAATTGACAAAGTACACATAGCTAATGTGTCTTTAAACAATGTATATATGGATTTTATAATATAGGTTGCGGTTTGAGAAAGAAGAGGATAAATGCAAAAGAGACAAAGTAAAAAAAAGAAAAAAGTTTACTATGAGTTATTTGGATGGAAATAAATTTGTAATGAAGGTTATTGACAATAAATTGCTCACAATTACACATTACCTGCATCCTGTCTAAGGAATGTGTTCCATTTGTCGTTAAAGATATTAAGTTTTCCTTTAAGCGATGCAATTGTTTTTTCAACCTGAATGCGCACATATAAATATGACACAAAATTGTCTAGTGAAGGTGTTATTTTGTTGCACTTGTTTCTGAAAATGAAATATTTAGATAGTAAAATTATAAAGTTAGCAGTTTGTCCGATGTTATTATTATGTTCGCATATATTACAGAAAGAAACATTTTCAAATGTAATTGTATCTAAATTGGGTATAAAATTGTTTAGATATAATTTTAGGTATACCCAGAATATTTGAACCCAATGGCATTCCCAGAACATATGGTATATTGAGTCACTTTTCATGGAACAAAAGTCACATAGAGTTGAGTTTATAATTTTGCATTTGAATAAGAATGAATTGTTCAGTTTTAGATATAGTAAATGTAGGCAACTTTAAGCCTTGCATGTAAGCATATGGACCTTGATGCTATAGGTCAAACTGGAAAGAAGGTAATTCTAGTACTTATGTTCGCGGTCATGTTTATTACCATTCAGAAAGGGACCAAGAGCCACCCTTGTCCCTGTACAACAGAGGACAGAATATTTCTAGTCAACCACGTCCCGGCAAAATCTGTAAACGTAATTCAAGAAATTTGAATTTTGGTAACGTATTCCAGGACACACTGTCACGTTGATTCACGCCGTGGCATGCTGTCACGTTGATTCACGCTTGTTGGTTCTGATATATTGACCAATCGATCACAGTCGGAATCACAACATTTATTTGGGGCTGGCATCCGTGTCTAATTACTACAGATACTCTAGCCAAGCTTCTCTAACTATCTGACGACCGCAGAAACAAACACTCATCAAGTGCATTTATGGAAAACTCATTAACTCGTCAACAACCAACTTCGGTTAAATTGGTCTTTATGGGCGATTTCTCATATATATACATGTGTATGTTATTTTTACTTCAGAGAAATGACGATAGCAAAATGGAATCTGGGTCCATGTGAGTCCTGTACTGTCACGCACGTGACCATGATGAAACTGAAAACAAGAATCCAAATGTACTCACGTGGTCACATTTCCGATCGGGTAGTGTGGTATGTGTGTTTTTACGTTTATTTATCGTCGCTACCGGTTGCCCATATGAGCGACGCCTCCTGAAGAGATTAGTTATTTTAGATGTTTGGAGGATAGTGCAATGATACAGAGAGAGACCCATTCCAGAGTCTCCTCTGGTTCTTTTACGTGCACGGTGTACAGCACCGACACGATACTTCGGTTTAAAGTCCCATCTGAAAGACTGTTAATTGTATTAGGGTCAGACGGGGGATCGAACCTGCGATCCATGGATTACCAGTCCAGCGTGTTTAGTTTAAACAATATTTTATTTCAATGAATATACATAGTATAATGATCACAATAAGAAAATACATGTAGGATTGAGGAGAAAGCAACTTGCTTATATGGCTACCTCTTTCCAGCGTGTTACCACTGGACTACATAACCGTATGTAGCTGACTGCATTAAGTGTAGTGTGGTATCAGTGTACATGAGTTTTAGCACGACGTTTTACACGGATAATGGTATAAAGAGGACATGTCAGTTATGTAGAACACTATACAACGGCTTAGTCGTCCAGTTGTTAATAGTCTGGATTCGTAATCCATGGGTACTAGGTTCGATCACCATACTAATATGACTAATAGCATAGTATTTCAGGTCAGACATTAGATCGAGGTCTGTCAGGCAGTTTGAACCATGAACCAGAGACGGCTCTTGTAAAAGGATATGTCTGTATCATTGCACTATCACCCAAAGTGTAACATGTGTGTACAATAAACGCACAGTTCATGTTCACAGTGCATACAAACTACTCCTCATTTGGTAACTATATTCTATATAATGGCGTCTCCTCGTTGATAACTATATTCTATATAATGGCGTCTCCTCATTGATAACTATATTCTATATAATGGCGTCTCCTCATTGATAACTATATTCTATATAATGGCGTCTCCTCATTGATAACTATATTCTATATAATGGCGTCTCCTCATTGATAACTATATTCTATATAATGGCGTCTCCTCATTGATAACTATATTCTATATAATGGCGTCTCCTCATTGATAACTATATTCTATATAATGGCGTCTCCTCATTGATAACTATATTCTATATAATGGCGTTATAATGGCGTCTCCTCATTGATAACTATATTCTATATGATGGCGTCTCCTCATTGATAACTATATTCTATATAATGGCGTCTCCTCGTTGATAACTATATTCAATATAATGGCGTATCAGCTTATTGTGCTGTTGGTTTATTACCGCCAGTGTAGCTTGTTGTATTCATATGTAATACGAGACTCGGTCAGTTACCGCCCCTGAATACTCCCTAAACGTATATATATAGGTCATCTTAAGTGGCTTCCTCTGTTTTCATCGATGTTTCCTTTGCACACCATGTTATCAATATTCATCCACTTTCTCGTCTTTTAATAATGAAATTACCATATCTCCACTATACCCTGTATGATATCCAATGGGAACGTATCTGTTAAAAAATTGTTATCAATTAATTAACATGATATTTGATAAAATCACAGTTATCGCACCTCAACATCTTGTTAGGAGACACCAGTAAAAACAAAGGATTCTAACTAAAAGAATATATATACAGTTCGGGATATATTGGACTCTAGCTGCCAATGGAGGTAATATAAACACTAGCGAGGTCGTTCATTATTTACTAAATATGAATGTCTCATAATGACGAATACATTAAAGTCGATCAATGTGTTGTAGCCATTTTCTGTAACGTATTGTGGAAAAACTTCTAAATTATCATTAGTAACCATACACTACATAAAGACACATGGTTTCATTTTTTATGTCAGTTTTTTAAGCATTAAGGAAAATCAGTATTATGTTCGTGTTCACATTGTTCGAACTGAAAAATAAATATAAAACTATCGTACGAGAATAACCATTGCACGGGAAATGAACATTAAGCTCTCTAAGCTGATAAACTAATTACGGACGCCATTTCTGTAAATGTTGAATTTGCACTAAGAATGCAACCGTCGTATGTTCTATCACACAATCATTAAACGATGCCACAAGACCACACAATCACTGCAGGGTCGCTCTGTGGTACGCAGCCGTCTTCAAAGAGCGCCATCTTAATTTGGCATCAGATTAGCAGACGAAAATCAATTAGCGCCATCATGGGTATACTTTGCCGGATATAATGATGACAGACGTTTTACATTTTTGTATTATTGCGCTACCGGTCATTTAACTTTATTGTGTGTTGATACACGTGTTTTCCCTGCATCTGAGACCACGCTGAAACCTTCAAAGAGCTGGAAAAATTCTTGGACACATTACGGCCATTTTCTTGATGCGATTTCTTTGAATTTTATATCTTCTGCTACATAAACACGTAATCTTGATGCCGGTGATTAGCACAGAGTGGAACAAATTACGATTCGGTATAACGATGCTCGTCATTACCACAGGACATTACTGCACTGATGCAATAAAATAAACAGATCGTGAAACAACGAGGGAATTGCTACGGCAAATGTAATGCCAATTGTAAACTAACTATAATTGTAACATGTCATGAAAGGCCTTAGTGTGTCGTCTGCTCATAGGTATGTCAGTTTGTCCAATATCAGCCAATGGTATTGAAGTTAACTGCTGTATGTGATCTACATGAGATATTGCTTGATATAAATATATAATATCATATATTCAACTTGTTTTTTGCAGACGGATCTGTAGTCCAATGGTAACACGCTGGACTGGTAATCCAGGGATCGCAGGTTCGACCCCCCGTCTGACCCTAATAAAATTAACAGTCTTTCAGATGGGACGTTAAACCGATGTCTCGTGTCGGTGCTTTACACCGTGCACGTAAAAGAACCAGAGGAGACTCTGGAATGGGTCTCTCTCTGTACCATTGCACTATCCTCTAACATCTAAAATGACTAATATCTTCAGGAGGCGTCGCTCATATGGGCAACCGGTAGCGACGATAAATAAACGTAAAACACACACATTCAACTTGTTTATTGCATAAAGCATATACATGCTAAGAGCAACGCATAATTATGCATAATTACATACATAGTAAATACATGAACTTTTACAGAACAGTTATTCAAGTGTAAATTGTTCTTATATAAATACCATGCATTGTTCTTATATAAATACCATGTATTGTTCTTATATAAATACCATGCAGTGTTCTTATATAAATACCATGTATTGTTCTTATATAAATAACATGCATTGTTCTTATATAAATACCATGCATTGATCTTATATAAATACCATGCATTGATCTTATATAAACACCATGCATTGTTCTTATATAAATACCATGCATTGTTCTTATATAAATACCATGCATTGATCTTATATAAATACCATGTATTGTTCTTATATAAATAGCATGCATTGTTCTTATATAAATAGCATGCATTGTTCTTATATAAATACAATGCATTTTTCCTATATAAATACCATGTATTGTTCTTAAATAAATATCATGCATTGTTCTTATATAAATACCATGTATTGTTCTTAAATAAATACCATGCATTTTTCTTATATAAATACCATGCATTTTTCTTATATAAATACCATGTATTGTTCTTATATAAATACCATGCATTGTTCTTATACAATATAAAGATTGTAATTTTATTAGGGTCAGACGGGGGATCGAGCCTGCGATCCCTGGATTACCAGTCCAGCGTGTTACCACTGGACTACATATCCGTCTGTAGCTGACTGCATTAATCTGTGACACAATGTATGTACCTGGGAAACTGATTAACTCGGCCACACTATACAGTACCTGGGAAACTGATTAACTCGGCCACACTATACAGTACCTGGGAAACTGATTAACTCGGCCACACTATACAGTACCTGGGAAACTGATTAACTCGGCCACACTATACGGTACCTGGGAAACTGATTAACTCGGTAACACTATACGGTACCTGGGAAACTGATTAACTCGGTAACACTATACGGTACCTGGGAAACTGATTAACTCGGTAACACTATACGGTACCTGGGAAACTGATTAACTCGGTAACACTATACGGTACCTGGGAAACTGATTAACTCGGTAACACTATACGGTACCTGGGAAACTGATTAACTCGGTAACACTATACGGTACCTGGGAAACTGATTAACTCGGCCACACTATACGGTACCTGGGAAACTGTTAACTCGGAACTGATTACTCGGCCACACTATACGGTACCTGGGAAACTGATTAACTCGCCACACTATACGGTACCTGGGAAACTGATTAACTCGGCCACACTATACGGTACCTGGGAAACTGATTAACTCGGCCACACTATACGTACCTGGGAAACTGATTAACTCGGCCACACTATACGGTACCTGGGAAACTGATTAACTCGGCCACACTATACGGTACCTGGGAAACTGATTAACTCGGCCACACTATACGGTACCTGGGAAACTGATTAACTCGGCCACACTATACAGTACCTGGGAAACTGATTAACTCAGCCACACTATACAGTACCTTGGAAACTGATTAACTCGGCCACACTATACGGTACCTGGGAAACTGATTAACTCGGCCACACTATACGGTACCTGGGAAACTGATTAACTCGGCCACACTATACGGTACCTGGGAAACTGATTAACTCGGCCACACTATACGGTACCTGGGAAACTGATTAACTCGGCCACACTATACGGTACCTGGGAAACTGATTAACTCGGCCACACTATACAGTACCTGGGAAACTGATTAACTCAGCCACACTATACAGTACCTTGGAAACTGATTAACTCGGCCACACTATACGGTACCTGGGAAACTGATTAACTCGGCCACACTATACGGTACCTGGGAAACTGATTAACTCGGCCACACTATACGGTACCTGGGAAACTGATTAACTCGGCCACACTATACGGTACCTGGGAAACTGATTAACTCGGCCACACTATACGGTACCTGGGAAACTGATTAACTCGGCCACACTATACGGTACCTGGGAAACTGATTAACTCGGCCACACTATACGGTACCTGGGAAACTGATTAACTCGGTCACACTATACAGTACCTTGGAAACTGATTAACTCGGCCATACCATACGGTACCTGGGAAACTGATTAACTCGGCCACACTATACGGTACCTGGGAAACTGATTAACTCGGCCATACCATACGGTACCTGGGAACTGATTAACTCGGCCACACTATACGGTACCTGGGAAACTGATTAACTCGGCCACACTATACGGTACCTGGGAAACTGATTAACTCGGCCACACTATACGGTACCTGGGAAACTGATTAACTCGGCCATACCATACGGTACCTGGGAAACTGATTAACTCGGCCACACTATACGGTACCTGGGAAACTGATTAACTCGGCCACACTATACGGTACCTGGGAAACTGATTAACTCGGTCACACTATACGGTACCTAAGAAATTGTTTATTTGACTAACACTATACCTGGGAAAACTGTTTAACCGAATGACGCTATACCTGATGGAAATGTTTGATTCTGTGACACTATACCTGGGACACTGTTAAAATAGATGCCACTAAACCGTTAAACTCGGTGACACTATACCGGGGAAACCGTTTAACTCGGTGACACTATACCTGGGACACTGTTGAAATAGATGCCACTAAACCGTTTAACTCGGTGACACTATACCGGGGAAACCGTTTAACTCTGTGACACTATACTTGGGAAACTGTTAAAATAGATGCCACTAAACCGTTTAACTCGATGGCACTATACTTGGGAAACTGTTAAAATAGATGCCACTAAACCGTTTAACTCGGTGACACTATACCGGGGAAACCGTTTAACTCGATGGCACTATACTTGGGAAACTGTTAAAATAGATGCCACTAAACCGTTTAACTCGATGACACTATACTTGGGAAACTGTTAAAATAGATGCCACTAAACCGTTTAACTCGGTGACACTATACCGGGGAAACCGTTTAACTCGATGGCACTATACTTGGGAAACTGTTAAAATAGATGCCACTAAACCGTTTAACTCGATGACACTATACTTGGGAAACTGTTAAAGTCGGTTGCATTATACCTGGGGAACTGTGTAATGTCGGTGGCACTATACCTGGGGAACTGTGTAATGTCGGTTGCACTATACCTGGGGAACTGTGTAAAGTCGGTGGCACTATACCTGGAAAACTGTGTAATGTTGGTGGCACTATACCTGGGAAACTGTGTAAAGTCGATGGCACTATACCTGGGAAACTGTGTAAAGTCGATGGCACTATACCTGGTGAACTGTGTAATGTTGGTGGCACTATACCTGGGGAACTGTGCAATGTCGGTGGCACTATACCTGGGAAACTGTGTAATGTTGGTGGCACTATACCTGGGGAACTGTGTAATGTCGGTGGCACTATACCTGGGGAACTGTGTAATGTTGATGGCACTATACCTGTGGAACTGTGTAATGTCGGTGGCACTATACCTGGGGAACTGTGTAATGTTGATGGCACTATACCTGGGGAACTGTGTAATGTCGGTGGCACTATACCTGGGGAACTGTGTAATGTCAGTGACACTATATCTGGGGAACTGTGTAATGTCAGTGGCACTATACCTGGGGAACTGTGTAATGTTGATGGCACTATACCTGGGGAACAGTGTGCACTATACCTGGGGAACTGTGTAATGTCAGTGGCACTATACCTGGGGAACTGTGTAATGTTGATGGCACTATACCTGGGGAACTGTGTAATGTCGGTGGCACTATACCTGGGGAACTGTGTAATGTCAGTGACACTATATCTGGGGAACTGTGTAATGTCAGTGGCACTATACCTGGGGAACTGTGTAATGTTGATGGCACTATACCTGGGGAACAGTGTGCACTATACCTGGGGAACTGTGTAATGTCAGTGGCACTATACCTGGGGAACTGTGTAATGTTGATGGCACTATACCTGTGGAACTGTGTAATGTCGGTGGCACTATACCTGGAGAACTGTGTAATGTTGATGGCACTATACCTGGGGAACTGTGTAATGTCGGTGGCACTATACCTGGGGAACTGTGTAATGTCAGTGGCACTATACCTGGGGAACTGTGTAATGTCAGTGACACTATACCTGGGGAACTGTGTAATGTTGATGGCACTATACCTGGGAAACTGTGCAAAGTCGGTTGCATTATACCTGGGGAACTGTGTAATGTTGGTGGCACTACACCTGGGGAACTGTGTAATGTTGGTGGCACTATACCTGGGAAACTGTGTAAAGTCGGTGGCACTATACCTGGGAAACTGTGTAATGTTGATGGCACTATACCTGGGAAACTGTGTAATGTTGGTGGCTCTGTACCTGGGAAACTGTGTAAAGTCGGTGGCACTATACCTGGTGAACTGTGTAATGTTGGTGGCACTATACCTGGGGAACTGTGCAATGTCGGTGGCACTATACCTGGGAAACTGTGTAATGTTGGTGGCACTATACCTGGGGAACTGTGTAATGTCGGTGGCACTATACCTGGGGAAATGTGTAATGTTGATGGCACTATACCTGTGGAACTGTGTAATGTCGGTGGCACTATACCTACCTGGGGAACTGTGTAATGTTGATGGCACTATACCTGGGAAACTGTGTAATGTTGGTGGCTCTGTACCTGGGAAACTGTGTAAAGTCGGTGGCACTATACCTGGTGAACTGTGTAATGTTGGTGGCACTATACCTGGGGAACTGTGCAATGTCGTGGCACTATACCTGGGGAACTGTGTGCACTATACCTGGGGAACTGTGTAATGTCAGTGTCACTATACCTGGGGAACTGTGTAATGTGATGGCACTATACCTGTGGAACTGTGTAATGTCGGTGGCACTATACCTGGGGAACTGTGTAATGTTGGTGGCACTATACCTGGGGAACTGTGTAATGTCAGTGGCACTATACCTGGGGAACTGTGTAATGATGATGGCACTATACCTGTGGAACTGTGTAATGTCGGTGGCACTATACCTGGGGAACTGTGTAATGTTGATGGCACTATACCTGGGGAACTGTGTAATGTCGGTGGCACTATACCTGGGGAACTGTGTAATGTCAGTGGCACTATACCTGGGGAACTGTGTAATGTCAGTGACACTATACCTGGGGAACTGTGTAATGTCGATGGCACTATACCTGGGGAACTGTGTAATGTCGGTGGCACTATACCTGGGGAACTGTGTAATGTCAGTGACACTATACCTGGGGAACTGTGTAATGTTGATCGCACTATACCTGGGGAACTGCGTAATGTCGATGGCACTATACCTGGGGAACTGTGTAATGTCGGTGGCACTATACCTGGGGAACAGTGTAATGT
>CM026393.1:30437375-30482282 GCA_014843695.1 Archivesica marissinica
GTATGATTACACAACTAGACAGTTTATTCCGTAGGTGTTCCGTTGAAAGCGTATGAGTTATCAATGAAATAAAAAGATTGAACAATAAAATAACAAAATATGTCTGAATAATATGTATTTACAATATGTATGACGTTTACGGGAAATGTTTATGACGTCTACAGGAAATTGTTATGACGTTTAAGTTGATATTTCTTTATATGACGTCTTGCGTATTTCCAGGACGCCTATCACAAGTTACGAGTTTAAAACGCTTAGCGGACATTTATTTGACGTTTAAATATATTAAGACTTATAATAATAATTTGTATTTGTATATGTTATGTATTGTATCTTTATGTGTATGACGTTTTTACTATTGATTTGCAATAAAATACGATTAATCTATAACAATAATAATAATAATGAAGACTTTATTATACGCGAGAACTTAACAAAAGTTAATCTACCATTGTGTATTTTACATTTATTTATCGTCGCTACCAGTTGCCCACATAAGCGACGCCTCCTGAAGAGATTAGTCATATTAGATTTTGGAGGTAAGTGCATGATACAGACAGAGACCCATTCCAGAGTCTCCTCTGGTTCTTGTACGTGCACGGTGTAAAGCACCGACACGAGACCTCGGTTTAACGTCCCATCTGAAAGACTGTTTTAATTTTATTAGAGTCAGACGGGGAATCGAACATGAGGCCCTCAACATATTTAAATCAAATTATAGGACTATAAGTGAAAACTGCATATTGGAATGATATATAATGTTAAAGTTGAACAGTAGAGAAACTATATATAATATGTTATGGAATATGATGATATATGGACTTGTATAGCAGAGCAGAAAAGGGATTTTAATGACAATAAATCTATATAACAATGTGCAGATATGACTTATAGGGGTATCTTGAGTTCATACATAAGTATGAACTCAGCTTAAAGACAGCCATTCATGGAATCTAGTAACTAAAGTTATAGCGGATTTAATTCTGACGTTAAGCGGTATTGAGACATTGAGGGAGTTTATGACGTGTAACGGTGCCACATATGTTGGATCACTGATCAGCTACTGGTGCTCTTTGGCCATTTTTACTTTATATATTATTGCTAAGTGATTTCTATAAGTTTATAGCATCTTTGAATACCGTCACCCTATTACGTGTGTCAATGCAGGAATTACTGGCGTATATCTAGCAAACTATATTATATAGTAGTACATTGTATATTATATTTATGTTGTTTTTTAAAATCTCTTTATGTGTATGTTTTCTTTTATTGGAAAAATAGTTTTTAAATAAAATATAATTCATATACAAACGTGTTGAGGTGTTTACTTGAGTACGCCATCATTTACAGTTATATATATATATATATATAGGTGAGGTGATATTAGAAATAAACATCCACATCTGGTTCACAGACGGATCTGTAGTCCAGTGGTAACACGCTGGACTGGTAATATATGGATCGCAGGTTCGATCCCTCGTCTGACCCTAATACAATTAACAGTTGTTATTAACGATAAATAAACGTAAAACACACACACAAACACCCATGAGGGGAAGCAAATTATAATGATAGTTTATAAAAAAAATAACTTGTCATGTGTAGGCAGATCTTCAAACTTGTATTTAACAAATAAAACATTTGATATTAAAGAAATGAAAATGCAGGTAGGTAGTCATGTGGCCGAGGTTATAAACACATTCTCAGATCTCAAACTCGAGCTCAAGAAATCTGATTGGATGGGTCTGAGATTTAAACTCTTTTAGATTGGAGAAGGCTTTATAACATCCAGGCATGATTTCTAATGATTCTACAGACGGATCTGTAATCTAGTGGTAACACGCTGGACTGGTAATCCAGGGATCATAGGTTCGATCCCTCGTCTGACCCTAATACAATTAACAGTCTTTCAGATGGGACTTTAAACCGAGGTCTCGTTTCGGTGCTTTACACCGTGCATGTAAAAGAACCAGAGGCAACTCTGGAATGGGTCTCTGTCTGTATCATTGCACTATCCTCCAAAAATCTAAAATGACTAATCTCTTTAGGAGGCGTCGCTCATATGGGCAACCGGTAGCGACGATAAATAAACGTAAAACACACTCTAATGATTCGTTTGTATTCCAAGTAAACGCACAATGTGGCTTTAAATAACACACTGACTCTATTGTCACCTCTCCGTCAAAACACACACTATTTTATAGAACAGAACAGAACTTTCATACAAATACATAGCATTTATATAGCGCAAAAATTAAAAATGATTCTATTGCGCTTCACAATTACAGATGCTACTTTGAACATTTACACATGACAATAATATATGGAAATATAAATAAAAATATATACATATATAGATATAACTAGGATTCTAGTAATTGGATAAGAACATATTATATCATAATATCTACACCATTACAGTATATAAGTATGAGTAAATCATGTATGGTCGTGGCTTTACACCGTGCACGTAAAAGAACCAGAGGAGACTCTGGAATGGGTCTCTGTCTGTATCATTGCACTATCCTCCAAAATCTAAAATGACTAATCTCTTCAGGAGGCGTCGCTCATATGGGCAACCGGTAACGACGATAAATAAACGTAAAACACACGTGCGGTGATGGGCACTATTCTCAACAAACATTATTTGGCGAGACATACATGTACAATTATTGAAAATAAGAAAACAACACACACAAAATAAGTAAAGTATTCATCATTGAAAACAACATTACGTAGTTCTGTTTAGATATTAACAAATAATATACGACACGACGTCCATATGCTTTAAAAACTTATAAAGATAATTTCCGAACTACATGTTCATTTTCTAAATTGCATTAACGTAATAATATTTATCAACTAAACCTGAATGATTTATTTGTTGACATATTTAGATAAATGTCTCACTAATTACTAATATGTTTTTGATGATTGATTTTGTATTGTAATGCAACCTGCCTTTACTGAGAATGTCGCAACAAATATCCGCAGCCGGAGCGGAATTATTAGAACAGAACAGAACATAAGTTTATTTCAGTACATAGTCATTAGAAACAACGATTACGGTCGTATATTTACATTATTCAATAATTTATTCAAAAAAGTAAAACTTTTGAAGTTTCGCTTTCAAACGAAATTATGTTAACGAAATTAATATTTGTAAATTAGTTTTTTTGTGTTTTTTTTTAAAACTTTGTTAATGCCGGAAATATGGTTTATTTGCATATGAATTATATATTTAGTTTTCCATTTGACAAACAAACTACACAGAGATAGATTATTTAAGTTCATAAAAGGTAATAAATAACATAGTGCTTTTCCTGATAAATTATAATGTTTAAAGTCAATAATTATCTGGTGGTCGCCAGATCGGACAGGTGGGTTTTCACCGGGTACGCCGGTTTCCTCCCACACGAATGACCGACCACATTAACGCTTACATCCGCGCCAACGAGAGTGATTAATATAAGTTGTTAAAACTTGCTTCGCAATCGTTGTAAAATAAATAAAGTTTAAACTAAAGCCAATATGTGCTGGACCAACAACTATAGAATAAATAATAAATTATGATTGTGGAAATATATAAATTAAATACAAAATTAAATCACCATTTAAAATGTTAAGTGACAATATATTGTAAAATTATTCCTATACAATGGATACAGTAATATATATATATATATATATAGTCCATGCAGTCCATTTATATATATATTACTGTATCCATTGTATAGGAATAATTTTACAATATATGGTCACTTAACATTTTAAATGGTGATTTAATTTTGTTAATATGGTAATAAAAAATGCACCAAAAAAGCTAAATATATTTAAAATAAAATATTTCTAAAATATTAAATAATACGCTTAAAATGTTACTTAACTAGGTTAAAGTTGGAACAATTTCGGTAATTCAACGCATAACTTAATACTATTTTATTGCATACGTATATATTAATGATATATCAATCAAACACATGTATTTCATACACGCAATTATATATTAATGATATATCAATCAAACACATGTATTTCATACACGCAATTATATATTAATGATATATCAATCAAACACATGTATTTCATACACGCAATTATCTATTAATGATATATCAATCAAACACATGTATTTCATACACGCAATTATATATTAATGATATATCAATCAAACACATGTATTTCATACACGCAATTATATATTAATGATATATCAATCAAACACATGTATTTCATACACGCAATTATATATTAATGATATATCAATCAAACACATGTATTTCATACACGCAATTATATATTAATGATATAACAATCAAACATATTCAACGCAGTCATATACACTCAACAAAATTCCTAATCGGTCTCCTGACGTTTTATATTATTTTGTATTTTAAGCAAATTAATAACCATATAATATCAATATTCATACATTCATGTATCATCTTGTCTGATATAGTTTAGTATAGATGTATATGCAATGAATTGATGTATAATCATATGGTATAAAATTCATTAAATAACAATATTTTGATGACATTGTACGATTATTAGTTGGGCTCCCAATATTATAAAATCACACAATTAGGAATTTTGTTGAGTGTAGATGTAGAATACACAATTGTGTTGGGACCACAAGTTATATCAACATTATATTCGGTCCTCCAAATAAGCATATAACATTAGTTCATAGAACATGCAGATAGTTAGTACTTGTGTTACAAAGCCATTATCCTTTCAACTTATGTTTTCCTTCAGGATGAGAATACACATAATGTTGTTTAAAGGTTTAAACGTTATTTATTTTACAATGATTGCAAAGCAAGTTCTAACAACTTATATTAATCACTCTCGGATGAAAGCGTATATGTGGTCATTCGTGTGACAGGAAATCGGAGTACCTGGAGAAAACCCACCTGTCAGATCTGGCGACTACCGTACCATCTCACATACTTCCCGGTCCGAGGATCGAACCCGGGTTGCATTGGTGAGAAGCGAGCGCGCTAACCACTGCGCTAATCGAACAGCCAAATAATATTGTTATGTAATGAACCATTCAAATTCGAGATCTAGATCATAAAAAAAAGATTAAATTTTTCGCTGAAGCTAATGGAAATGCTTAGATGGTATAGAATCGATACAGATGTATTTCTTCAGTGATGTATATATATGTATAGAGAATATGTGAGATCCGGATGCGGACATGGGTAACCACAATAGGTATTGCAATAGAAGAATATCACTCGTTTACATTTTATTGCCGTATTTTATTGATAATTAAGAAGTCAAAAGATATCAATCAAGTACAAAAAGATTTTCTCTCGAAGCAGATAATTTGGTCCACTTAACGCCCCAAATCGTTTCTTATTCCCATAAAAATGGCCACAAAACGTGCGCTCGTGTAATAATATCTTCCAGGGGCTATGTTTCGTCGCTTCTCAGTGTACAGCATCAATCATGTATAAATATCCAATTTGCCAGAAATTCTCCAGCATTCACGAGCGATTATCCATTGAAAGAAAGTTAATGATATCTAATTTCATACCTCATGTTGGCAATTACTCCGGTAGCCAATAAAAGACAACATCCGAAATATAGACGTCATTTAGGCAGAGAGGAGCGACACAGTTGGGAAATACCGCCCCCCGACGCATGCGTAGAACGTGTGGTACGTCCCACTAGAGCTGAATTGATTGCCCGTATCAGTTTTTAAATGAGAACGAAAAAAGTTTGGCTACTTGAAATAATTTGAAAGTGATACTATTGTTTTCTGTAGAATGATTTAAATAAAAGAATACGAATGAAACTAATTGATATAACACTGTGTTTATTAATATGTCGTCTTATATTAAAGGTACATGTAATCCATAACATAAAGTGTTAAAATACTATGGGCGAACAAACAAATCTGGATAAATCGGTAGAAGATACCAATGGACTTAAAGGTGATTTCAGAAAGAACTTACTCACTATGTATGCCAAACAGTTTGACGAGAGACTGATCAAAGATGCATACGTTGATGCCATAGATCGACTTGACTCTAGTGTGCCAAATGAACCCGACTTAAAGAAAATTGAAACAACACGCAATGGAGAGTGTCCCAACTCTCCAATACATGAGATAAACATAGATAACAGGGATATGTCAGTTGACGCAATACATCGAGCAAGCAACGACCGATCCCCAGTTCGAAACCCAACCACGTCGTTTTCTGTCTCAGACATTTTAGATCCTAGAAAATTCACCGGAACGTCAAGCGGTGCTGGTCATGTACACAACCTACAGCCTTGGTTGACGAACAGAGATAGAGAGACGGAAGAATCGGATGAAGACAGAATGCTAGACTACTCAGGTTACTATATAAGATGCCTAATTGATAACAGTCCTCTATATATTGATAGTTTATTTAGTTTATACAAATTTATTTTAGTTCGATTGCGAAACAAGTTTTTACATTAATTTAATCAATGTAGAGTACTCATTCCTCATGGAATTCATCGCCGTGAAGGAGAGAGAAGATGTCATGTGGATCTTAAAAAAGGTATTGTCCATGGTTATTGCGGGGTTCGAACTCCGATTCTCGAATATGAGGCGGGCACCGTATCCACTATACCACTGATCTGTATTGGTGTATCCACTATACCACTGATCTATATTGCTATATTGGTTATTGATTGTTGTATTAGATTTAACAATAGCAATGTGATGTACCTGTTCCAGTGTGAGAGAGAGATAGAGAGAGAGAGAGGAGAGAGAGAGAGGATAGAGAGAAGGGGGAGAGAGAGAGGAAGAGAGAGACAGAAAGAGAGAGATAGAGAGAGAGAGGAGAGAGAGAGAGAGAGAAGAGAGAGAAAGAGAGAGAGATAGATGATAGATAGATAGATAGAGAGAGAGAGAGAGAGAGAGAGAGAGAGGAGAGAGGAGAGAGAGGACAGGGAGAGAGGACAGAGAGAGAGAGAGAGAGGAGAGGAGAGGACACAGAGAGAGAGAGAGAGGAGGGAGAGAGGAGAGAGAGGAAGAGAGGAGAGAGAGAAAGAAAGAAGAGAGAGAGAGAGAGAGATGTGTCCTGGGTTCGATGCTCGATGTCTTGAACAAGGCATTCCGCACACATTGCTTATAGTACTGGTTAGCCGCTTAAGTCGGCTACGCATGCATAGGAAACCCGTTCCAAAGGACCCTATAAGGGGTTTTATATTAAAACGGAATGTAAGAATCCTTGCTATGTATATCCGTTAATCCGATTATCATATGGGAACCAATTATTGTTGCAGAATTTCAACTACATAAATAGATTGACCTGGTTATTTCTGGATACCAGCTCAAGCCTGTATTTCTATGCACACACCAGTGAAAGCTTGGAACTAGTTCCCTGAAAACAATTGGACAATTTTAATACATATAAGTGGAATGCATAGCAGTAATTCTTACCACATAAATTCCCATTCGTCCAGAAATATATACTCTAGTATATAAACGTCATTGATACATTGACGACTCAATTTATTGTAATATTTTTAATGAGTTCCACAGTCTTCCACTAAGTTAGTAAGCAATTCTGAAACATTAGAACCATATATAGATGTTTAATCTTTATTTATTTATTTATTTTACAACGATTGCGAAGCAGGTTCTAACAACTTATATTAATCACTCTCGTTGGCGCGGATGAAAGCGTATATATGGTCATTCGTGTATGTGTGTGTGGGGGGGGGGGGCGGAGTACCCGGAGAAAACCCACCTGTCCGATATGGCGATCACCGTACCATCTCACATACTTCCCGGTCCGAGAATCGGACCCGGGTTGCATTGGTGAGAAGCGAGCGCGCTAACCACTGCGCTAATCGGACATATAGATGCAAGATGTATTGATTGGTGTTCAGTTCATGATATCTAGTATAATAGCTGATTTAGCCATACAGGCATGCATATATAAATATATTATACAAGCTCAAGACATAATGAGATATATCTCTAATTTTCTATTACCTCCATTGGCAGAAAAGGTCTGATTTATCCCAGCATGTAAATAGGTCCTTTTAGTTAGAATCCTTTGTTTTTACTGTTGTTCCCTAACCAGATGTTGCGGTATGATAATTGTGATTTTACCAAAATCGTGTTAATTAACTGATAGCATTGTTTTACAAACACGTACCCATTGCATATACTGTAGGAGATCTGTCGAGATATAGTAATTTAATAATCGTATAAAGAGATAGTGGAATACAATTGATAGCATGTTGTGCAAAGGAAACAACGATAAAAACAGAGGAGACACTTAATAGGACCTATCTACGCTTAGGGAGTATTCAGGGGCAGTAACTGACCGATGTCTCTCATTAACTAGGATATTGTTTATTAGTTTCTGCACTTTTATTTTAGCTCGATTGCGAAACAAGTTGTTACAACTAATATTAATCACTCTCGGTAACTAATTCCTGATGTAATCCATCTCCACGAGGGATAGAGAAGAGGCAACCTGGAACTTAAATGTCTTGTCTAAGGGCATACTCGTAACGGCTCCAGCGGGGCTCGAACTCCGGGCCGTTCGCACCTGAAGCGAACGCTCTACCACTGCGCTATCACGACTTCCACTGATGTATGTTTTTATTATTGAGTCCGATGTCTAGTTATTAAGATTACCAATGAGTTTGTGAAATGCATAGTGCCTCCATGGTGTAATAATACATGCGATATCGGCCTCGTAACAGGAGCGCTGTGCACACGAGCCTATTCAGAACCACTGAGGTAATGACATTACGACAATACTCTTAAATTCTAACCATGCCGCTTCTCTCTCCCTCATGGTGATATATTTCCCCAGGAATGAAGTCTCGAGATCAATTAGACTAACGCTATAAGAGCATCCTTCCCAATGGAGCTGAACTATATTTGAATAAACTATTAGCTTCGTAATTGATTCAGCTATACATACGTACACATGACACCGAACGGGAATTAACAGTCTTTTAGATGGGACAATTGATTTATATATATGTTACGGGCCTCATTTTAGATTAACTGTTAAAACACCACCATGACGTCATACCTTTGTACTTGCAGTCCATTATTATTAATATTGGACTGCTGTCAAAAGGCCAGAGTATTATGTTAACTCATAGGCCTACCGGTACGAAATTAACTATTTTAATTTGTTATATAAGTGTGTGTTTTTAGTAAGATATATGCACCAAACAGATCCATTATGTAACATAGTGGTACTGTCTTCGGCTCTACGCGCCTCACACAGTCCAATATTTTACATATTAGATAATTTACGGCTTATATCCTATATTTAAATGAGTTATATCGTAAAATAAAGTCGTTATTAATATTGTTATACTCATTATTATTATTAAATTGTGCATCCACACAATTCTTAAGACGCAGTATGTGTTAACTTAAATTTAAATTCTTTGTATTATAAATACAAATAAATGCCGAAATACATATTGCAAAATTAATAAAGTAGCAGTTATAGTTTATTATTAGCCTGGGAACAGGCGTCGATATATTTTGCCTGGTCAGTCAAATAAATATATTTTAACAGCGAGACTATTAATTGGGCCGTATTGAGCTTCTGATCATATCATGTCATTTTGCAATGTCAAGTTAAAAAGTGAACAATCGACATACTGTAACCCAGGCTAGTTTATTATAGCAGGATCTATTTGAGTTCTATCTAGGTTCCTGATTATAGTATGCATATTTAATATTATTCAACGTTTATCAAAGTGTGCCCTTGAAATTAGTAATTACATTTATATACAGCATTCGGTGTTTCTCTCCAGTGATGCTTATATTTTTCAGAGTCCCTGTCGATACCCCTACTGTCGATATCCCTACTGTCGATATCCCTACTGTCGATACCCCTACTGTCGATATCCCTACTGTCGATACCCCTACTGTCGATATCCTACTGTCGATATCCCTACTGTCGATACCCCTACTGTCGATATCCCTACTGTCGATATCCCTACTGTCGATATCCCTACTGTCGATATCCCTACTGTCGATACCCCTACTGTCGATATCCTTACTGTCGATATCCCTACTGTCGATATCCCTACTGTCGATATCCTACTGTCGATATCCCTACTGTCGATATCTTACTGTCGATATCCTTACTGTCGATATCCCTACTGTCGATATCCTACTGTCGATATCCCTACTGTCGATACCCCTACTGTCGATACCCCTACTGTCGATATCCCTACTGTCGATATCCTTACTGTCGATATCCTACTGTCGATATCCCTAATGTCGATATCTCGATATCCCTACTGTCGATATCCTTACTGTCGATATCCTTACTGTCGATATCCTTACTGAACTCGATATCCCTACTGTCGATATCCTTACTGTCGATATCCTTACTGTCGATATCCCTACTGTCGATATCCCTACTGTCGATATCCCTACTGTCGATATCCCTACTGTCGATATCCTTACTGTCGATATCCTTACTGTCGATATCCCTACTGTCGATATCCCTACTGTCGATATCCCTACTGTCGATATCCCTACTGTCGATATCCTTACTGTCGATATCCTTACTGTCGATATCCCTACTGTCGATATCCCTACTGTCGATATCCCTACTGTCGATATCCCTACTGTCGATATCCCTACTGTCGATATCCTTACTGTCGATATCCTTACTGTCGATATCCCTACTGTCGATATCCCTACTGTCGATATCCCTACTGTCGATATCCCTACTGTCGATATCCCTACTGTCGATATCCCTACTGTCGATATCCCTACTGTCGATATCCCTACTGTCGATACCCTACTGTCGATATCCCTACTGTCGATATCCCTACTGTCGATATCCTTACTGTCGATATCCCTACTGTCGATATCCCTACTGTCGATATCCCTACTGTCGATATCTCGATATCCCTACTGTCGATATCCCTACTGTCGATATCTCGATATCCCTACTGTCGATATCCCTACTGTCGATATCCCTACTGTCGATATCCCTACTGTCGATATCTCGATATCCCTACTGTCGATATCCTTACTGTCGATATCTCGATATCCCTACTGTCGATATCTCAATATCCCTACTGTCGATATCCCTACTGTCGATATCCCTACTGTCGATATCCCTACTGTCGATATCTCGATATCCCTACTGTCGATATCCCTACTGTCGATATCTCGATATCCTTACTGTCGATATCCCTACTGTCGATATCCTTACTGTCGATATCCTTACTGTCGATATCCCTACTGTCGATATCCCTACTGTCGATATCCCTACTGTCGATATCCCTACTGTCGATATCCCTACTGTCGATATCCCTACTGCCGATATCCCTACTGTCGATATCCCTACTGTCGATATCCCTACTGTCGATATCCTTACTGTCGATATCCCTACTGTCGATATCCTTACTGTCGATATCCCTACGGTCAATATCATATCTATCAAATAGATTGAACAATGGATGGTTCATGTAATGCATATATATAATATAGAGTACGGTGTCCCTGTCGACATCCCTACTGTCGATGTCATATATATCAAATATAGTGTACGGTGTAAGGTTCGATTTCACGAACTACTTAAATCGATGTTGTTGTAATCGCACCAAAGGTAAGCACAGTTAAATGGATATTATACTTCGATAACTGATCCAAAAAGCGAGCACGTGTCTTATTAGAAACTAAAATCGTTCTTGAGGGGTCATTGACCTAGTGGTTAAGACGTTGGGCTGCTAAGTCAGGGGCCGCAGGTTCGATTGCCAGCCTGACCCTAATAATATTAACAGTGTTTCATGTGGGACTATTCACCGAGAGTATCATGTATCGGTGTCCACCGGACATGTAAAATAACCAGAGATGTGTCTGGAATGTGAGACATCGATCAGTTACTGCCCCAGAATACTCTCTAGTAGTTAGCCCCTCTTTCGTGGTTTCCTCTGTTTTTATCGTTGTTTCCTTTGCACAACATCAGTTTTCATCCAATTTCTCATCTTATTATTATTCAATTACTATATCTCGACAGATGTTCTACAGTGTATCTATAACTTAGTTATCGACTAATTAACATGAATGTGATAAAATCACATTTAGCATCCCACGACATCTGGTTAGGGAACAACAGTAAAAACAACTAAAAGGACAGATAAACATTTATATCGTGAACATTATGCTGACATTGTCAGGAAGTGGTAATGAAATATCATGTTATGAAACAAATATTCAAAAGATATTTGCTATTTTCCCTCTCAAGGGTACTAGCTTTTTTCCCGTTCTTTTTTACGTTTATTTATCGTCACTACCGGTTGCCCATATGAGCAAACTGTTGTTGCTAAGTTGGGGGGTTTTATGGCCCATCAACAATGTTCAGTTGACTACGGAACTAAACATTTAGCTGCACATCTCAGTTACATAGAAATGAAACTATTAGGGTGCTAGAATTAGTACTTTCATATTTTCTGATATCGTGGATGCGGTAAAGCAAAGTGGTTATACCCAGCTGTTCACCCATGAGAAACCGGGTAGAACCAGACCACCCGGAAGACAATTGGATAGTTTCATCATATGACATAAATCAACAACCCCATTGGAATTCGAACCAACAACGGTGGTCGCCGGATTGTACAGGTGGGCTTTCTCCGGGTACACCGGTCTCCTCCCCACAGGAATGACCACATAAGTATACGCTTTCATCCGCACCGACGAGAGTGATTAATATAAGTTGTCAGAACTTGCTTCGCAATCGTTGTAAAATAAATAAAGTTTAAACTGTGAGTGTTAACTAATTTGAAGTCAGCTTCCTTGAACATTCGGCTACGGAGGTCCTAATATATTGAATTAATTATTTATTTTAGATTTGCATCATGCCTGCATCTGTTATCCCATATACGATGCGTGCATTCTGAATTATAACTAAGCAATGATTACTCTCTGAAATTACAGAGCACACCGCTAGTATATACATTATCTTAAGGACAAATCAGTCCTCATAACATGAACACTTGCCAACCAATTCATATTTACTTTCATTGTGTGTTTTTACGTTTATTTATCGCCGCTACCGGTTGCCCATATGAGCGACGCCTCCTGAAGAGATTAGTTATTTTAGATTGTTGGAGGATAGTGCATGATACAGACAGAGACCCATTCCAAAATCTCCTCTGGTTCTTTCACGTGCACAGTGTAAAGCACCGACACGAGACCTCGGTTTAACGTCCCATCTGAAAGACTGTTAATTTTATTAGGGTCAGACGGGGGATCGAACTTGCGATCCCTGGATTACCAGTCCAGCGTGTTAACACTTTCAGAGTACACACCGGTATTATATACACTACGTTAAGGACAAAACGGTCGTCATAACATGAACACTTGCCAACCAATTCATATTCACTTTCAGAGTACACACCGGTATACTATATACCCTACATTAAGGACAAAACGGTCCTCCTAACAGGAACCAACCAATTATTCCCTTCACATGGAGGTATGTGAGATGGTACGATGGTCGCTAAATCGGACAGGTGGGTTTTCTCCGGGTACTCCGGTTTCCTCCCACATGAATGACCATATATACGCTTTCATCCGAGCCAACGAGAGTGATTAATATGAGTTGTTAGAACTTGCTTCGCAATCGTTGTAAAAACAAATAAAGTGTAAAAAAAACCAATTCATCTTCACAAACAGGCTGTTGCATCAATATTCATTCTGAAAATCAGACTGTTGTATCAATATTCATTCTGAAAATCAGACTGTTGTATCAATATTCATTCTGTAGATCAGGCTGTTGCATCAATATTCATTCTGAAAATCAGGCTGTTGCATCAATATTCATTCTGAAAATCAGGCTGTTGCATCAATATTCATTCTGAAAATCAGGCTGTTGCATCAATATTCATTCTGAAAATCAGGCTGTTGTATCAATATTCATTCTGAAAATCAGGCTGTTGTATCAATATTCATTCTGAAAATCAGGCTGTTGTATCAATATTCATTCTGAAAATCAGGCTGTTGTATCAATATTCATTCTGTAGATCAGGCTGTTGTATCAATATTCATTCTGTAGATCAGGCTGTTGTATCAATATTCATTCTGAAAATCAGGCTATTGTGTCAATATTCATTCTGTAGATAATAATAATATTAATAATAATAAAGACTTTATTTAACGAGAGTACTCATTTAACAAATGTTAATCTACCACGAGGCCCTCAAGATCAGGCTGTTGCATCAATATTCATTCTGAAAATCAGGCTGTTGTGTCAATATTCATTCTGAAAATCAGGCTGTTGCATCAATATTCATTCTGAAAATCAGGCTGTTGTATCAATATTCATTCTGAAAATCAGACTGTTGTATCAATATTCATTCTGAAAAGCAGGCTGTTGTGTCAATATTCATTCTGAAATAATAATCTATCACGCTGTCAAATGATGGATGACCCGCATGTGTTCAAACGTTATCAAATGGTACACTCTTATTTCCAATTGTACACTATTTGTTCAAATGATACACTCTTATTTCCAACTGTACACTATTTGTTCAAATGATACACTCTTATTTCCAACTGTACACTATTTGTTCAAATGATACACTCTTATTTCCAACTGTACACTATTTGTTCAAATGATACACTCTTATTTCCAACTGTACACTATTTGTTCAAATGATACACTCTTATTTCCAACTGTACACTATTTGTTCAAATGATACACTCTTATTTCCAACTGTACACTATTTGTTCAAATGATACACTCTTATTTCCAACTGTACACTATTTGTTCAAATGATACACTCTTATTTCCAACTGTACACTATTTGTTCAAATGATACACTCTTATTTCCAACTGTACACTATTTGTTCAAATGATACACTCTTATTTCCAACTGTACACTCTTATTTCCAATGATACACTCTTATTTCCAACTGTACACTATTTGTTCAAATGATACACTCTTATTTCAAATGATACACTCTTATTTCAAATGGTACACTCTTATTTCAAATGGTACACTCTTATTTCCAATAGTACACTCTTATTTCAAATAGTACACTCTTATTTCCAATAGTACACTCTTATTTCCAATGGTACACTCTTATTTCAAATAGTACACTCTTATTTCAAATGATACACTCTTATTTCAAATGATACACTCTTATTTCAAATGATACACTCTTATTTCCAATAGTACACTCTTATTTCAAATGGTACACTCTTATTTCAAATGGTACTTCCAATGGTACACTCGTATTTCCAATGGTACTTCCAATGGTACACTCGTATTTCCAATGGTACTTCCAATGGTACACTCTTATTTCCAATGGTATTTCCAATGGTACACTCTTATTTCCAATGGTACTTCCAATGGTACACTCTTATTTCCAATGGTACTTCCAATGGTACACTCTTATTTCAAATGGTACACTCTTATTTCCAATGGTACACTCTTATTTCCAATGGTACTTCAAATGGTACATTCTTATTTCCAATGGTACACTCTTTGCTCATGGTGCGCCTTTTGTTCAAATGGTACATTCTCTGCTTAAAGGATGTATACACTATTTGCTTAATGATGCACGTTTAGTTAATATGGTACACTCTTTGCACGATGCACACTTAGTTCTAATGGCACACTATTTGCTCAACGGTAGTTAAGTCTTTGCTGAAATGGTACACTAGGTTACCAACCCAACCAACACTGTGATATGACCGAGCCAACATACACTATACATATTCATAGTTTCGTGTTTGTGTGTTTTACGTTTATTTATCGTAGCTACCGGTTACCCATATGAGCGACGCCTCCCGAAGAGAGTAGTAATTTTAGATTTTTGGAGGATAGTGCAATGATTCAGAGAGAGACCCATTCCAGAGTATCCTCTGATTCTTTTACGTGCACGGTGTAAAGCACCGACACGAGACCTCGGTTTAAAGTCCCATCTGAAAGACTGTTAAATTTATTAAGGTCAGACGGGGGATCGTATTAATATTAACAGTATTTATAGGCCAAACATAAACAATACTAAATTAATATCACCTTTTATCCTACCGTCATGTGTAATAATGGTCAAACACGGCCTGCCTAATACACTTTGCTTTATTAGTCAGTGCCAAAATTGATAAAATGCCTGACCAAACATCGTGTATGACGTCATATATTCACAGCTGGTACGATCAACTTCCGGTCATGAATATTCAACAATCATTCCTCTCCAAAATCTCTTTTTAACAGAAGATAGGATAAATAGGATATTAGATCACTGTCGTATACATTTTAAATTATCAGACACGTCTCCGAAAAAATACAAGGCGAAGTTCTGCTGTATTTTCTCCAACTCGCTTTATAAATTAAAATGTATACGACAGTAACTTAATATTCTCTATCCCTGTTACTTGAACCAGCATCCAGGCGTCTCTAGTTCATCTAACCTGCAGTACTAATCTAGTGTTTCTTCTGGAACTAATTCAATCTGTCTGCGCCAGTTTTTCAGTCCGTATTATAAAAAAAACATTAAAAGCAATTATAAATTACCGTACTATTGATTAAGCAACATTATTAATTAGAGTTCTTTTCAATGAAATTACTTACATGTTTTACACCCATAATGCAATGTTATCGTCTTGCTCAGGAAAAAACACACACAATCTGTTCCAATTTTGACTTCAAAAAATTAAAATAAACGTCTTTTCAAAATAGCATAAAACGGAATTTTACCACGAACAGTGGACCAATCTCTCAAAGAGTGTAAATTTTAATTTCTCCTGTTTACTCATTAAAGAAACCGCAGTAATTGAACTCAATGTCGTCTTTTTGCAGTAATTTCGAATAATTATAGTTGACAAATTAAGATACAGTGTCAATTTTAAGTTGCTTAAACAATTATACAAAACATTCCAAACACAGTTTAAAGAAATAAAAGAAGTTAATATTGCGACTCTTTTAGAAAACGTATGAAAACATTTGTCGTGAACCCGTCTTGGCACTTTACTCTGTCAAAACAGCCCTCGCCAGACGCCGTAATCTCTTGTTAAATACAATTAAAGAGATCTGGGTGTTAATTTATGACCCGAGTACAATTAAAATTCGACCAAAAAGGAACAAAATTGAATTACGTACAATTTTCAGTTCTAATTACGAAATGTAATATGTCTGTCGTCGATTTGTTCGTTCCAATTCTCAGCCGCCATGTTTAGAAAGCGTAGAACTATTTTGACAGCCAGATCTGTCAACGCAGTGTGATAGTGTATCGTTGGGTGACGACTAATGAACATCAATATTCCTAGTAATTGCGTAAGCGAGCTAGAGGAAATGACTACGTTCTTTTACTAAATTATTCAATTCAATTATAGACTTGGTTCAGGCGACGACTGTCACATATAACATGTCTCGTATTGTTACATCAGGACCCTCGGTATGAAGTCCATCAATTTTTCATAGCTAATTTGTCCCAGCTGGCTAATAATTAAGTCAAGTAGCCACATGGTTACCTTGGGACCCGCGCGTGTTCGTCGTTCTATGGTGATTAAATTATAATTACCTACATACTAGTATAGTTAGGTGTCTATACAATACATTAAACTATAAATATATATATAGGCTGTTCTCTTGTGACGATCTATGTTAGGGTGTGGTGACGGGTGTGGCTGGCTGGGTAACGTTGTATGATGGGACACTTGATTGGAGTAGCTATTACAGTTACATTTCCTAAACTTTTTTTTTTTTTTGGTTTGTTTATTGTTGTTTTTTGTTTCTAAATTCTTATTATCTAAAATGTTGCTTATTCTCTTAATCATTTTACCCTTTTTATATTAGTATCATTAAATTTAGTAAACTACTAGCACAACTCTTGTATTCAGTCTCTTTGTTAATTACAATCTAGTCTTATGGGGAGGGCCGTAACTAATGTTGTTAAAACTTGTGGCCCAACCCATTTGCTTCAACATATAATGACAATCCTTGAGCAAACAATGCCACGGATCATGCATTATGTATAGTTATACAAGTTTGTTCATTTGTTTTGTATTGTACATTGTATATATAGAATGCAATAAAATATGATTAAACTAAATACATTAAACAAGAAGTCTCTGTGACGAAATGCTCTACGTGGGTCTACGAGCACGCCCATTCCTACAACCATCTGCATAAAACAGTTTAACCAGCCATGCTTGTTTTTGTTGGTGTTATTGTAGGTGGGGGGGGGGGGCACGCTGGTAACATCATTGACCTTACGCAAGCAAGCATAGTTTCCCGTATGAAATAATTCGACACACCTAGCCGGATTCCAACCTACAGAGGTGAGGGTCAGGTGATTTGAAGTCAACGGCCGTTAGTTCAATTCCAGAAGCTTCCCTGGTTCAATTCCAGAAGCTTCCCTGGTTCAATTCCAGAAGCTTCCCTGGTTTAATTCCAGAAACGTCCCTGGTTCAATTCCAGAAGCTTCCCTGGTTTAATTCCAGAAGCTTCCCTGGTTCAATTCCAGAAGCTTCCCTGGTTTAATTCCAGAAGCTTCCCTGGTTCAATTCCAGAATATTTCCTGGTTCAATTCCAGAAGCTTCCCTGGTTCAATTCCAGAAGCTTCCCTGGTTCAATTCCAGAATAGTTCCCGGTTCAATTCCAGAAGCTTCTCTTGTTCAATTCCAGAAGTTTCCCACTGCCGGAAACAGTAGCATCTAGCTGATGTCCAACTGCCGGAAACAGTAGCATCTAACTGATGTCCAACTGCCGGAAACAGTAGCATCTAGCTGATGTCCAACTGCCGGAAACAGTAGCATCTAGCTGATGTCCAACTGTCGGAAACAGTAGCATCTAGCTGATATTCAACTGCCGGAAACAGTAGCATCAATCTGATGTCCAACTGTCGGAAACAGTAGCATCTAACTGATGTCCAACTGCCGGAAACAGTAGCATCACTGATGTCAACTGCCGGAAACAACATCAGCTGATGTCCAACTGTCGGAAACAGTAGCATCTAGCTGATGTTCAACTGCCGGAAACAGTAGCATCAAGCTGATGTCCAACTGTCGGAAACAGTAGCATCTAACTGATGTCCAACTGCCGGAAACAGTAGCATCTAGCTGATGTCCAACTGCCGGAAACAGTAGCATCTAGCTGATGTCCAACTGCCGGAAACAGTAACATCTAGCTGATGTCCAACTGCCGGAAACAGTAACATCTAGCTGATGTCCAACTGCCGGAAACAGTAGCATCTAACTGATGTCCAACTGCCGGAAACAGTAGCATCTAGCTGATGTCCAACTGCCGGAAACAGTAGCATCTAACTGATGTCCAACTGCCGGAAACAGTAGCATCTAGCTGATGTCCAACTGCCGGAAACAATAGCATCTAGCTGATGTCCAACTGCCGGAAACAGTAGCATCTAGCTGATGTCCAACTGCCGGAAACAGTAACATCTAGCTGATGTCCAACTGCCTGAAACAGTAGCATCTAGCTGATGTTCAACTGCCGGAAACAGTAACATCTAGCTGATGTCCAACTGCCGGAAACAGTAACATCTAGCTGATGTCCAACTGCCGGAAACAGTAACATCTAGCTGATGTCCAACTGCCGGAAACAGTAGCATCTAACTGATGTCCAACTGCCGGAAACAGTAACATCTAGCTGATGTCCAACTGCCGGAAACAGTAGCATCTAGCTGATGTCCAACTGCCGGAAACAGTAGCATCTAACTGATGTCCAACTGCCGGAAACAGTAACATCTAGCTGATGTCCAACTGCCGGAAACAGTAACATCTAGCTGATGTCCAACTGCCGGAAACAGTAGCATCTAACTGATGTCCAACTGCCGGAAACAGTAACATCTAGCTGATGTCCAACTGCCGGAAACAGTAGCATCTAGCTGATGTCCAACTGCCGGAAACAGTAGCATCTAACTGATGTCCAACTGCCGGAAACAGTAACATCTAGCTGATGTCCAACTGCCGGAAACAGTAGCATATAACTGATGTCCAACTGCCGGAAACAGTAGCATCTAGCTGATGTCCAACTGCCGGAAACAGTAACATCTAGCTGATGTCCAACTGCCGGAAACAGTAGCATCTAGCTGATGTCCAACTGCCGGAAACAGTAACATCTAGCTGATGTCCAACTGCCGTAAACAGTAGCATCTAGCTGATGTCCAACTGCCGGAAACAGTAGCATCTAGCTGATGTCCAACTGCCGGAAGCAGTAGCTTCTAGTTGATGTTCCACTGTCGGAAACAGTAGCATCTAACTGATGTCCAACTGCCGGAAACAGTAGCATCTAGCTGATGTCCAACTGCCGGAAACAGTAGCTTCTAGTTGATGTTCCACTGTCGGGAACAGCAGCATCTAACTGATGTCCAACTGCCGGAAACAGTAGCTTCTAGTTGATGTTCCACTATCGGAAACAGTATCATCTAGCTGATATCACACTGTCGGAAACAGTAGCATCTAGTTGAATACCCACTGTCGGAAACAGTAGCATCTAGCTGATGTCCAACTGCCGGAAACAGTAGCATCTAGATGTTAACAATTTTATAAGGCTGTTAACGTGTTTCAAGATAATAATAATAATAATAATAAAAATAAATAATAGTAATACATGTAGTAGTAATAATAATAATAAAGGCTTTATCTAAAATTGATTTAATCTTTGACTATAATGAGATCAACTGTTTCATCAAAGTTGGTATGGTCGTAGGAGCATTTTCATCTTTACACTATTTTAACATATATTTCCTAACAAAATGCAATGCTTGCTACAGATGGCTGCTTGCTACAGGTGGCTGCTTGCCACAGGTGGCTGCTTGCCATATGTGTCTGCTTGCTACAGATGGCTGCTTGCTACAGATGGCTGCTTGCTACAGGTGGCTGCTTGCTACAGATGGCTGCTTGCTACAGGTGGCTGCTTGCTACAGATGGCTGCTTGTCACAGGTGGCTGCTTGCCATAGGTGTCTGCTTGCCATAGGTGTTTGCTTGCTACAGGTGACTGCTTGCTAGAGATGGCTGCTTGCCATAGGTGACTGCTTGCTATAGGTGGCTGCTTGCCACAGGTTGCTGCTTGCTACAAGTGGCTGCTTACTACAGGTGGCTGCTTGCCACATGTGGCTGCTTGCTACAGGTGGCTGCTTGCCACATGTGGCTGCTTACTACAGGTGACTGCTTGCTACAGGTGGCTGCTTGCCACAGGTGGCTGCTTGCCATATATGTCTGCTTGCTACAGATGGCTGCTTGCTACAGGTGGCTGCTTGCCACAGGTGGCTGCTTACCATAGGTGTATGCTTGCCATAGGTGGCTGCTTGCTACAGATGGCTGCTTGCTACAGATGGCTGCTTGCTACAGATGGCTGCTTGCTACAGATGGCTGCTTGCCACAGGTGGCTGATTGCCATAGGTGTCTGCTTGCCATAGGTGTGTGCTTGCTACAGGTAACTGCTTGCTACAGATGGCAGCTTGCCATAGGTGACTGCTTGCTACAGGTGGCAGCTTGGCACTGATGGCTGCTTGCTACAGGTGACTGCTTCCCACATGTGGCTGCTTGCTACAGGTAACTGCTTGCCGCAGGTGGCTGCTTGCCATAGGTGACTGCTTGCTACAGGTGGCAGCTTGGCACTGATGGCTGCTTGCTACAGGTGACAGCTTCCCACATGTGGCTGCTTGCTACAGGTGACTGCTTGCTACAGATGGCTACTTGCTACAGGTGGCGACTTGCTACAGGTGGCTGCTTGCTACAGGTGGCTGCTTGCTACAGGTGGCTACTTGCTACAGGTGGCGACTTGCTACAGGTGGCTGCTTGCTACAGGTTGCTGCTTGCTACAGGTGGCTGCTTGCTACAAGTGGCTGCTTGCTACAGGTGGCTACTTGCTACAGGTGGCTGCTTGCTACTGGTTACTGCTTGCCACATGTGGTTGCTTGCTACATGTGGTTGCTTGCTACAGGTGGCTGCTTGCTACAGGTGGCTGCTTGCTACAGGTGACTGCTTGCTAAAGGTGGCTGCTTGCCACATGTGGCTGCTTCCCACATGTGGCTACTTGCTACAGGTGGCTGCTTGACACAGGTGGCTACTTGCTACAGGTGGCTGCTTGACATATGCCATTTGTGTAATAATGCAACATATTGAGAATCTGAAAACTGACTGCTTAATACAGGCTGGCTGCTTAATACAGTGTGTTATTGTTTTGATATGTATTAAAATATAGATGGCCTCATGGCCGTTGTCCATCTCGACTTTATTATTATTATTATTTATTATTATTTATTATTATTATTTATTATTATTTATTATTACTATTATTATTATTATTAGTAGTAGTATTATTATTATCATCATCATCATTATTATTATTATTATTATTATCATTATTATTATCATTATTATTATTATTATCATCATCATCATCATCATCATCATCATCATCATCATACAGGTGAGGTGACCACTAACAAAAAACATGACTGTATGTAGAAATGATGTTGTTGTTCAGATAGTGTTATAATTTGTTTATCACTAGACCATTTTTCAAATCCATTAATGTACATTTATTTGTATTTGCAGAATGCCACAGCGACCTTGACTCAAGTTGTGACCAGGACCAGCACGGAGATGACATCGACGGCGCATCAAGTGAACTAGGTGACGCAAAGGACGGTAATGAATTCAAAGAAAAGCTGTCTGACTCATCAAAACACGGAAAACCACGTCGAGCTAGAACAGCGTTTACATATGAACAACTAGTGGCACTAGAAAACAAGTTCAAAACCACGCGATATCTCTCCGTGTGCGAGAGACTAAATCTAGCACTCGGATTAAATCTCACAGAAACACAGGTGAAAATCTGGTTCCAAAACAGACGGACAAAATGGAAAAAACAGAATCCAGGAATGGACGTGAATAGTCCGACGCTACCGCCATCTATCGGTCTGTCGGCACTAACCTCGCCCTATTCGGGTCTATTCTACGGACAGGCTATACATCCGTACTTATCGGCACCTCATTTAAGTGGTGCATTGGGATTATTAAAGGCTCACCCGGCTTACTTCGACCAGAAACATCCACTTTACTATTCTTACTTGTCCCAATCGAGATAACACCGTGTAGACATTAACATGCACGGGTATATAAACAATAATATACGTGTAGGCATTAACATGCACGTGCATACAAACAATAATATACGTGTAGACATTAACATGCACGCGTATATAAACAATACTATACGTGTAGGCATTAACATGCACGTGCATACAACCAATAATATACGTGTAGGCATTAACATGCACGTGCATACAACCAATAATATACGTGTAGACATTAACATGCACGCGTATACAACCAATAATATACGTGTAGACATTAACATGCACGTGCATACAACCAAACATATACGTGTAGACAGTAACATGCACGTGCATACAACCAATACTATACGTGTAGACATTAACATGCACGTGTATATAAAAAATAATATACGTGTAGGCATTAACATGCACGTGCATACAACCAATAATATACGTGTAGACATTAACATGCACGTGCATACAACCAATACTATACGTGTAGACATTAACATGCACGCGTATATAAACAATACTATACGTGTAGGCATTAACATGCACGTGCATACAACAATAATATACGTGTAGGCATTAACATGCACGTGCATACAACCAATAATATACGTGTAGACATTAACATGCACGCGTATACAACCAATAATATACGTGTAGACATTAACATGCACGTGCATACAACCAAACATATACGTGTAGACATTAACATGCACGTGCATACAACCAATAATATACGTGTAGACATTAACATGCACGTGTATATAAACAATAATATACGTGTAGGCATTAACATGCACGTGCATACAACCAATAATATACGTGTAGACATTAACATGCACGTGTATATAAACAATAATATACGTGTAGGCATTAACATGCACGTGCATACAACCAATAATATACGTGTAAGCATTAACATGCACGTGCATACAACCAATAATATAGGTGTAGGCATAAACATACACGTGCATACAACCAATACTATACGTGTAGACATTAACATGCACGTGCATACAACCAATAATATACGTGTAGGCATTAACATGCACG
The DNA here is from genome assembly GCA_014843695.1 of Archivesica marissinica. Classification (NCBI taxonomy): domain Eukaryota; kingdom Metazoa; phylum Mollusca; class Bivalvia; order Venerida; family Vesicomyidae; genus Archivesica; species Archivesica marissinica. The sequence goes on from CM026393.1 coordinate 30,461,468, forward strand.
TGCATACAACCAATAATATAGGTGTAGGCATAAACATGCACGTGCATACAACCAATAATATACGTGTAGGCATTAACATGCACGTGCATACAACCAATAATATACGTGTAGACATTAACATGCACGTGTATATAAACAATAATATACGTGTAGACATTAACATGCACGTGTATATAAACAATAATATACGTGTAGACATTAACATGCACGTGTATATAAACAATACTATACGTGTAGACATTAACATGCACGTGCATACAACCAATAATATACGTGTAGACATTAACATGCTCGTGTATATAAACAATAATATACGTGTAGACATTAACATGCACGTGCATACAACCAATAATATACGTGTAGACATTAACATGCACGTGTATATAAACAATAATATACGTGTAGACATTAACATGCACGCGTATACAACCAATAATATACGTGTAGACATTAACATGCACGTGTATATAAACAATAATATACGTGTAGACATTAACATGCACGTGCATACAACCAATAATATACGTGTAGACATTAACATGCACGTGTATATAAACAATAATATACGTGTAGACATTAACATGCACGTGTATATAAACAATAATATACGTGTAGACATTAACATGCACGTGTATATAAACAATACTATACGTGTAGACATTAACATGCACGTGCATACAACCAATAATATACGTGTAGACATTAACATGCACGTGTATATAAACAATAATATACGTGTAGACATTTACATGCACGTGTATATAAACAATACTATACGTGTAGACATTAACATGCACGTGCATACAACCAATAATATACGTGTAGACATTAACATGCACGTGTATATAAACAATAATATACGTGTAGACATTAACATACACGTGTATATAAACAATACTATACGTGTAGACATTAACATGCACGTGCATACAACCAATAATATACGTGTAGACATTAACATGCACGTGCATACAACCAATAATATACGTGTAGACAATACATTAACATGCACGTGTATACAACCAATAATATACGTGTAGACAAGACATTAACATGCACGTGTATACAACCAATACTATACGTGTAGAGAAGACATTAACATGCACGTGTATACAACCAATAATATACGTGTAGACATTAACATGCACGTGCATACAACCAATACTATACGTGTAGACATTAACATGCACGTGTATATAAACAATAATATACGTGTGTAGACATTAACATGCACGTGCATACAACCAATAATATACGTGGCGACAAGACATTAACATGCACGTGCATACAACCAATAATATACGTGTAGACATTAATATGCACGTGCATACAACCAATAATATACGTGTAGACATTAACATGCACGTGCATACAGCCAATAATATACGTGTAGGCATTAACATGCACGTGTATACAACCAATAATATACTAGTAGGCATTAACATGCACGTGCATGCAACCAATAATATACGTGTAGACATTAACATGCACGTGCATACAACCAATAATATACGTGTAGACAATAACATGCACGTGCATACAACCAATAATATACGTGTAGACATTAACATGCACGTGCATACAACCAATACTATACGTGTAGACAAGACATTAACATGCACGTGTATACAACCAATAATATACGTGTAGACATTAACATGCACGTGCATACAACCAATACTATACGTGTAGACATTAACATGCACGTGCATACAACCAATACTATACGTGTAGACAAGACATTAACATGCACGTGTATACAACCAATAATATACGTGTAGACATTAACATGCACGTGCATACAACCAATACTATACGTGTAGACATTAACATGCACGTGCATACAACCAATACTATACGAGTAGACAAGACATTAACATGCACGTGTATACAACCAATAATATATGTGTAGACATTAACATGCACGTGCATACAACCAATACTATACGTGTAGACATTAACATGCACGTGCATACAACCAATACTATACGTGTAGACAAGACATTAACATGCACGTGTATACAACCAATAATATACGTGCAGACATTAACATGCACGTGCATACAACCAATACTATACGTGTAGACATTAACATTCACGTGCATACAACCAATACTATACGTGTAGACAAGACATTAACATGCACGTGTATACAACCAATAATATACGTGTAGACAAGACATTAACATGCACGTGCATACAACCAATACTATACGTGTAGACAAGACATTAACATGCACGTGTATACAACCAATAATATACGTGTAGACAAGACATTAATATGCACGTGTATACAACCAATAATATACGTGTAGACAAGACATTAACATGCACGTGCATACAATCAATAATATACGTGTAGACATTAACATGCACGTGCATACAACCAATAATATACGTGTAGACATTAACATGCACGTGCATACAACCAATAATATACGTGTGTAGACATTAAAATGCAAGCGTATACTACCAATAATATACGTGTGTAGACATTAAAATGCAAGCGTATACAACCAATAATATACGTGGCGACAAGACATTAACATGCACGTGTATACAACCAATAATATACGTGTATATATTAACATGCACGTGCATACAACCAATACTATACGTGTAGACATTAACATGCACGTGCATACAACCAATACTATACGCGTAGACAAGACATTAACATGCACGTGTATACAACCAATAATATATGTGTAGACATTAACATGCACGTGCATACAACCAATACTATACGTGTAGACATTAACATGCACGTGCATACAACCAATACTATACGTGTAGACAAGACATTAACATGCACGTGTATACAACCAATAATATACGTGTAGACATTAACATGCACGTGCATACAACCAATACTATACGTGTAGACATTAACATGCACGTGCATACAACCAATAATATACGTGGCGACAAGACATTAACATGCACGTGCATACAATCAATAATATACGTGTATACATTAACATGCACGTGCATACAACCAATAATATACGTGTAGACATTAACATGCACGTGCATACAACCAATAATATACGTGTAGACATTAACATGCACGTGCATACAACCAATAATATACGTGTAGACAAGACATTAACATGCACGTGCATACAACCAATACTATACGTGTAGGCATTAACATGCACGTGCATACAACCAATAATATACGTGTAGACATGAACATGCACGTGTATACAACCAATAATATACGTGTAGACAAGACATTAACATGCACGTGCATACAACCCATAATATACGTGTATACATTAACATGCACGTGCATACAACCAATAATATACGTGTAGACATGAACATGCACGTGTATACAACCAATAATATACGTGTAGACAAGACATTAACATGCACGTGCATACAACCCATAATATACGTGTATACATTAACATGCACGTGCATACAACCAATAATATACGTGTAGACATTAACATGCACGTGTATACAACCAAACATATACGTGAAGACATTAACATGTTCATGTATACAAATACAAATACACATGAAGACAGTGGACGTGTATACAACTAAAATACACGTGAAGATATAAACATGTATGTGTATACAATTCCACTATACAAATGATTGAGGAAAAAGCATTATTCGTCTCATACAAGTACACAATGTACCACACTAAATGGTGAACAGTTTTAGAACATCGACAACCAGTCTGGGGTGAAACAGGAAGCGATGTATCCTTGCATAGCCATATCATACAACTAATGTGAAATAACAACATAACTATATGTATAACTTGTAATAGCAGACCATACTCATTTCAACTTCGTTTGCCCAGTGCCGTAGCCAGAATCTGAAAATAACCGAGACGACGCCCCACCCCCGAATTATTGTTGTGTATGCTTGTCTGTGCATTCTGAAGGCAGTTTTATCAGTTTTCCTATATACATGTCCTTATTTGCAAAATTCTAACCGAGGTAAGTGCCTCATTTGCCTCAATGCGGCTACGGGCATGTTGTCCCTTTAAGATATTTCATTATCGCTATTTATGTCGATGTATCATGGCGGAAGTGATTGTTGTTTTAATATTATCTGATCTCTTTCATCGTTTATGACTACTGGACACTCGTTACAAACTGCAATTACACCATCAAATACTCGCCGCTTATACCGGTGTGTTATTATATTTAGAATTCATTAAACACTAGAGGATATATCACTCGAATAGATGTAAATCCCACTTCGGGTATTTGATAGAAGAACAATTGATTGGTTTTACAGTATATACAACAATAATAATAATAATAATAATAATAATAATAAAGACTTTATTTAACGAGAGCATACTCATTTAACAAAAGTTAATCTACCATGAGGCCCTCAACATATATACAATCAAATGCAATCAAAAGATAGCACTATAAGTGAGAACTGCACATTGGAATAATATAGTAATGTAAAAGCTGAACAATAGAGAAACTATATTTAATATGTAATGGAATATGATGATATATGGAATTGGCTAGCAGAGTAGAAAATGGGAATGAGACAATTAATGATACTAGATCTATCTAACAATGTGCAGATTTGACTTGTAGTGGTATCTTCAAAATATGTATGAAATCAACTTAAGGACAGCAATTTTCCGATTCTAATAAATATAGCAATGTCAATACACGTTTATAATAACAGTAGAAGTACGCGACTAGTTTGAATTGTTATAGTTCCAACATAATATATGTACATATGGTCAATGGGAATGAACACTGGACCGCCTTAAGCACAGCTCTTCACTGATTTATTCCACAATCGAATCGCTTCCTCTTGGACCAGGCTTCAACTCCAACAGAACAGAAGTTTATAGACGGATCTGTTGTCCAGTGGTAACACGCTGGACTGGTAATCCAGGGATCGCAGGTTCGATCCACCGTCTGACCCTAATAAAATTAACAGTCTTTCAGATGGGACGTTAAATCGAGGTCTCGTGTCGGTGCTTTACACCGTGCACGTAAAAGAACCAGAGGAGATTCTGGAATGGGTCTCTGTCTGTATCATTGCACTATTCTCCAAAATCTAAAATGACTAATATCTTCAGGAGGCGTCGCTCATATGGGCAACCGGTAGCGACGATAAATAAACGTAAAACACACTTTATATTGAAACACTCCTAACCGCCACTGATGACATCTACTGAGGAGGGGACCTATATACATCCGCAAAATCGCATTGCCAACAATCAACTGTCCACAACATTTAAGTTTAAACGTTATTTATTTTACGATTGCGAAGCAAGTTTTAACAACTTATATTAATCACTCTCGTTGGCGCGGATGAAAGCGTATATGTGGTCATTCGTGTGGGAGGAAACCGGAGTACCCGGAGAAATCCCACATGTCCGGTCTGGCGACCACCGTACCATCTCACATACTTCCCGGTCCGAAGATCGAACCCGGGTTGCATTGGTGAGAAGCGAGCGCGCTGACCACTGCGCTAATCGGACAGGCACAGCATTTGTAGTTATTTTGTCACCGTACACATGCACGGACGTACATGCTGCCAAAACAATAATCCCCGAGTTTGTGTACACTATTTTATAAACTTGTAATAATATGAATGCATATCAATTGGGTAGAATAACGGAACACTTTCAAAACTACAATAGTTCAGGAAAGTATTGAAATGTGAAGCGTTGTTGCTCTCCGTAACTTGTGTTTTACTGTATTCAATATGATTTGGTTTAAACATTTTTATTTCTCAAGACACATCATTTACAAGCACACCATATACAATACATATACAATACATATACACTTATATCATGATGTGTGGATTGACATATACAATACAATACAATTATATCATGATATGTGGGTTGACTGGACAGCACACCGTATAACATACATATACAATTATATCATGATATGTGGTTGACTGGACAGCACACCGTATAACATACATATACAATTATATCATGATATGTGGGTTGACTGGACAGCACACCGTATAACATACATATACAATTATATCATGATATGTGGGTTGACTGGACAGCACACCGTATAACATACATATACAATTATATCATGATATGTGGGTTGACTGGACAGCACACCGTATAACATACATATACAATTATATCATGATATGGGGTTGACTGGACAGCACACCTAAACATACATATACAATTATATCATGATATGGGGTTGACTGGACAGCACACCGTATAACATACATATACAATATATCATGATATGTGGGTGACTGGACAGCACACCGTATAACATACATATACAATATATCATGATATGTGGGTTGACTGGACAGCACACCGTATAACATACATATACAATTATATCATGATATGTGGGTTGACGGACAGCACACCGTATAACATACATATACAATTATATCATGATATGTGGGTTGACTGGACAGCACACCGTATAACATACATATACAATTATATCATGATATGTGGGTTGACTGGACAGCACACCGTATAACATACATATACAATTATATCATGATATGTGGGTTGACTGGACAGCACACCGTATAACATACATATACAATTATATCATGATATGTGGGTTGACTGGACAGCACACCGTATAACATACATATACAATTATATCATGATATGTGGGTTGACTGGACAGCACACCGTATAACATACATATACAATTATATCATGATATGTGGGTTGACTGGACAGCACACCGTATAACATACATATACAATTATATCATGATATGTGGGTTGACTGGACAGCACACCGTATAACATACATATACAATTATATCATGATATGTGGGTTGACTGGACAGCACACCGTATAACATACATATACAATTATATCATGATATGTGGGTTGACTGGACAGCACACCGTATAACATACATATACAATTATATCATGATATGTGGGTTGACTGGACAGCACACCGTATAACATACATATACAATTATATCATGATATGTGGGTTGACTGGACAGCACACCGTATAACATACATATACAATTATATCATGATATGTGGGTTGACTGGACAGCACACCGTATAACATACATATACAATTATATCATGATATGTGGGTTGACTGGACAGCACACCGTATAACATACATATACAATTATATCATGATATGTGGGTTGACTGGACAGCACACCGTATAACATACATATACAATTATATCATGATATGTGGGTTGACTGGAACGCTAAATGCTTATATTGTAATCCTATGATTTGGGCTTGATATGGTTGTTTGTTTCTGTATTTAGCAAGAAGTGTGTGGTTTGCAATTTGGACAAACAACATAAACTTCAAAATGCGCATAGCTATATTTTTTAATTTGCTTGGGGCAGTTGGCCTCTGCTCGAACCAAAACATCATATTATTTTTTTAGAAAGATAAAAGTGTGCACTGTACGCGATTGCCACCCGTAATGATACATGCTAATTGTTATCTACGTACATTAACCCTTTCAACCCCAAGTAACTGACATGGACTGGTGCATGCTATTTTTAGACCAATAAATTAATAAGAAAATTACATTTGGACCAGTTCATTTATCAAAATGGGTAATTTTATCTAAAAATAGTAATAATTATTACTGGCAAAAAAGTGCAGATCCTGATGAGACGGCTCGTTACGAGCCGGCTCATCTGGATCTACACTTTCCATAAGCCTATTTAGAGGCCTGTGGGGTTGAAAGGGTTAAACCAACATTAAAATAAGTTTTGTGTCACGTTTCCCGACCCTGGTCCCAATATTATATTAAAAAAATTATCAATATTTTCTACATTTCCAAATAATGATAGCTTAGCTGTAATAATAAGAAACAACTGCCAGACATCAATTTCTACACAAACACATCTTTAATGAATTCAATGTCTAGACTATGCTGCCATAGCAAATTTAAATAGTCATTTAAATGCGAAACATACACTAATAATGTTCCTCTAGTATACTGTACCTAAAAATCGAATAATTCTCTATCTCAACAATAATAGTACTACAATGTTTATTATTTACAACATATCATGTTACTCAAGTCTCGTAAATATTTGTTACCGTAAGCCTCATTCTTTCATGTATGCATGTGAAATGAGAGAATTAAATGTGTTTTTGACTTTGACTTGACTAATAATGTTCCATAATTTAAAATAGTTTGTCTAATTGTAACATTGTTCTGTTCTTTTGTCTGTAATACTCGCAATTTATCTACATGTAACTATGTTTAATTGTGTTACTGTACCATATTCAAACTACTAGTTAACTACTATTAATAGCCACACACATGTATATTGCTGATTTGCCATAATAATCGAACACTTTGAATTAAAACATATTCAGTGCGAACCACAGGCACCAGACACAAAAATAAAATTGTTGGCCTATGGTCATATAGTAAGTAATGTTTACTATACATAATAGTAAACACTATATGACCATAGGCCAATTTTGTGTGTGTGTCTGGTGCCTGTGGTTCGAACCGTTGCACATGTAATGTATATATATATATATATTATATTATATATATATATGCAAATTAATGTTGACGGTTCTGTAGTCCATTGGTTAACATGTCGGACTGGTAATGCAGGGATCGCAGGTTCGATCCCCAGTCTGACCCTAACACAATTAATATTCTTTCAGATCGGACATTAAGCCGAGGTCTCGTGTCGGTGCTTTACACTGTGCATGTAAAAGAACCAGAGGAGACTCTGGAATGGGTCTATGTCTGTATCATTGCACTATCGTCCACAAATTCTAAAAATTCTAAAATTACTAATCTCTTCAGGAGGCGTCGCTCATATGGGCAACCGGTAGCGACGATAAATAAACGTAAAAAGCACACGGTTCTGTCGTTTGAAACAACTAGTATTCTAGCGTCTAATGTACAGCGTCGTACCGAGATCCTTACTTGTTGAAGCTAAATCAACACCATGTCGGGGGTGCATACGTTTATTTATCACCCTGCCCTGTTTTATGAGCCTAGTGCAAGGCATATAAGATGATCCAATCTCCAAAGTGTCCATGATTCGTTTATACATGCTCGGTGTCTAGCATCGATACTCGAGATCTCTGGGTTTTTCTTGTTTGTTTTTTTTTCTTAAACTTTATTTATTTTACGATTGCGAAACAAGCCGTAACAACTTATATTAACCACTCTCGTTGGCGCGGATGACAGCTTATTTGAGGTCATTCGTATGGAAGGAAACAGGAATACCCGGAGAAAACCCACATATCCGATCTGGCGACTACCGTACCACATTACATACTTCCCAGTCCGAGGATCGAACCAGAGTTGTATTGGTGAGAAGCGAGCGTGCTAACAACTGCGCCAATCGGACAACCTCGGTTTATAGTCTCATCTGAAACACTGTTAATATTATTAGGGTCGAGCGGGGCATCGAACCAATGAACAACTGGGCATACATCCGTTTATATGTTGACTTTATCTTAAAGCGGCTCATTCATACGTCACTGCATGGTTGGTATGTATGTTCAATGTCTTTTATATCTTTTATAAAGACATGTCTACTTAATTTAGAAACGAATTGCTGATTGTTGGTGAAAGTATTTATTTATCTGTTATCTTTAAATGTAAGTAAAAATTTACAAACTATAAAATATAGTTGTCTCAAATCGCAAAATCTTTACTTTGATTTGTGTATTTATTTACCCCCTTGAGGCATTTTCCGCATATCCCTCATAATATTGATACAGATTTGTCTAACTGTTTATTTTGTGTTTATTGTTTGGATTTCGCTCATATCAAGTGGGTTATTTCACATAATACTGGGATATTCCCTATCAATAGAAGTGATACAATAATATTGATGGACCATACAGCTTTATACAACCGAATTGTACAGACAGTGTACCGTTAATTGAATGAACACGAAATCTAATTACCTTTGATCATTTCATAAGTGGCTTAAATTTAATCTCATTTCCAGTTAAAAAGAGATGATAAGGGGGAATATCCTGTACATCGTAAACTGTTACTTTTTCTGTTGGATGTTACCCAGGAAACCGCAACAAAAATATACGTTGCGTAATGAGTTGCTTATCGTATTACTATGTGCATTACACTGTCGTTTCGTTATATAATGCAATTAAATTACATATGAATAGAAAGATTTACTATATATTAATATGCCAACATCGTATGACACACCCACCCCACTGAAATGGCTCCTGCGAACCAGATGATGACAACTTAGGTCATACGGCGCTGTTATTAGTGGAGGAAAACATCAGGAAAACACCCGAGTAGAACCACCAGCCTTCCGCAAGCGAGAGGGATATATTCCCCACAGGATATACATCGCCGTCACCTGTGGGATTCGAACCTACAGATGTGAGACAAAACTTAATTGAGGTCAACAACCGTAACCACATGGAAACGGGTGCCCCGTACCCCTCAAGTCTTCACGGTGTACCTATCTCAGTGAGGTAATACTATGTGTTGCAATACAATAACGTGATACAGGGGGCATAACTCTAGAATAAATTGTCGAACCTGCATGTTCACGCAATGTGTGCTTGTCCACGTGGTGCCGAAGAGATGAATACCTAGTTAATCGGATGGTAAACTGTATTCGCATCTTAATGTCACACTATTGTAACATTACAAACGTAAACTACAACAGTATCGTAACATTACAAACGTAAACTACAACACTATTGTAACATTACAAGCGTAAACTACAACAGTATCGTAATATTACTAACGTAAACTACAACACTATTGTAACATTACAAGCGTAAACTACAACAGTATCGTAACATTACAAACGTAAACTACAACAGTATCGTAACGTTAAAAACGTAAACTACAACAGTATCGTAACATTACAAGCGTAAACTACAACACTACTGTAACATTACAAACGTAAATTACAACAGTATCGTAACATTACAAACGTAAACGACAAGAGTATCGAAACATTACAAACGTAAACTACAACACTACTGTAACATAACAAACGTACATTACAACAGTATCGTAACATTACAAACGTAAACGACAACAGTATCGTAGCATAACAAACGTAAACTACAACACTATTGTAACATTACAAACGTAAACTACAACAGTATCGTAACATTACAAACGTAAACTACAACAGTATCGTAACATTACAAACGTAAACTACAACAGTATCGCAACATTACAAACGTAAACTACAACAGTATCGTAACATTACAAACGTAAACGACAACAGTATCGCAACATTACAAACGTAAACGACAACAGTATCGCAACATTACAAACGTAAACTACAACAGTATCGTAACATTACAAACGTAAACTACAACAGTATCGTAACATTACAAACGTAAACTACAACAGTATCGCAACATTACAAACGTAAACTACAACAGTATCGTAACATTACAAACGTAAACGACAACAGTATCGCAACATTACAAACGTAAACGACAACAGTATCGCAACATTACAAACGTAAACTACAACAGTATCGTAACATTACAAACGTAAACTACAACAGTATCGTAACATTACAAACGTAAACTACAACAGTATCGCAACATTACAAACGTAAACTACAACAGTATCGCAACATTACAAACGTAAACTACAACAGTATCGTAACATTACAAACGTAAACTACACTAATCTTGTAACATTACAAACGTAAACTACAACAGTATCGTAACATTACAAACGTAATCTACAACAGTATCGTAACATTACAAACGTAAACGACAACACTATTGTAACATTACAAACGTAAACTACAACAGTATCGTAACATTACAAACGTAAACTACAACAGTATAGTAACATTACAAACGTAAACTACAACAGTATCGCAACATTACAAACATAAACTACAACAGTATCGTAACATTACAAACGTAAACGACAACAGTATCGCAACATTACAAACGTAAACTACAACAGTATCGTAGCATTTCAAACGTAAACTACACTAATATTGTAACATTACAAACGTAAACTACAACGGTATCGTAACATTTCAAACGTAAACTACAACAGTATCGTAACATTACAAATGTAAACTACAACGGTATCGCAACATTACAAACGTAAACTACAACACTATGGTAACATTACAAACGTAAACTACAACAATATCGTAATATTACAAACGTAAACTACAACAGTATCGCAACATTACAAGCGTAAACTACAACAGTATCGTAACATTACAATCGCAAACTACAACACTATTGTAACATTACAAACGTAAACTACAACAGTATCGTAGCATTACAAGCGTAAACTACAACAGTATTGTAACATTACAAGCGTAAACTACAACAGTATCGTAACATTACAATCGCAAACTACAACAGTATTGTAACATTACAAACGTAAACGACAACAGTATCGCAACATTACAAGCGCAAACTACAACAGTATCGTAACATCACAAACGTAAACGACAACAGTATCGTAGCATTACAAGCGTAATCTACACTAATCTTGTAACATTACAAACGTAAACTACAACAGTATCGTAACATTACAAACGTAATCTACAACAGTATCGTAACATTACAAACGTAAACGACAACAGTATCTTAACATTACAAACGTAAACTACAACAGTATCGCAACATTACAAACGTAAACTACAACAGTATCGTAACATTACAAACGTAAACTACAACAGTATCGCAACATTACAAACGTAAACTACAACAGTATCGTAACATTACAAACGTAAACTACACTAATCTTGTAACATTACAAACGTAAACTACAACAGTATCGTAACATTACAAACGTAATCTACAACAGTATCGTAACATTACAAACGTAAACGACAACACTATTGTAACATTACAAACGTAAACTACAACAGTATCGTAACATTACAAACGTAAACTACAACAGTATAGTAACATTACAAACGTAAACGACAACAGTATCGCAACATTACAAACGTAAACTACAACAGTATCGTAGCATTGCAAACGTAAACTACACTAATATTGTAACATTACAAACGTAAACTACAACGGTATCGTAACATTTCAAACGTAAACTACAACAGTATCGTAACATTACAAATGTAAACTACAACGGTATCGCAACATTACAAACGTACACTACAACACTATTGTAACATTACAAACGTAAACTACAACAATATCGTAATATTACAAACGTAAACTACAACAGTATCGCAACATTACAAGCGTAAACTACAACAGTATCGTAACATTACAATCGCAAACTACAACAGTATCGTAGCATTACAAGCGTAAACTACAACAGTATTGTAACATTACAAGCGTAAACTACAACAGTATCGTAACATTACAATCGCAAACTACAACAGTATTGTAACATTACAAACGTAAACGACAACAGTATCGCAACATTACAAGCGCAAACTACAACAGTATCGTAACATCACAAACGTAAACGACAACAGTATCGTAGCATTACAAGCGTAATCTACACTAATCTTGTAACATTACAAACGTAAACTACAACAGTATCGTAACATTACAAACGTAATCTACAACAGTATCGTAACATAACAAACGTAAACTACAACAGTATAGCAACATTACAAACGTAAATGACAACAGTATCGTAACATTACAAACGCAAACTACAAAAATATCGCAACATTACAAACGTACACTACAACAGTATCGCAACATTACAAGCGCAAACTACAACAGTATCGAAACATTACAAACGTAAACTACAACAGTATCGTAGCATTACAAGCGTAATCTACACTAATCTTGTAACATTACAAACGTAAACTACAACAGTATCGTAACATTACAAACGTAATCTACAACAGTATCGTAACATAACAAACGTAAACTACAACAGTATAGCAACATTACAAACGTAAATGACAACAGTATCGTAACATTACAAACGTAATCTACAACAGTATCGTAACATTACAAACGTAAACGACAACACTATTGTAACATTACAAACGTAAACTACAACAGTATCGTAACATTACAAACGTAAACTACAACAGTATAGTAACATTACAAACGTAAACTACAACAGTATCACAACATTACAAACATAAACTACAACAGTATCGTAACATTACAAACGTAAACGACAACAGTATCGCAACATTACAAACGTAAACTACAACAGTATCGTAGCATTTCAAACGTAAACTACACTAATATTGTAACATTACAAACGTAAACTACAACGGTATCGTAACATTTCAAACGTAAACTACAACAGTATCGTAACATTACAAATGTAAACTACAACGGTATCGCAACATTACAAACGTAAACTACAACACTATGGTAACATTACAAACGTAAACTACAACAATATCGTAATATTACAAACGTAAACGACAACAGTATCGCAACATTACAAGCGTAAACTACAACAGTATCGTAACATTACAATCGCAAACTACAACACTATTGTAACATTACAAACGTAAACTACAACAGTATCGTAGCATTACAAGCGTAAACTACAACAGTATTGTAACATTACAAGCGTAAACTACAACAGTATCGTAACATTACAATCGCAAACTACAACAGTATTGTAACATTACAAACGTAAACGACAACAGTATCGCAACATTACAAGCGCAAACTACAACAGTATCGTAACATCACAAACGTAAACGACAACAGTATCGTAGCATTACAAGCGTAATCTACACTAATCTTGTAACATTACAAACGTAAACTACAACAGTATCGTAACATTACAAACGTAATCTACAACAGTATCGTAACATTACAAACGTAAACGACAACAGTATCTTAACATTACAAACGTAAACTACAACAGTATCGCAACATTACAAACGTAAACTACAACAGTATCGTAACATTACAAACGTAAACTACAACAGTATCGCAACATTACAAACGTAAACTACAACAGTATCGTAACATTACAAACGTAAACTACACTAATCTTGTAACATTACAAACGTAAACTACAACAGTATCGTAACATTACAAACGTAATCTACAACAGTATCGTAACATTACAAACGTAAACGACAACACTATTGTAACATTACAAACGTAAACTACAACAGTATCGTAACATTACAAACGTAAACTACAACAGTATAGTAACATTACAAACGTAAACGACAACAGTATCGCAACATTACAAACGTAAACTACAACAGTATCGTAGCATTGCAAACGTAAACTACACTAATATTGTAACATTACAAACGTAAACTACAACGGTATCGTAACATTTCAAACGTAAACTACAACAGTATCGTAACATTACAAATGTAAACTACAACGGTATCGCAACATTACAAACGTACACTACAACACTATTGTAACATTACAAACGTAAACTACAACAATATCGTAATATTACAAACGTAAACTACAACAGTATCGCAACATTACAAGCGTAAACTACAACAGTATCGTAACATTACAATCGCAAACTACAACAGTATCGTAGCATTACAAGCGTAAACTACAACAGTATTGTAACATTACAAGCGTAAACTACAACAGTATCGTAACATTACAATCGCAAACTACAACAGTATTGTAACATTACAAACGTAAACGACAACAGTATCGCAACATTACAAGCGCAAACTACAACAGTATCGTAACATCACAAACGTAAACGACAACAGTATCGTAGCATTACAAGCGTAATCTACACTAATCTTGTAACATTACAAACGTAAACTACAACAGTATCGTAACATTACAAACGTAATCTACAACAGTATCGTAACATAACAAACGTAAACTACAACAGTATAGCAACATTACAAACGTAAATGACAACAGTATCGTAACATTACAAACGCAAACTACAAAAATATCGCAACATTACAAACGTACACTACAACAGTATCGCAACATTACAAGCGCAAACTACAACAGTATCGAAACATTACAAACGTAAACGACAACAGTATCGTAGCATTACAAGCGTAATCTACACTAATCTTGTAACATTACAAACGTAAACTACAACAGTATCGTAACATTACAAACGTAATCTACAACAGTATCGTAACATAACAAACGTAAACTACAACAGTATAGCAACATTACAAACGTAAATGACAACAGTATCGTAACATTACAAACGTAATCTACAACAGTATCGTAACATTACAAACGTAAACGACAACACTATTGTAACATTACAAACGTAAACTACAACAGTATCGTAACATTACAAACGTAAACTACAACAGTATAGTAACATTACAAACGTAAACTACAACAGTATCACAACATTACAAACATAAACTACAACAGTATCGTAACATTACAAACGTAAACGACAACAGTATCGCAACATTACAAACGTAAACTACAACAGTATCGTAGCATTTCAAACGTAAACTACACTAATATTGTAACATTACAAACGTAAACTACAACGGTATCGTAACATTTCAAACGTAAACTACAACAGTATCGTAACATTACAAATGTAAACTACAACGGTATCGCAACATTACAAACGTAAACTACAACACTATGGTAACATTACAAACGTAAACTACAACAATATCGTAATATTACAAACGTAAACTACAACAGTATCGCAACATTACAAGCGTAAACTACAACAGTATCGTAACATTACAATCGCAAACTACAACACTATTGTAACATTACAAACGTAAACTACAACAGTATCGTAGCATTACAAGCGTAAACTACAACAGTATTGTAACATTACAAGCGTAAACTACAACAGTATCGTAACATTACAATCGCAAACTACAACAGTATCGTAACATTACAAACGTAAACGACAACAGTATCGCAACATTACAAGCGCAAACTACAACAGTATCGTAACATCACAAACGTAAACGACAACAGTATCGTAGCATTACAAGCGTAATCTACACTAATCTTGTAACATTACAAACGTAAACTACAACAGTATCGTAACATTACAAACGTAATCTACAACAGTATCGTAACATTACAAACGTAAACGACAACAGTATCTTAACATTACAAACGTAAACTACAACAGTATCGCAACATTACAAACGTAAACTACAACAGTATCGTAACATTACAAACGTAAACTACAACAGTATCGCAACATTACAAACGTAAACTACAACAGTATCGTAACATTACAAACGTAAACTACACTAATCTTGTAACATTACAAACGTAAACTACAACAGTATCGTAAAATTCAAAACGTAATCTACAACAGTATCGTAACATTACAAACGTAAACGACAACACTATTGTAACATTACAAACGTAAACTACAACAGTATCGTAACATTACAAACGTAAACTACAACAGTATAGTAACATTACAAACGTAAACGACAACAGTATTGCAACATTACAAACGTAAACTACAACAGTATCGTAGCATTGCAAACGTAAACTACACTAATATTGTAACATTACAAACGTAAACTACAACGGTATCGTAACATTTCAAACGTAAACTACAACAGTATCGTAACATTACAAATGTAAACTACAACGGTATCGCAACATTACAAACGTAAACTACAACAATATCGTAATATTACAAACGTAAACTACAACAGTATCGCAACATTACAAGCGTAATCTACAACAGTATCGTAACATTACAATCGCAAACTACAACACTATTGTAACATTACAAACGTAAACTACAACAGTATCGCAACATTACAAGCGTAAACTACAACAGTATTGTAACATTACAAGCGTAAACTACAACAGTATCGTAACATTACAATCGCAAACTACAACAGTATTGTAACATTACAAACGTAAACGACAACAGTATCGCAACATTACAAGCGCAAACTACAACAGTATCGTAACATTACAAACGTAAACTACAACAGTATAGTAACATTACAAACGTAAACGACAACAGTATCGCAACATTACAAACGTAAACTACAACAGTATCGTAGCATTGCAAACGTAAACTACACTAATATTGTAACATTACAAACGTAAACTACAACGGTATCGTAACATTTCAAACGTAAACTACAACAGTATCGTAACATTACAAATGTAAACTACAACGGTATCGCAACATTACAAACGTAAACTACAACACTATTGTAACATTACAAACGTAGACTACAACAATATCGTAATATTACAAACGTAAACTACAACAGTATCGCAACATTACAAGCGTAAACTACAACAGTACATTACAAACGTAAACGACAACAGTATCGCAACATTACAAGCGCAAACTACAACAGTATCGTAACATCACAAACGTAAACGACAACAGTATCGTAGCATTACAAGCGTAATCTACACTAATCTTGTAACATTACAAACGTAAACTACAACAGTATCGTAACATTACAAACGTAATCTACAACAGTATCGTAACATAACAAACGTAAACTACAACAGTATAGCAACATTACAAACGTAAATGACAACAGTATCGTAACATTACAAACGCAAACTACAAAAATATCGCAACATTACAAACGTACACTACAACAGTATCGCAACATTACAAGCGCAAACTACAACAGTATCGAAACATTACAAACGTAAACGACAACAGTATCGTAGCATTACAAGCGTAAACTACACTAATCTTGTAACATTACAAACGTAAACTACAACAGTATCGTAACATTACAAACGTAATCTACAACAGTATCGTAACATAACAAACGTAAACTACAACAGTATAGCAACATTACAAACGTAAATACAACAGTATCGTAACATTACAAACGTAAACTACAACAGTATCGTAACATTACAAACGTAAACTACAACAGTATTGTAACATTACAAACGTAAACTACAACAGTATCGTAACATTACAAACGTAAACTACAACAGTATCGTAACATTACAAACGTAAACTACAACAATATCGCAACATTACAAACATAAACTACAACAGTATCGTAACATTACAAACGTAAACGACAACAGTATCGCAACATTACAAACGTAAACTACAACAGTATCGTAGCATTTCAAACGTAAACTACACTAATATTGTAACATTACAAACGTAAACTACAACAGTATCGTAACATTTCAAACGTAAACTACAACAGTATCGTAACATTACAAATGTAAACTACAACGGTATCGCAACATTACAAACGTAAACTACAACACTATTGTAACATTACAAACGTAAACTACAACAATATCGTAATATTACAAACGTAAACTACAACAGTATCGCAACATTACAAGCGTAAACTACAACAGTATCGTAACATTACAATCGCAAACTACAACACTATTGTAACATTACAAACGTAAACTACAACAGTATCGTAGCATTACAAGCGTAAACTACAACAGTATTGTAACATTACAAGCGTAAACTACAACAGTATCGTAACATTACAATCGCAAACTACAACAGTATTGTAACATTACAAACGTAAACGACAACAGTATCGCAACATTACAAGCGCAAACTACAACAGTATCGTAACATCACAAACGTAAACGACAACAGTATCGTAGCATTACAAGCGTAATCTACACTAATCTTGTAACATTACAAACGTAAACTACAACAGTATCGTAACATTACAAACGTAATCTACAACAGTATCGTAACATTACAAACGTAAACGACAACAGTATCTTAACATTACAAACGTAAACTACAACAGTATCGCAACATTACAAACGTAAACTACAACAGTATCGTAACATTACAAACGTAACCTACAACAGTATCGCAACATTACAAACGTAAACTACAACAGTATCGTAACATTACAAACGTAAACTACACTAATCTTGTAACATTACAAACGTAAACTACAACAGTATCGTAAAATTCAAAACGTAATCTACAACAGTATCGTAACATTACAAACGTAAACGACAACACTATTGTAACATTACAAACGTAAACTACAACAGTATCGTAACATTACAAACGTAAACTACAACAGTATAGTAACATTACAAACGTAAACGACAACAGTATTGCAACATTACAAACATAAACTACAACAGTATCGTAACATTACAAACGTAAACGACAACAGTATCGCAACATTACAAACGTAAACTACAACAGTATCGTAGCATTTCAAACGTAAACTACACTAATATTGTAACATTACAAACGTAAACTACAACTGTATCGTAACATTACAAACGTAAACTACAACAGTATCGTAACATTACAAACGTAAACTACAACAATATCGCAACATCACAAACGTAAACTACAACACTATCGCAACATTACAAACGTAAACTACAACAATATCGTAACATTACAAACGTAAACGACAACAGTATCGCAACATTACAAGCGTAAACTACAACAGTATCGTAACATTACAATCGCAAACTACAACACTATTGTAACATTACAAACGTAAACTACAACAGTATCGTAGCATTACAAGCGTAAACTACAACAGTATTGTAACATTACAAGCGTAAACTACAACAGTATCGTAACATTACAATCGCAAACTACAACAGTATTGTAACATTACAAACGTAAACGACAACAGTATCGCAACATTACAAGCGCAAACTACAACAGTATCGTAACATCACAAACGTAAACGACAACAGTATCGTAGCATTACAAGCGTAATCTACACTAATCTTGTAACATTACAAACGTAAACTACAACAGTATCGTAACATTACAAACGTAATCTACAACAGTATCGTAACATTACAAACGTAAACGACAACAGTATCTTAACATTACAAACGTAAACTACAACAGTATCGCAACATTACAAACGTAAACTACAACAGTATCGTAACATTACAAACGTAAACTACAACAGTATCGCAACATTACAAACGTAAACTACAAC
>CM026393.1:30488282-30559251 GCA_014843695.1 Archivesica marissinica
TCTAGAGGTGTATTAAAGATGGTACTATTTGGAGGTAGTCAAGATACAGAAGAAACTTCCTTTCTATGGGCGTACATAACGTCACACCGATACATGAGACATCGGTTTATAGTTCCATCTGAAAGACTGACTGACCCTATTATTAGAGTCGGTTTATAGTTCCATCTGAAAGACTGACCCTATTATTGGAGTCGGTTTATAGTTCCATCTGAAAGTCTGACCCTATTATTGGAGTCGGTTTATAGTTCCATCTGAAAGACTGACCCTATTATTAGAGTCGTGCGGTGGATCGAACGTGCGGTCATTGGATTCGCAGTCCAACGTGTTGACCACTGGACCACTCACCCGTCTATATAATATCTGCCTCCCTAAACAATATACCTTATTTATAAAGACCAGTAACTATTTTGATATATCTGTAACATGTTCCCTAGCCTGGGTTCCAGTCTGTCGATTTTTCACGTTTTAACTTCTGGCAAAATGACGTTGATGTGATCAGAAACTCAATATGCCCCAATTAATATTATCGGTGTTAAAATATATTTATTTGACTGTCCAGGCAAAATATATCACGCCTGTTCCCAGGCTACATGTTCCCTTGCAACTTCATCTAAGTAGCATAGTAAATTCAAACTGACTTAGAATCATCATTTGAAAACGTTTCAGATTCGTAGACGATATAATAGAAAATAACGCTGTCCGCACGCATTGCAACAGTTGTATAACATTTTATTCCAAAACTACTGCTGTTACACAATTCAGTTATGGATTATAAGCCAAGTACGGTATCACTTGAATGCTTAACCCGTTGGTTTGCATACAACCGTGAAAATCATTACTTTAGATTATTAATCCAACAAATAATATTTTTCTAACGGTCAGAGAACAGCCGCATTACCAGAGAATGACAAATATAAATTTAACATAATAATGTCGCTAAATGGATTGGCTTTTATTTGATTTGTGCTCAATCTAAATTCTAAATGTTATTGTATTATTGTATGAACCTTTTTTGAATAAAGGAATTGTTTTATATATTATGTTCCGATTTACTTATTACCCAAACTATTTTCGCCTGATTTATTTACCTACGGTCTTAGATTTTTGACGATTCTCTTCAAATTACAACAAATGTGTTGATCTAATGTATATTCCATTTTCTCATTCGATTAACAAATTTGATTAAATCTGACTTTACCACTACGGTTAATTCTCTAAAGAAATACAATCAACAACCTCTTTGGTTATTGGCGTAATAAAACCACGCCCACCGTCCAATCAGGTTCATGCGCTAGGAGCAAGTGAGCATGCGCAAAAGATGTCAATATCGCTAACAACTAATAACGCGATCGAACACTGTAATGAAAATGAGACACTTCAAATGACAGAGAGTTAATGTGGCTATATTAGCTATATTATACAGATATAGAATATTATATCTATAACTGATGACAATAATATCATTTGTGGATGGCTCCAATAGAAACGAGCTGGATAATTGAGTTTTTAAAAGGTGGCTCAAGACACACTTGGTTGCAACGAACATTGGAGCTATTAACGAATATACTTGACTTATTTCTAGATTCGTATCGGCGGGATTCACATCTTTGTGTGTTTGCTTGCGATGCAGTTAAGAATAAAATGCATAATCCCATAAGTACATACCGGAATGGTTAAATATTAATTGCTGGTTTAATATTAGGATATATTTATTATTCGAAATTACATTTCATATTGTGTGATTTATAGTGAGTAGAACAGGGAATACGTATTGTGTTGAATCTGAAATTAAATATACGTTGCTCGTGGATATGCCGTCAACGGACGCAGCAGACAAAGACAGTCTTGGCATAGCACACACTTGGAAATACAAAGACTGTCACATGTACGAGAAGGGTATGGAAGCTCCAATTGAAAACGGTCCGATGAGAATGTCGAATGCAAAAACTGAGGATAAG
Organism: Archivesica marissinica; assembly: GCA_014843695.1. NCBI lineage: Eukaryota > Metazoa > Mollusca > Bivalvia > Venerida > Vesicomyidae > Archivesica > Archivesica marissinica. Next base: position 30,490,241 of record CM026393.1, read on the forward strand.
TCTGAGTTTGATGAATTAAACTTGACTGGACAAATGATTCATGTAGACAACGATAGTTGTGAAAATGGTAGTCGTTTAAGACAAGTTGAATTGAGATTGCATGATAGTAATGTGGAGAAAAGACAAGTTGAATTGCGACTGCATGATAGTAATGTGGAGAAAAGACAAGTTGAATTGCGACTGCATGATAGTAATATGGAGAAACGAAGTTGTATTGAAGAAAGCGACAGTAACAAAAACAATGAGAAAGTGTCACTGGATAAACGAGAAATGGAATCTAACAATAACCATAGTGTTGAAGAGGTAGAGGATGTTGATAAAGTTAGAACCACCGCTTTTTCAGTGACAGACATTTTGGACCCTAACAAGTTTGTTGGCTGCAACAGTGTACCAAGGGTCTGGCATCCTTGGATCCGGGATGAAGGTGTTAGAGACTATTCAAGAACAAACCTGGAAAGGGAACGAGATACGTGCCAATCTCATAATAAAGGTTGGTATAAACTATTTATTGCATACATTTCATAGAATTATGAGATATTTATACAATGATTGTTGTGTGATTTGTTGTTGTTTACTTGTCGTGGGTATATAGGATTCTTATAGCGTGCACCTTAAAATGAAATGTCTAGGTTATATGTTAAATTGTTATAGATTCATGCTTATGCTTATGCATGGCATTATACGTAGATCTTGTAATTTGTATGAACATTGCTGCTTATGGATGTTACACGTAGAGATTGTATGAACATTGCGTATGGATGTTACACGTAGATATTGTATGGACATTGCGTATGGGTGTCACACGTAGAGAGTGTATGAACATTGCTTATGGATGTTACACGTATGGATTGTATGGACATTGCGTATGGGTGTCACACGTAGAGAGTGTATGAACATTGCTTATGGATGTTACACGTAGAGATTGTATGAGCATTGCGTATGGATGTTACACGTAGAGATTGTATGAACATTGCGCATGGATGTTACACGTAGAGATTGTATGAACATTGCGTATGGATGTTACACGTAGAGATTGTATGAACATTGCGTATGGGTGTTACACGTAGAGATTGTATGAACATTGCTTATGGGTGTTATACGTAGAGATTGTATGAACATTGCTTATGGGTGTTACACGTAGAGATTGTATGAACATAGCTTATGGATGTTACACGTAGAGATTGTATGAACATTGCGTATGGGTGTTACACGTAGAGATTGTATGAACATTGCTTATGGGTGTTACACGTAGAGAGTGTATGGACATTGCGTATGGGTGTCACACGTAGAGAGTGTATGTACATTGCGTTTGGGTGTTACACGTAGAGATTGTATGAGCAATGCTTTTATTGTCGTTGAAAAATGTTAACGTCAAAACTAAAGTCACATGAAATTATGGAGAATAATGGCATGGTAAATGTAATCTTAAAGCAAACTCTAGGGGATAGATACTCGGTGGATAGGCCATTATGACATCAATTAGCAATGTACTCTCAAACAGAAACATAGTTAAAACATAATGAGCTTATCAATGTGTCGATTCTATACATATGAAACATATTCATTGAAGCGGAATTTACCACATTCATTATTAATACACTTCTCTTTAAGTAATTATGTGAACATGTCAATGAACTAGACAGTGAAGCTGTTTCCAATTCATAATTAATTGGATATTTGTCATCCGTAAACACTTCGATTATGCTTCGCAGTGGTAATATATAAACACAAGTGCGTCTTATAAACACGACGAGTATGCGTGTGATTGAATTCTGAATTCCAAATGCAAACAACGCGGAATACACCAGTTATAATGGCGCTTGGAACAACACACTCAATACCGAGTTATGTATGTGTTCTGTCACTGAACATAATTTGAATTTCGTATTTTTCTTTTTTAAAATAAGAACTGTATGCATTCTATGCTGAATATAGTCATTGTTGGATATTGTATTCCGTAGTAAACACAAGGTTGTATTAATCGCAAATGTGTCCATATCGTCAAAGTCACAGTAATGATAGACAGTTTCATATTACCTCCCTTGTCAGATAAAGTCCGATTTATCCCGTATAGTGATCCCTTTAGTTCCAACTTTGGAACTGCGTCGTGATAGCGCAGTGGATGCGCATTCGCTTCAGGTGCTGCCGAACTGCCCGGACTTCGAACCTCGCTGGAGCCGTTACGATTGTGCCCTTAGGCAAGGCATTTAAATTTCACATTGCCTCTTCTCTCTCCTTCATGGCGATGGATTCCTCTCGAGAGTGATTAATATAAGTTGAAAGAACTTGTTTCGCAATCGAGCTAAAATAAATTTGTATAAACTTGGTTTTCATTGTTGTTTCCTAATCAGATGTTGCGGTATGATAAATGTAACTTTATCAAAATCATGTTAATTATTTGGTAACCAATTTGGACAGTATAGTATAATATTATATTAAATATATAGTGTGATATCTGTCGAGATATAATAATTTAATAAGATGGGACAACGGATGAAAATGTATAGCATGTGGTGGAAAGGAAAATGATAAAAACAATTGAAACCAAATTTAAGAGGATAAATGTACTTTTACGAGTAGTCAGGGGCAGTAACTGGCTAATGTTTCTCAGTGCGTTAGTTAGACACTATATGCCGTGCATGGAAATAGTGAGACCCAGCTAGACAATAAGGCAAACCACATAATTATATTCAAAATAAGATAAATGTACATCGATAACAGGACCGTCTCACGTCGAGCTGTTGATCTCTCGGTTATAAAAATTAAGTTCAATAACGCCTTCCTTTTTCTTTCTTCATAGTGTATACATATCACGGGACACATTTACATTCCATATTTAACGTGTCTTTATTCGTTTACTTATTCTGTGCTGCACGCCGACATATTCAAAGCAGCAGGTGGTTAGAAATCGCCAATTACGTCTCTATCTTTCAATAAATATTTAGAGTTTAAGTAAAACGTTTGGTTTAAACATATGTATTCATTCCTAATGTACAGTACATATATATTGTATATAGAATGAAACTGAATTTAATCAAAAGTTTAAAGCGTAAAACGTTTGAAGATCGATCCCAACCTGAACTATTGTTTTGGTGAAATTACTATTTGTTAAAACACAAAGGTAGATGCAATGTTATTTTCCATTTGAAAAACAAACAGCAGAAGACAAGTTGTGTGCACCTGAAACGTTCAGAAAACATGTTGTATGCACCTGAAACTTTCAAAGACAAGTTGTGTGCACCTGAAACGTTCAGAAAACATGTTGTATGCACCTGAAACTTTCAAAGACAAATTGTGTGCACCTGAAACTTTCCGAAGACAAGTTGTGTGCATCTGAAACTTTCAGAAGACAAGTTGTGTGCACCTGCAACTTTCAGAAGACAAGTTGTGTGCACCTGCAATTTTCAGAAGACATTTTGTGTGCATCTGAAACTTTCAGAAGACAAGTTGTGTGCACCTGCAACTTTCAGAAGACAAGTTGTGTGCACCTGCAACTTTCAGAAGACATGTTGTGTGCACCTGCAACTTTCAAAGACAAGTTGTGTGCACCTGAAACGTTCAGAAAACATGTTGTATGCACCTGAAACTTTCAAAGACAAGTTGTGTGCACCTAAAACTTTCCGAAGACAAGTTGTGTGCATCTGAAACTTTCAGAAGACAAGTTGTGTGCACCTGCAACTTTCAGAAGACAAGTTGTGTGCACCTGCAACTTTCAGAAGACATGTTGTGTGCACCTGCAACTTTCAGAAGACAAGTTGTGTGCACCTGCAACTTTCAGAAGACATGTTGTGTGCACCTGCAACTTTCAGAAGACATGTTGTGTGCACCTGCAACTTTCAGAAGACATGTTGTGTGCACCTGCAACTTTCAGAAGACATGTTGTGTGCACCTGCAACTTTCAGAAGACAAGTTGTGTGCATCTGAAACTTTCAAGCTACGTAGCTCTAGTGTAGAAACAAAATTACTTAAGGTCACACTCAGGATTTAAATACGTTGTCGAGTGGTTAAGGTCGCTGACTTGTATACCACTGTAACCTATCATCTCTGATGGTCACGGGTTCGAGCCCCGCTTAGACCGTGTCTCATTTATATGAAAATGTTGGCAGTTTCTTACGGAGGTTGGTGCACCAAGTACTGGTTAACCGCTGGAGCCTGCCCATGAAAGGTGTTGTTAGGTAAACTGCCCGTCGCTCAAATGGGAAACCGGTAGCGACGTTAAATAAACTTAAATAATAAAAAAAAATTAAAATACGTTGATAAAGTGAATAGAGATGTATCGAAGGGGTAATTGTTAGTAGCAATATACTACAATTTAGACATATTTAGCTTCATTTTATTGTTCAATACCTTTAGGCTATAAAGCCCATGAGGACATTATCTGCATGATATAGACGAACAGTGAATTAACAAAATAAATATAGTAAATATTGCATATAGAGTAAATATTAATAACTAATATAATTCATTGCAGAATGTTACAGAGTTAATTTGAAATGTTTCAATGTACACTGAATAGAAATGCATGAATATGGATTTTGAGCAACATGCCTACATAATGTGTGATAGGCTATATCATTATTTTCCAAGAATAAGATTAATTTGACCTGTTTCTATGTGCATTGAAATCAAGTTCATGCACATCCACAACGTTGTTATGATATCATTAATAAGTAAGAAAAGTACGAAACCAATAAATTTCCAAATATTAATTAAACAGAATATATATATATATAATTATATATATATAAAATCACACACACGTTGAAATGAATTTCCAAATTTAGGATTTAGGTAGGACATTCTGGAGGGGGCGTATGTATATTCTGTCTGCGTTAAGACGATGTTGGTTCAGTTCAAATGTCTGCCTCTGCAAGCAGAGAGTAACTTGATATATGTTCTTGTTTAAAAATATACTACACACTAAGCCACCGCTTGCTACCTTTAATTTACATAGATCATATAAACTATATTAACAGAAAACTTCGTTCATAAACCAAAGCCATAATTTAAACTATAGTTAATAACTTTGTCAAATACACTGGCGGATGGGCGTGTGGGCAGGTGGGCAGGCAGGAATGGTTAGAGGCAGAGGCAGGGACAGAGACAGAGAGGGGCAGAGACAGATACAGATAAAGAGACATATATAGAGACAGAGACAGAGACAGAGACAGAGAGGGGCAGAGACAGATACAGAGACAGAGACAAAGACATATATAGAGACAGAGACATGCATATACAGAGACAGATACAGAGACAGAGAGGGGCAGAGAGGGGCAGTGACAGATACATATACAGAGACAGAGATCGCTATAGAGACAGAGACAGAGACATACAGAGACAGAGACAGAAGCAGGCAGAGACAGAAGCAGAGGCAGATACAAACAGATACAGAGACAAACAGATACAGAGACATACACAGACAGAGACAGACACAGACAGAGGCACAGACATAGACAGACAGAGACAGACATACATACAGAGACAGAGACAGATATAGAGATAGAGACATACAGAGACAGAAACAGGCAGAGACAGAAGCAGAGGCAGATACAAACAGAGACAGAGACAAACAAAGACAGAGACAAACAGATACATAGACAAACAGAGACAGAGATAAACAGAGACAGGGACAGAGACAGAAGCAGACAGTGACAGACAGAGACAGACAGAGACATACACAGACAGAGGCACAGACAGGGGCACATACAGAGACAGAGGCACATACAGAGACATACATAGACAGAGACAAAGACAGACAGAGACAGACAGAGACAGAGACAAACAGAGATACGTTAAGCATAATAAAGAGTATACGTGTTGTAATTTACTTCCCAAATAATAGTCATTTAACACATTCTAGATGGACCTTACATATATTCAATGTTCAGTTATTCAATACCTAAGTAAATAATGAGTACATTCATTTACACCGTTTGTTGACTGCTGTAATAGCAACCCTCTTCAGTCAGTAAAATAGACCCCACTGTAAATATAGCAATACATTTATATTAAACAGAAACCAGGCCATGCTGCTATATATATACACACCTGGTATTTTATTTAATTGCACGAACTTACAAGTAGCCATTTATTAAATTTAATGAAATGTAAACAAAATCCAAATCAGGAATATAAATATAATCAGCCAAATTAGTTTTTTCGCCGATTTTGGACATATCGAAGTGAAGAGTAAATTATAAAAATCGACCTGAATTAAAATAAAAGTGCAAACATTGATTAATACATTAGTTAGATTGCTAGCGGCTACAGCACGCATGTGCATGTTATTCATCACCCACTTAACTTTGCTGTTTCATATAGCATTTCTATGCAAATAAAAATTAATATTGCTAACATATTTCGTTTCCAATTTAATTAGTTCAGGCGGAAGTAAGTCTTGCAAAGTTGTCAACTACACGTGTATTGTAACACATGACTGCATGTGATTTCAACTGTTTTGTTTGCACACCTGCTCGCGCACGTCGACGTCAAGTAAGACGTTACGCGTCATTTACATGCCACGGTAGTTACATGCTAAGTAATCGTTCCAAGAGTTCTTGAAAACTAAATAAAAACACACATGTCTCTCGTACCAATTCCGTTGAAAATATATTTAAAATAATGTGCATAGCAGAATTATAGATAAACAAGACATGCGATCAATATGTTATCGTATGCAAATAATCCAAACTGCACCATATAAATTATTTAATGCTGCTTTTACATAACTCGTACATTTAGCAAACACGATATTGGTGTAAGTTCTGGTTCCGATATATGCTATTCGTATATTTGGGAGCTGGGGTTCCTGGAAATGTGAAAACCCCAACTCTTTGCAAGATCTACTTCCGCTTGCAAGATCTACTTCCGCTTGAAATGTAATATATATGTCTTTGAATTTATTATGTACATGTATATAGCAATAAAATATGATTAAACAAAAAGAAATGTAATAAGGAATTGTTTCATGTGAGGAAGTTACCCGGCTTGCTTGAGGAAGGTCGATGGTTCTACCTCGAAAGGGGATATCATTACAGAAACGCTTGTGATCTTGTTATATATATATCTCCTATATAGCACACTAATAGTATAAAATAGCCTACGTGCTTGGCAAAATGGTCAGACATGGAATGGAACGTTTGTTGACAGTAGATATGTGCGTTTTACGTTTATGTATCGTCGCTACCGGTTGCCCATATGAGCGACGCCTTCTGAAGAGATTAGTCATTTTAGATTTGTGGAGGACAGTGCAATGATACAGACAGAGACCCATTCCAGAGTCTCCTCACGTTCTCTTACGTGCGCCGACACGAGACCTCGGTTTAAAGCCCACTCTGAAATACTGTTAATTGTATTAGGGCCAGACAGGGGGTCGAACCGGCAATCCCTGAATTACCAGTCCAACGTGCTAACCATTGGACTACAGATCCGTCTGTATCCGTAGGTATGTGTGTTTTACGTTTATTTATCGTCGCTACCGGTTGCCCATATGAGCGACGCCTCCTGAAGATATTAGTCATTTTAGATGTTGGAGGATAGTGCATGATATAGACAGATACCAATTCCAGAATCTCCTCTGTTTCTTTTACGTGCACGGTGTAAAGCACCGACACGAGACCTCGGTTTAACGTCCCATCTGAAAGACTGTTAATTTTATTAGTGTCAGACAGGGGATCGAACCTGCGATCCCAGGATTACCAGTCCAACGTGCTAACCACTGGACTACAGATCCGTCTGTATCCGTAGGTCATTACCTGTTGATTTATTTATATGTCATATACCCATGACACGTTATTTCAAAATGAACTTCATTTTAAACATTCGAGCAATAAACTGTAATGCATTCATATAATCTAGATGTCAGTGTTAGACAATTATCACTTCAAAGGCTTCGGGAGAGAGGAAAATTGATATTACTTTTAATCAATATACTCTGAGTGTTAAATGAGCATTTTACGCTACATTAATTGGAAGACAGGAGCAAATTAGATTGAAATGAGGTTACATTTTCAAAACTAAATATACCGCGATATTTGTGTTTGTTTTGGAATATGAAAGAATGAACAAAGGAAATTGGTGTTACCGGTGATAATAGGTATTTCTCGTCTTACACAAAATAAATAACGAGCAAAGGAAGTAATGGGCGGTATTGTTCTTGTATCTATTAGCTCCCTTTGCACTTAATGTCTTGAAAAGTAAATAGGGAAGGGCTATAACTAATATTGCTAGAACTTGTGGCACCATCCGTTTGTTTTTCTTTAAATTGTCTTGTCTTGTATTTACATGTATATGTAAATTAAATCTAGCAACTATTGACACCAACAATATATTCTGCAACAGTGTATCTGTTAAATTCAATAATGAACTATTTCAATATGCAACAGTGTATCTGTTAGATTCAATAATAAACTATTTCAATATGCTACAGTATATCTGTTAAATTCAATAATGAACTATTTCAATCTGCAACAGTGTATCTGTTAAATGCAATAATGAACTATTTCAATCTGCAACAGTGTATCTGTTAAATTCAATAATGAACTATTTCAATATGCAACAATGTATCTCTTAAATTCAATAATGAACTATATATTTCCATCAACCAATATATTCCGCTATAGTATATTTGTTAGATTCAATAATGAACTATTTCAATATGCAACAGTATATCTGTTAAATTCAATAATGAACTATTTCAATCTGCAACAGTGTATCTGTTAAATTCAATAATGAACTATTTCAATATGCAACAGTGTATCTGTTAGATTCAATAATAAACTATTTCAATATGCTACAGTATATCTGTTAAATTCAATAATGAACTATTTCAATCTGCAACAGTGTATCTGTTAAATGCAATACTGAACTATTTCAATCTGCAACAGTGTATCTGTTAAATTCAATAATGAACTATTTCAATATGCAACAATGTATCTCTTAAATTCAATAATGAACTATATAATTCCATCAACCAATATATTCCGCTATAGTATATTTGTTAGATTCAATAATGAACTATTTCAATATGCAACAGTGTATCTGTTAAATTCAATAATGAACTATTTCAATATGCTACATTATATCTGTTAAATTCAATAATGAACTATATATTTCCATCAACCAATAGATTCTGCTACAGTATATTTGTTAGATTCAATAATGAACTATTTCAATATGCAACAGTGTATCTCTTAAATTCAATAATGAACTATTTCAATATGCAACAATGTATCTCTTAAATTTAATAATGAACTATATATTTCCATCAACCAATAGATTCTGCTACAGTATATTTGTTAGATTCAATAATGTACTATTTCAATATGCAACAGTGTATCTGTTAAATTCAATAATGAACTATTTCAATATGCAACAGTATATTTGTTAAATTCAATAATGTACTATTTCAATATGCTACAGTGTATCTCTTAAATTCAATAATGAACTATTTCAATATGCAACAGTGTATCTCTTAAATTCAATAATGTACTATTTCAATATGCTACAGTGTATCTTTTAAATTCAATAATGAACTATTTCAATCTGCAACAGTGTATCTGTTAAATTCAATAATGAACTATTTCAATATGCAACAGCGTATCTGTTAAATTCAATAATGAACTATTTCAATATGCTACATTATATCTGTTAAATTCAATAATGAACTATATATTTCCATCAACCAATAGATTCTGCTACAGTATATTTGTTAGATTCAATAATGAACTATTTCAATATGCAACAGTGTATCCGCTAAATTCAATAATGAACTAATTCTATCAGTAGATACATCCTGTTACAGAGTATCTGTCAATCAAATTCAATAATGAACTATACTAGATGACATAGAAAACGCCCACCTACATTATATAATTATTATTACACGAACACGAAATACGAAGGATTCCATCAAAGATATATCACATCTTTATTACAGGACACAAACCAAACATATTCAAAAAGTTTAAAACTATGTATTTATATAGTTATTGTTATTTTTCATGTACAAACACACTTATCAGAAGTGTGCGTTTTCTATGTCCTCTAGTATATTTACATAAGCAAATATATTTGACAACAATGTAGGGATTTAGGCTCCAATGGCAAAGTAGTTCCCTCTGAACAGAATAGAACACACTTTAATATATACAAAACACCACATCAGTAAATGAAGCATATAATTTGAATGCAATACTTAATATTAATGTTATGTAAGAACCACGGACCTTCCATAAGTTAGCAGGATTGCTTCCTTACATGAAATAATTCGACACCCCGTGTGGTATTCGAACATACAGTGGTGAGGGGCAAGTGATTTGAAATGAACTACATTATCCACTCGGCCACGGAGGGTTTTGCATCGGGTGTTGAACATGGGTTGGACAGTAGCTACAGTGGTACACTTGGGAGTCACATATAGATACACTGCAACACATATATTTACAGAGTACACCATCGTTATAATATGTCACAATGGTACACTTGGGAGTCACATATAGATACACTGCAACACATATATTTACAGAGTAAACCATCGTTATAATATGTCACAATGGGACTTTAATTACGTTTTCTGTAGGAAACACATTGTAATTGTTTTCCCTTGTGACAACATATTATACAAAAAAAGTCATTTCAGTACAAACTAGTTGAATACATTGTGAGATACGGCGGGAGATACACCCACTTAGTTACCAACTATGAGGGAGAAACGAAATTACAATTATTAAGTAAATCGAGCGTTAAATAAAAAAGCACATAAAACGAGTAAAATCAAAGGGCGGTATCATTATTGTAATATGCATCGATTTTCAACTTATTTAACACCCAAGCAATAAAACGTACTACACAATCCGATGCTAAACATTCAAATAATGTTATTTAAATTGTGTCCTTAAAGTGAAGACGACTTTCTGAGTAACTAAAATGTTAAACGACCAATAAATCAAATTAATTTCATGTTTATATTGCTTTAGTGCATTCCAAAATTATTTCTTTTTTGTGCGTGTGTGTGTGTGTGTGTGTGTATGTAAAATACCACCGCGATATAACTCTACAGCAAAGGATTGCATTTAAATAACTGTATTTTGAGAAGATATAGCTGTCGCATGTTGTATTGGCCAGTATGCCTGGTTTTTTTTTTCTACGTTCACATAAATAATATCATCGCTACCATGTGAGCGACGCCTCCTGAAGATATTAGTCATTTTAGATTGTTGGAGGATAGTGCAATGATACAGACAGAGACCCATTCCAGAGTCTCCTATATTTCTTTTACGTGCACAGTGTAAAGCACCGACACGAGACCTCGGTATATATATATATATAATTATGTATATATATCTATATGCATGTATGTATATTTCTATTAAGGACTATGTACTTATGTATACGTCAAAATAAACATATGTTCTGTTCTGTTCTGTTCTGTTCTTTAAAGTCCAATCGTAAAGACTGTTAATTTTATTAGGGTCAGGCAGGGGGTGGAACCTGCGATCCCTGGATTATCAGTACAGTGTGCTAACCACTGGTTCTGAAATAGTAGTATGTTTATATATGTGTATTGTCGTTGTATTGAGAAACATATACAATACTACAACGGAGTTGAGACACCCCGTATTAAATGAATACATATATAAATGTTCAAATGTAGTTCCTGTAGTGAATGGACGTTGCTTAATTACTATTCGTTGCGGACACACCCATCATAATCATATAATGTTACTTGTTTAAGAATGATAATAATAATAATAACGTTATTATTATTATTATTATTTATTTATTTATTTTATTTTAATTTTATTATTATTATTATTATTATTATTATCTTTTTTTTATTACAAAGATTTTATTTTACGAAGAAGCTTGCTTATACACATGGCTTATACAAATAAGGCCCTCAACATATATACAATGGCATAGAACACATATTAATTCAACACTACATAGTAAGCATCATTAGGTAGTTCCATCTAAACGACTGATAATCTAACACTGCATATAAATATTAATAATTTTCTAACCAGTCGATCGAACGTCGCGGCTAATGCGTCAGACGGAGTCCACAATCTATATTTAAATTCTCTTCTTTCCACGTTAGTTTGCACATAGAACACACTACCTTATATGTTGAATGTTGATGTAGCAATAATTGTATGCCTTAATGTTCATCATGTATCTCTTATAGAGAATTCTTCCTAGAATGAGATTACAATCTGGTGCTAAATGCTTAATTCCACTATTGTCTGACTCTTTCTTTGCTTAGAAACAATGCGTTTTTTTATGCATAAAGCTTAATGTTGTTTCTTGCGCTTGACTGCTGTATGCACACCGTTCTTTACAGAAGCTTTACCGATGTTGTCTTAATTAGATTAAAGAGAAATTATCAGTCACTTAATCTTAATTGAACGACGCTAGAAGACCTATAACAGTTTCTTAATGTCACGTCCGTTTAGACGTAATTGGGAACGGGTCGTACAATTGATTGCAAATTGCATTAGAACACGTGTCAATCTCGGAATAAAATACTACTACACAAGAAGCTGAGAGTGACGCAACTCAGTGTGGGTAATCTCTAACTGAGGCAGTTTATACTGACGCAAATCAGTGTGGGTAATCTCTAACTGGGGCGGTTTATACTGACGCAAATCAGTGTGGGTAATCTCTAACTGGGGCGGTTTATACTGACGCAAATCATTGTGGGTAATCTCTAACTGAGGCAGTTTATACTGACGCAAATAACTGTGGGTAATCTCTAACTGGGGGTTTATACTGACTGAACACTTGCACACGTTTTGGCAATTCATGTGTAAGCATACTGCACTTATCGCACAGTTATCATTTAATCTGTGCATTCCCCATGTGTGTGCATTTTACGTTTATTTATCGTCGCTACCGGTTGCCCATATGAGCGACGCCTCCTGAAGAGATTAGCCATGTTAGATTTTTGGAGGATAGTGCAACGATACAGACAGAGACCCATTCCAGAGTCTCATCTGGTTCTTTTATGTGCAATATGTAAAGCATCGACACGAGACCGCGGTTTAAAGTCCCATAAAGACTGTTAATGTTATTAGGTCAGACGGAAAGATCGAATAGGCGAGAGTGATTAATATAAGTTGTAAGAATTTGTTTTGCAATCGAGCTAAAATAAATTTGTATAAACTAAAATAAGACTATGTATTTCCAGTACTTTAAAAATGCTTTAAAAACGATACATATCTCTATGGAAACACTAATATAATACTAGCTGTGTAGCCCCTATACACATGCTATTAACATTTTTCATTGCTGGATTGCTTTCTTTCTTACACAACTGTTCATTGGAATAAATACGAGATATTGCACATGAATTAGGGTCACGGGTTCGATCCCCGCTCATGCCGTGTCTCTTCGTCTACCCGTTTAAGGACAGAACTCCATGACTGGAATGTACATTGTCCTGTGTTTATATGAACAAGTTGGCAGTTTCTTATGGAGGTGTGTGCACCAAGTACTGGCGGTTATAAAACATGGTCCCCAATCTCAAAGCTCAGTCTCAATCGTCTGATTGGTTCACCTGACAGTAACCCTCAGAATCAACCAATCAGATCACTTCAGCGTGAGTTTGAGATCTGAGAAAAGTTTTATAACCTCAGGGCCTTGTTAACCGCTGGAGCATGCGCAGGAAAGATATTGTTAGGTAAACTATCCGTCGCTCATATACCGGTAGCGACGTTAAATAAACACTACCCCCCAAAAAACTCAAAAAAACCCCAACAATGATTAGTAATTATTACATAGAGTAAGTACTATCATGCACAATCTACGTAATATAAGGCGAATACAAATTATTGACAGAAAACATTAAACGATTATATAATTGATCACATTCTACAGCAAGGACGAACTATACTTTTATTCCATAGCAAACGCAAATAACTCAGTGTTTATCTAAACAATTTGTTGATTGGTGTAATATTTCGCGCGTCATGCAACATTTAGCACGAGAAGCGCGCATGATTGGCACCAACATTTGTACGATTGACGTCGGAACAATCCGCAAATTGTGACACTGACACGAGCAACGATTGCATGCCATTTGATATGCTTATCATAATAGGCAGAGCAATTTGTAAATCTATCTCCATCCTAGTTCCCTTTACTCTAATACCCTCGTTTCATTGACGCATAACTGAATATTAGTTGTATATTATACTCCTTTTCTCTCTCTCTCTCTCTCTCTCTCTCTCTCTCTCTCTCTATCTCTCTCTCTCCTACAATTCAACGAAGGGTGAATTAGTCCTATGTTTCGTAAGCCATAGTTCAAACAAATATTATAACTATTATGGCAAACATTTGTAAAGTTTGTGATAGCAATGTGATTGGAGAAGAATGTCATTTCCCGCATTGGATGTAATTTATTGACACTGTTTTTCGTTAGACTAATTAGCGCATGTTCTTAATCTACACACAGCCGGTGTATATTATAATGAAATGCCTTGCAGTGCCATGTCACTAAAACTTCTTCCAATATCGTGATTCTGATTGGCTGATTCAGCCCATATGATCGCCGTTCATAACCCAATGAATTGCAGGCCGTGTGTCTTTCTTTATATGAAAACGTTGGCAGTTTCATACGGAGGTTGGTGCACCAAGTACTAGTTAACAACTGGATCCTGCCCAAGAAAGGTGTTGTTAGGTAAATTGCCCGTCGCTCAAATGGGCAACCGGTAGCGACGTTAAATAAACTTCAAATAAAATATAAATGAATTGCAAAATTATTTTATTCTCATTAATACTCATAGCGGACTAATTTTTATAGTGCCACAAAATCAAAGATTGCAATTTGTAAATTGTTATATATTTATAGTTGTAATTATAACAATGTTCGGTGTTTATGCAATTTAGGGAGTATAAACTACTTATGTAAACCTGGTATACCTCTCTCCTGTAATTTAATTTATTATATATATTTAGTAGTGACTACTATTTAGTTTCAGCATATATTGTGTTTCAATTAATAACAATAATGACAAATATTAATAGAAAGTCTTATATAAGTATTCTCGTGTAGTAGTGGTTGTTCCTGTGATATATGCTTTATCAATTTATTAATAGAAACAGGGTTTGTAAAATGTGAAACATAGTTGTGATCATTTATTAATAGCGCATGATAATCAAATATAAAATATTATAAGTAGCCCTACCTTTATGACGAAGTAAGCAGCTAATAACAGTGCAAGTCGTGATAGCGCAGTGGTAGAGCGGTCGCTTCAGGTGCGAAAGGCCCTGAGTTCGAGCCTCGCTGGAGCCGTTACGAGTGTGCCCTTAGGCAAGGCATCATTTAAATTCCACGTTGACTCTTCTCTCTCCCTCATCAGGAATGAGGTCTCGAGAGTGATTAATGTCAGTTGTAAGACCTTGCTTCGCAATCGAGCTAAAATAAATTTGTATAAACTAAAAGCTAATAGCACGGTAATAAACGTGCAAAAATTAATATCTATACATCTTATTTATATAATATGTCTACGTCTGTCAGCTCATCCAAATATGGGTTCCTGTATACGCTTTATGCAACAATGGTTATCAGGTCTCCTTGGTGTACAGTCAAACCTGCATTAGTGGTTACCTCTATTAAGCAGCCAACCTGTATTAAGCAGCCAGTTTCCAGATTCCAAATATGTTGTTTTATTATTCATTTGACCTCTAATAAGCAGCCACATGTGCTAAGCAGCCACTTTCTGAGATTCACTTGGCTGGCTGCTTAAGACAGGTTTGACTGTATATTACTTAATACCGGGATGTATGTGTCTAGAACAAGTACTGGACTAGCAAACTATATTACTGGTACAGACCGCTGTCTAATGTTGTTAACCCTTTCAACACCACATACCTCTAAATAGGCTTACAAAAAGTGTAGATCCAGATGAGCCGGCTCGTGACGAGCCGTCTCATCAGGAGCTGCACTTTTTGCAAGTAATATTACTATTTTAATAAAAACAAATTACCCATTTTGATAAATGAACTGATCCAAATGTAATTTTCTTATTCATTTTATTGGTCTAAAAATATCATGGACCAGTCCATGTCAGTTACTTTGTGTCGAATGGGTTAAAGCGTGTGGCTGTGGCCCAAACAATTTGTATTTTCAATGCTATGTATTGTATCTTTATGTGTATGACATGTTTACTATTGATTTGTAATAAAATATGATTAAACTATCTTGTTTCTCAATTCAAATTTTTTATTTTATTCTGCAGATTCTATGAACTATCCAGAAGAAGACAAGGTTGTTGACCAGACACTCTCGGATGATGACAGTATGGGTAACTGTGATATGGATGACCTATCTGACTCGGATCATAAACTTCACGCAGACGACACTTCCAGAGGCGGGAAACCACGGCGCGCCAGGACAGCATTCACATACGAACAATTAGTTGCACTTGAGAACAAATTCAAAACAACAAGATACTTATCTGTATGTGAGAGACTTAATCTTGCTCTTTCTTTAAACCTCACAGAAACGCAAATCAAAATTTGGTTTCAAAATCGCAGAACAAAATGGAAGAAACAAAATCCGGGTCTTGATGTAAACAGTCCCACAATTCCCCCAGCCGGAAGTGCGTCTTACAGTTCACCATTCGGAAGTATGTTGTATACTCACGGACTACATCCATATTTCCCAACTCTAGGATCCTACGGATTATTAAAAGCGAGAAGTGCGTATGCGGGACAGTTACCAGTTTTTCCTCAGCATTTTTCACAAAATGTATGAATTTAAAAACTATGACAAGTGCAATTTAAGCAATTATTTGCAAATTGTACAAGACATTGTGTATGCATAAATTGCCTGTAAATACGAAGTACAAGTCAAATAATATAAATATAGTACATCAGTCTTACGCAGCTGTGTGCATACGTGAATGGTACAATTTTATTTAAAATACAGTTCGATCGTACGCTGAGATAGTAAATATTCTCCCATATATAATTATTTCGAATATGTTTTAAAGTGGCCGAGCCTAAAGTGTGATACCCTCTCTCTCAAATGACCAAAAATACAGCGCATTTCTTTGTCTCTGTTAACAGACGTAGGTCAGGTATAAAAATTGGGCAACTTTCACAATATTCTGTCATGATTAACTCCCTTTGAGACATAGCAAAATACGTACATATTGGACTGTGGGTGGTTACATTTGAAGTTTTTCTTCCACGCTGGTCAGAAATATAATACTGTTGAGGGTCGGTGCTTCTGTCTGGATACACACACGTTCCTCAAATAATAGGAAGTCCAGCCACAAGATCTCAGCGTGACCCAAAGATAAGATATTTATGGAAAATCTGATGATATGTGTTGTCTGCTGTATTGGTTAGAATCATTCGTGGTGGTTATTCTGATCTGTTATATCACTGGCTATCATACTGTCAGTTATTTGGTCACTGCAAATCCAGTTCTAAATAAACAAAGAAACATGCGTTTTGGATCTGTAAGGAAATGAATAACGTAGCATGTAGCAATATTATCAGCAGTGATACGGTGATATGTGTGAACTGGGACGAGAATTAGAATACACGTAGTTCTAATCTTGATAAACTGCAATAAATATATATATTATACAGTTAGTATATATGTATGTTTACCGTGTAATGATTGTATTTGTTATTAAAGGAAACCCCTTGGCAGACTGTTTGTAAGCAGCATCTAATTGGAAATGTGAGCGTCATACATACATCATTATGAAACTCACAATTCAAATAAAGTAGTTATGTTGCAAATGGCTGTCATTTTCAATAGTTGTGAGTAGTTATGACGTCATAGAAATGACATCATTATAGCCACCAAAGTAATGAAACCATATGCAACTAACACAAACATACTTTGTTCCATGTTGACAAATCATGTGACTTTGATAATCGAAGATTCTATTTGAGACAACTGACAGCTTCCTTATTTCCAGTGTGATTTTCATAAAAAATCTTTCACAGCATTTTTGTTTTTGTTTGCGCGAGCTTATTGTAGAAGCTTAGCACGAATCTTGCTGATGGTTTTCCTTTGACGTCAAGTACTTACAATTACGTCACATGTCGTAGCAATAAATTATTGAACTCATTGAAAAATGTTGAGCTTGTTTTTAATAATACCCAAAGGTTCCCCACCTCCGAGTTCATCTAGAACATGGCAATCGTTATGTTATATGGAACATGGCAACCTCTGACTTCAATCCGAACATGGAGAGGAGAGCACAACCATAAGCTGTATAGCTTTCTGTCCAATTCCTTATTTCAATTGTTGTAAATAACCATGAACATGATAGAACATAACTACTCGTATGATTAAACCAATCGGAACATGACATTCGCTTACGTTCATGACGTACATGGCAACTGCTGCCTTCGTTTGGAACATGGCAGCCGCTGTGTACATTTGGAACATGACACTCTCGGAGTCCATTTGGAACATTGTAATCCATGCGTTCGGTCAGTTCATTTGGAACATGACAACCGATGAGTTCATTTGGAACATGACAACCGATGAGTTCAGTTGGAACATGACAACCGATGAGTTCATTTGGAACATGACAACCGATGAGTTCAGTTGGAACATGACAACCGATGAGTTCATTTGGAACATGACAACCGATGAGATAATTTGGAATATGCAACGGCTGTATTCACTGAGTTGGGATTTACGGCGTATCAACACAGTTCAGGTATTAAACCGGCGAATGCGAGTGAACAGTTTAATTGCACATCTCATGTATAGCTAAAGTAATTGCACAGTCACGTGTCTGATTATTTTTGGGGCTTAGGCTCACACCTACAGTCAAGGTCATATGGCGAATATCCAACTGTTATTGGCTAGGGTAGAACCATCGACCTTTCGCAAACCAGCTGTATAGCTTCTTCACCTGAAAGAGGTCGACAACCGCAATGGGACTCGAAGATACAGCGCTTAGTAGCAAACTATTTTAAACCAACGACCTGAGGCTCTAGGCCCACGGATGCTCCACTTGCAATGTAGACAATTATTATAGAGGATTGAGGAATGGGTGCGATCGTTCTCTGTCAGAACTGTTTAGACATGTGTTTGCTGTTTAGCTGCGAAATAGTCAGGACAGGCGGTAACTAAAAATCAAGCTTTGTGCTAGAACGTATAGGCCCTCTTCTGTTTCTAATTTATATAAATGACATAATAACATATGTTGAAGCCAACATACGTTTGTTTGCTGACGACACGCGTATACATGTCGTAGTCGACGATCTAGTATCCTCCGCAACATTCCTTAATAGAGATCTGGCACGTATACACTCCGGGTCCGACTCATGGTTAGTTACGTTCAATTTCAAGGCACAAGACACACCTTTTGTGCCCTATGGTCATATATTAAGTAATGTTTACTGAAGGCAACCAACGGAAATGAAACATGCATGCAGTAACATCGACGAGAAACTAGTAAAATCGACCAGATCACTGATATCCCCTTGTGGTCCCGACCGGATCCCTTCTCTCTCGCTCGAGCACATCCCTTCTCTCTCGGTCGAGCACATCCCTTCTCTCTCACTTGAGCACATCCCTTCTCTCTCGCTCGAGCAAATCCCTTCTCTCTCGCTCGAGCAACTCCCTTCTCTCTCGCTCGAGCAAAGCCCTTCTCTCTCGCTCGAGCAAATCCCTTCTCTCTCGCTCGAGCAACTCCCTTCTCTCTCGCTCGAGCAAATCCCTTCTCTCTCGCTCGAGCAAAGCCCTTCTCTCTCGCTCGAGCAAATCCTTCTCTCTCTCGAGCAAATTTTTTGTGGTTTTTGTGTTTTTTGTGGGTTTTTGTGGTTTTTTGGTTTTTTGTGGGTTTTTTGGTTTTTGTGGTTTTTTTGTTTTTTGGTTTTTTGGTCCCTTCTCTCTCGCTCAGCAAATCCCTTCTCTCTCGCTCGAGCAAAGCCCTTCTCTCTCGCTCAGCAAAGCCCTTCTCTCTCGCTCAGCAAAGCCCTTCTCTCTCGCTCGAGCAAAGCCCTTCTCTCTCACTCGAGCAAAGCCCTTCTCTCTCACTCGAGCAAAGCCCTTCTCTCTCGCTCGAGCAAATCCCTTCTCTCTCGCTCGACCAAAGCCCTTCTCTCTCACTCGAGCTAATCCCTTCTCTCTCGTGCGAGCAAAGCCCTTCTCTCTCGCTCAGCAAATCCCTTCTCTCTCGCTCGAGCAAAGCCCTTCTCTCTCGCTCAGCAAATCCCGGCATTCTCTCTCACTCAGCAAATCCCGGCATTCTCTCTCGCTCACCAAATCCCGGCATTCTCGCTCGCTCACCAAATCCCGGCATTCTCTCTCGCTCACCAAATCCCTTCTCTCTCACTCGAGCAAATCCCTTTGCTCTACATGATGACTAAATCACATGTTCCTAATTGCCCCACATGACACAAGTACGCATGCATACACCCATGGCCCATAGGGACTATATATAACTTAAGACAATGTTGACGTACTACATACTATAATGTTCACTATAGGCCTACAGCGTGCGTAGGAATATAGAAAACAATCCTCTCGGGCTATGTTCAATAACGCACATACTACATAATACTATATATGTGTGTGTGTGTGTGTGTGTGTGTGTTGTGTGTGTGTGTGTGTGTGTGTGTGTGTGTGTGTGTGTGTGTGTGTGTGTGTGTGTGTGTGTGTGTGTGTGTGTGTGTGTGTGTGTGTGTGTGTGTGTGTGTGTGTGTGTGTGTGTGTGTGTGTGTGTGTGTGTGTGTGTGTGTGTGTGTGTGTGTGTGTGTGTGTGTGTGTGTGTGTGTGTGTGTGTGTGTGTGTGTGTGTGTGTGTGTGTGTGTGTGTGTGTGTGTGTGTGTGTGTGTGTGTGTGTGTGTGTGTGTGTGTGTGTGTGTGTGTGTGTGTGTGTGTGTGTGTGTGTGTGTGTGTGTGTGTGTGTGTGTGTGTGTGTGTGTGTGTGTGTGTGTGTGTGTGTGTGTGTGTGTGTGTGTGTGTGTGTGTGTGTGTGTGTGTGTGTGTGTGTGTGTGTGTGTGTGTGTGTGTGTGTGTGTGTGTGTGTGTGTGTGTGTGTGTGTGTGTGTGTGTGTGTGTGTGTGTGTGTGTGTGTGTGTGTGTGTGTGTGTGTGTGTGTGTGTGTGTGTGTGTGTGTGTGTGTGTGTGTGTGTGTGTGTGTGTGTGTGTGTGTGTGTGTGTGTGTGTGTGTGTGTGTGTGTGTGTGTGTGTGTGTGTGTGTGTGTGTGTGTGTGTGTGTGTGTGTGTGTGTGTGTGTGTGTGTGTGTGTGTGTGTGTGTGTGTGTGTGTGTGTGTGTGTGTGTGTGTGTGTGTGTGTGTGTGTGTGTGTGTGTGTGTGTGTGTGTGTGTGTGTGTGTGTGTGTGTGTGTGTGTGTGTGTGTGTGTGTGTGTGTGTGTGTGTGTGTGTGTGTGTGTGTGTGTGTGTGTGTGTGTGTGTGTGTGTGTGTGTGTGTGTGTGTGTGTGTGTGTGTGTGTGTGTGTGTGTGTGTGTGTGTGTGTGTGTGTGTGTGTGTGTGTGTGTGTGTGTGTGTGTGTGTGTGTGTGTGTGTGTGTGTGTGTGTGTGTGTGTGTGTGTGTGTGTGTGTGTGTGTGTGTGTGTGTGTGTGTGTGTGTGTGTGTGTGTGTGTGTGTGTGTGTGTGTGTGTGTGTGTGTGTGTGTGTGTGTGTGTGTGTGTGTGTGTGTGTGTGTGTGTGTGTGTGTGTGTGTGTGTGTGTGTGTGTGTGTGTGTGTGTGTGTGTGTGTGTGTGTGTGTGTGTGTGTGTGTGTGTGTGTGTGTGTGTGTGTGTGTGTGTGTGTGTGTGTGTGTGTGTGTGTGTGTGTGTGTGTGTGTGTGTGTGTGTGTGTGTGTGTGTGTGTGTGTGTGTGTGTGTGTGTGTGTGTGTGTGTGTGTGTGTGTGTGTGTGTGGTGTGTGTGTGTGTGTGTGTGTGTGTGTGTGTGTGGTGTGTGTGTGTGTGTGTGTGTTCACTATACAGGGTAGCAGGCCCGTAGCTAGTGGATAGGAGCGGTCGGACGACCCCTCCCCCCCCCCCCAGAATTCCCCGAGGTCCACTTTTTCATGCACTCTATCAGAATGTTTACGCAGTTACTATAACAATATTGATGCAAGCAACACCTGGGAATAGTTTATAAGAGGCTGTGTCTGAACTTTCTCTACATGTTGTCGCTTTTGAACTATGTAAAATGCTGGAAATGGCGTTTCAAACCATCTAGAATTCAAAATGGTCTGGGGGAGCATGCCTCCGCACCCCCGAGATCGCGACGTCCCTTCTCGATATCGAAACGACCCCGATACAAAATCGGGCTACGGGCCTGCGTAGGAATATAGAAAACACTCACTCGGGATATGTGCACGATTGTATACACCCGTTGAGAACAACAACATAAACATCACAGGAATAGAGAAATGCAAACACAAATATTTCACTATTTACTAATTTTTAAAAATCTTATTATACATTGGTTGTTATCTGATAACGGGTGCGTTAGTTCTATCCTGACTTACCTCCCTTCAGTCACGAATTAATGGCGCCATTAAGCATGCGTTTATGCTTGAAATGTTCACACACCAAACATTGATAGATAATGGCAACAGAAAAAAATCCGTCTTTCTTTTGCCTAAATTGGAAACGTGTGCTTCTTATGTGGTTCAGTGAAATACTATTAATAAAACATGGTTTAGTCGCTCTGAAGCGTAGACATTAACAACGCAGGCTGTATACCTAAGTGGTTAATTCCCCAGCTCAGAACGACATACCATGTTTTATTCGACTATAAATAACGCAAATACAAAATTAATATTATTCCGATTCGAGCATGATAAAACTTTCTAAAAAGTGTAAAAATAGTTTGTGTTGCGTATATGACGTCACCAAATTACAAACCATGTTTTACCACAGATTGAACACGGTAAATTCCTTCTTTGCGTATATAAGCAACGTACCATGTTAGAATTTAAATTTCATTGTATTTTCTGTTAGTATACTAGCTGCAGTATATCGTACATTTATATTCGTAATTCCTAGCTGTCGTATATTTTATTCGCTCCTCTGTCAATCTTCAAGACTAAATGCCAATGAATGTTGAAGATAATTATTATGCCCTGACATACGGATTTCCCTTAAAATACATAATTGATCAACGTATGTGGTAAATTGTCGTTTTATAGCTTAACGGGAGAACAGTGAAATACTAATGGTCAATGGCGGCGACCGTTGCACTCTCCACCAACGCGTTTTTCTCAGACAAATACACACTTTATTGAATGATTTGAAGGCATCCTTTCTAAGAATAGATGAAGAATTCGAAGGGTTGAGGTTGATAGACACCTTCAAAATGTAGGAAGTAACAATCACCAACACATAATTTGATAACTCGAAATAGCTCTACACAAGCAATTGAATTATATAGCATTGTACTTTATGACTCAATATGCGTGTTCATACTATCGAAATAGCTCTACACAAGCAATTGAAACCGGAGTACCCGGAGAAAACCCACCTCTCCGATACCGGAGTACCCGGAGAAAACCCACCTGTCGGACAGTGTCCGATCTGGCGACCACCGTACCATCTCCTCGGACCGGGACGTATGTGTAGTGTTCGAATTGTATGTATATATAAATATGCTATATATAATTGTATTTGTTTTGAGAGCCTTATGGAAGAATAAGAATTATTATTATTATTTATTATTTATTATTATTATTATTATTTATTATTTATTATTATTATTATTATTTATTATTTATTATTATTATTAGTATAGCTCTTGAGATATTCGAATACTATTATAATCTCTTGGTAATATTATTATACTATATAGCTATCTCCTTGGTAATAAACTAATACAATAATAATAATAATAATATTAATAATAATAATGATAATGATAATAATAAATAATTCAATAATAATAAAGACTTTATTTCACTTTGAGCAATTAAGTCAATCTACCACGAGACCCTCAACAAATTAAAACATGAACTAGCACAATGAAACATGTAAACAATAATCAATACTACAAACTGGTATGGGAAAGCAAATATAAACTACAAGATGTAATTCTTATACAACAAAGTAACGAGGCTGTAACATTTGCTGATCGCGTACATATGATATACTAATACACATCTAAGCATAAACCGTTTGCTTTAAAATAATGTGAAACTGTTTTCTGGCGTTACCATAAAACCACATTCAATGATCCGTGAAATAAGGTGAGGATTTGATGTCATGTCAATTTGGGTTTAAATGTAGCAGAAAGTTTTTAATTTGTATCCAATATTCGTAAAACATAACAATATATTTTTCTTGGCGTTTCGATCAAAAGATCGCGAAACTAACACGTGTAAAATCGTACGTTTTTGTGTGCTTTAAATATAATGCTAATTTAGCGAAACAAAAACTATTTACTTATGGCAGTAGGCAATTACTTGTACATGGCTCACGTCGTACTAAAACCAAGTTGCTATTCATTTCCAAGCACTAACCCCATTAATAACGTCGACTGTTAATCGAGCGAAAATGGCAATTTCAGAATAGACCAATACTACCGCTTTTAAGACACGTTTAAACACGTCTAGTCGCTTTCAAAAGCGGTATACAGTCAAACCTGTCTTAAGCAGCCAGCTAAGGGAATCACAGAACGTGGCTGCTTAGCACAGGTGACTGCTTAATAAAGGTCAAATGTATACTAAAACAACATTTGGAAACTGGCTGCTTAATACAGTTTGGCTGCTTAATAGAGGTGACCACTAAACAGGTTTGACTGTATAGTCAAACCTGTCTTAAGCCGCCAGCCATAATAAGTGGCTGATTAGCACAGGTGGCTGCTAAAAAGGGGGTGAATGTATAATAAAACAACATATTGGGATTCTGGAATCTGGCTGCTAAATACAGGTTGGCTGCTTAATGGAGATGACCACTAACACCTGTTTGACTGTATCTACTGGTGTATGTAAGAACGATTTTGTTTCTGAATTATAGATCACACCTCACCACCAAGGGTGTCCATAACAATGTTCATACGAGAATACAAATCTAATTCGGAGTCGCTAAGAAATGAAACAAGCTCTAGTTAATACACATTTATGTTAGCTCGACTGCGAAACAAGTTCTTACAACTTATATTAATCACTCTCGAGACCTCATTCCTGATGGAATCTATTGCCACGAGGAAGAGAGAAGAGGCAACGTGGAATTTAAATGCCGTGCCTAAGGGTACACTCGTAACGGCTCCAGAGGGGCTCGAACTCCGGACCTTTCGCACAGTTTTGCGCTATCACGACTTCCGCGAAACAAGCTCTGATTTAGTATTTATACGTATTTAGACGTAACAAGCTATTAACATACTCACATACTTATATTTATATAATTATCGACATTATAATTATACATGTATTGTCATTTATTTAACAATAAAGTTATTCAGATTTATGTTTCTAAAGTCTTCAAAAGTTGCCATTGTGATGTATCCCCGTTAACACTGGGGCAACTTAGCAAATGAATAATTATAGTTTCTTGTCACGCTTCAGTTTCCAGTACTTTGATGGGTAGCCTTGCAGTAAATGCATTGTACAGACGGGTCTGTAGTTCAGTGGTAACACGTTGGACTGGTAATTCAGGGATCGCAGGTTCGATCCCCCGTCTGACCCTAATAAAATTAACAGTCTTTCAGATGGGACGTTAAACCGAGGTCTCTTGTCGGTGCTTTACACCGTGCACGTAAAAGAACCAGAGACTCTGGAATGGGTCTCTGTCTGTATCATGCACTATCCTCCAACATCTAAAATGACTAATATCTTCAGGAGGCGTCGCTCATATGGGCAACCGGTAGCGACGATAAATAAACGTAAAACACACACTAAATGCATTGTGAAAGCTCCGGGCTAGCCAGGGTATATACGGCTTAAAATATACGCCTTTCGTGTACCTCACGATTCTTCAAATTAACCAGAAACTGCAAAAACGGTTGGATGATGCATGTATGTATGTATGTTCCATTAATGTCAAGCCCCTTGATTTGGTTTTCCTTGGTAGACCTAAGCGGTTAACCAGTACTAAGCGATGTGTGTGAGGTGCCTTGCTCAATGACACTACATACGTGGTCTGACAGGATATCGAACCCGGGGCCGTTCGATTCCAAATCCGACGCTCTACCACTGGACCACGGAAGCCACACATATCAGCAATACATGTGTATAATACACCGATATAAAAATGGAGGTTTTCAACATTTTATACCATTTCAATATGTTGAATTTCTTAGACACACGGCAATACTAACAACGAAATACGATATGAAATTCTAGTGAACATTTATGGGATCCCAAACCTGGGCGTGCCGGTGTCAAGGTAAAAATCACCCATTCGTGAAATTACTAAATTGAGGCAATCGACGGAGTAAAAATGATACATTACAATGGATGACAATCCCTAAGCAAAAACGTGATTGAAAACACATAGTTCTTAAGCTGAAATAGAACTGTTACTTGGTTGTTGACAGGGTAGGCCTATATTAATAAATAAATCATGCTGGCCATGAGAGATATTCCCTCGCCCATGGCTCTGGCATACCCAGTCAATAATACAAATAACATATACTATTTACAGATGCAGATCTAGCTTAACGGATAATGGATAGTGGGGAATCAGTGGTGTAAGGGATTAGTGGATACTGTGTCAGTCTTATAACCGAGAGAACGAGATTTCGAACCCATTCAGAACCACGGTTGTAGTGCCCTTAGGCAAGATATTTGAATCCACAGTGCCTCTTCTTTTACCCTCATGGCGATGGATTCCGTCAGGAATGAGGTATCGAGAGCGATTAATCTAATGTTGTAAAGACTTGTTTCGCATTCGAGACAAAAATATTAATTTCCTATTACACGCATACTTGTTTTCCATTTATTCACCATAGAATAGAAATAATTCGATTAATAAACGAACATGACTCTATGCTACTAAACTAGCCAATATACCCCTCAACAGGACCATAGGCTTCTAAACAAGAATGTTGGTATTCGCCCATAAGACTACCTAGAACATAGCCTATAGGACTCTAGTAGTCAGACACCAGCTTGAGGATGCCTCCAAGACCCGGAGCCCTGAATATGGTGCAGAGAACAGCGACTCTGTGGTTTTGTATTGTTGGAGGAATCAGAATCACGATGGTGTGATGATTGAGTTTATTTACCCTCGCCTCCGGCGAACCATGTGGGCGAGCGTCACGATGGGGAGGTGCTGGAATACCTTTCATTTCAATACCTACAACAACGTAGGCTCGTCAACAGTAGTTGCGTGTTCTGCTTGATGCAGATCGATATCTGTGAGATCGATATATGTGAGATCGATATCTGTGCCACATCCGAAACCCTAGCTCAGCAATTATATCTATCACTGTGTGTGTGTTTTACGTTTATTTATCGTCGTTACCGGTTGCCCATATGAGCCACGCCTCGTGAAGAGATTAGTCATTTTAGATTGTTGGAGGATAGTGCAATGATACAGACAGAGACCCATTCCAGAGTCTCCTCTGGTTCTTTTACGTGCACGGAGTACAGCACCAACACGAGACCTCGGTTTAAAGTCCCATTTGAAAGACTGTTAATTTTATTAGGGTCAGACAGGGATCGCAGGTTCAATCCCCTGCGATCCCTGGATTACCAGTTACCACTGGACTACATACCCGTCTATTACAATAGGAGCTCCCTGTTGTATGTTGATGTATTGAAGTACCCCTTCTTTCCAAGAAGCAATCCGTTATGGAATTCACTTCCAAACGGCACCGTATCCTTAGAAACGGTAAACGAGTGAACTCAAGTCTACGTTTCAGACTTCTTCGCAAGAACCTTTTTGTGCTATAAATTATAAAACAAAGTTAATTAATAGTAATTAGAATATCAAACAACAGATATGCATTAACTGGCAATGAAAACAATTGAAACCAAAAGCAGCCATGCCCATGCTATATAGCGTATTGAAGAACAGGAATTACTAGTATATCGTGACGGGTCGTATGGTGGTCGTTGGGGGTTGTGGTCATACACAGGCTTTTGGTATTTTACTTGTCAATTTAGCTAATATATTTATTTAGCAACAAGTAAAAGAAATGATATTAATGAACTAAATGAATGCTACTACTTGTAAAATATTGATTTGTGAGACACTGAATACCAACTATATTGTTAAACAATATATTTCATTGTTAATGCTATGCTTACTCACACCTTATATACTATCATGCTTTTCTGTAACTTTGTATGTAACCGCCAATCATGTTTCTTGGTGATGGACATATATATGTTTATGCCAATAACACCTTTGACTATTGACTTGACTTGGTATTAAGAAATCCTTTGATTTTCTACGGGAAGTTAACATTAGCAGTTCGTAAATATATAGATATATAGATGTTATTGTCGTTACTATTGTAGACTACTCTCTCACGTCTCAGGTTAATATAACCTGAGACGTGAGAGAGTAGTCTACAATAGTAACCTGAGACGTGAGAGAATAGTCTACAATAGTAACCTGAGACGTGAGAGAGTAGTCTACAATAGTAACCTGAGACGTGAGCGAGTAGTCTACAATAGTAACCTGAGACGTGAGAGAGTAGTCTACAATAGTAACCTGAGACGTGAGAGGGTAGCCTACAATAGTAACCTGAGACGTGAGAGAGTAGTCTACAATAGTAACCTAAGACGTGAGAGAGTAGTCTACAATAGTAACCTGAGACGTGAGAGAGTAGTCTACAATAGTAACCTGAGACGTGAGAGAGTAGTCTACAATAGTAACCTGAGACGTGAGAGAGTAGTCTACAATAGTAACCTGAGACGTGAGAGAGTAGCCTACAATAGTAACCTGAGACGTGAGAGAGTAGTCTACAATAGTAACATGAGAAGTGAGAGAGTAGCCTACAATAGTAACCTGAGACGTGAGAGAGTAGTCTACAATAGTAACCTAAGACGTGAGAGAGTAGTCTACAATAGTAACCTGAGACGTGAGAGAGTAGTCTACAATAGTAACCTGAGACGTGAGAGAGTAGTCTACAATAGTAACCTGAGACGTGAGAGAGTAGTCTACAATAGTAACCTGAGACGTGAGAGAGTAATCTACAATAGTAACCTGAGACGCGAGAGAGTAGTCTACAATAGTAACGACAATAACATCAGCTATTGCTGAAATACATAAACAACTGTTCATTTCCTATTCAAACGACATGCGAGCGCATTATAATATGTCCATTTTCATTCAGGTTCAAAACTATTGAACTGTACCAGTCTAACCTCCTCTATCCGGTGAACCAAAACGCTAAAGTCGTGTCTATTCAGCGGTATCAAATTGGTTCCTGGCACCAAGATATTTTGCATGTTGTGTACAGATTACACGTGTAGATCAAAGTCGCCGTAAACATTAAAGGCGTCCGCCACAAATACCATATCAGCTCCGAATCTCGTATTTAAGGAATAACACAAGGACAAAGCAGTACAAACACCCCCCGTTAGATACGACGTCGCCGTCGGCGGCTACATTAATGTGGCGTGTCATTGTAAACATTAAAAGTCATTTATGGCAAATATGGTTAAAACGTTGTATTTTCCTGACGATAAAGCACTCAATTATGTGATTGAGTTCATTATCTTAATTGAACGTTGATATGTCATAATTTGCTACAGTTCTTTAAAGGAAATTTGTGATCACATGATTATGACGTGATTACGACGTGATTACGACGAGACTATGAGTTAATTCAATCATAACATAGCAATTAGAACAGATGGACCTCGGACCTTTTGCAGGTTTCCTCTGTAAGCTATAATGTGTATTATTATGTGTATTTATCGGCTGTCTTTAAGTTGTGTGCAGTCTGTTGCAAGTACTGGTGGTACATGGCAGGGATGGGGTATGCCTAATTGAAATATGATATTGTGTTGTACTCATCGTGTATTCATTCTGTTCAAAATAGAGCCATGCGATCGTTTCTATGGGCGGGGAAATGGACGGGAAGATGGACTGTAAACCACTAAGTGTTCAGCAATGGAATTCTGGTATAAGGCAGTATTGCAAATTGTAAAAACATGCGAGATGATTGGTTAAATAAAAAGGTGTTTAACTGGGCTAAATCATCTACATACGGATCTGTAGCCCAGTGGTAACATGCTGGACTGGTAATCCAGGGATCGCAGGTTCGATCCCCCATCTGACCCTAATCAAATTAAGTATTTGATATGGACTTTAAACCGAGGACTCGTGTCGGTGTTGTACACCGTGCACGTAAAAGAACCACCAGAGGAGACTCTGTAATGGGTCTCTCTCTCTGTATCATTGTATTATCCTCTAAAAATCAAAAATGACTAATCTCTTCATGAGGCGTCACTCATATGGGCAACCGGTAACAGCTATAAATAAACGTAAAACACACACTAAATAATATTCAAGTGTTAAATGTATCATGCTTGATATATAATATTAATATTGTTAATCAGTATCATTTACATGTAGTGGGAACAAAAACAGTCGTAAAATACATTGAAGCTAAGCTGTTAGAGATTGAAATTGATAAATGGAAACAGTCGCTAGGAGACACGGCTATTAGAGGTAATGGTCGAAATTAGCTAAGAACGTATATAATTTTATGCAAAATGTTATATGAAAAAGGCATTACCGTTTCAATTCTGCAGTACATAGCTCCCATAAGGCTAGAAACAGGAAGGTACGACCATTTAGAATTAGAAATTTAATATGCTTTAATTGTGTAAATGTAGTGGAAGACAAACAACATGTATTATTACATTGTCCACTTTGACAATTTATCTGATGATCAAAACTTATGTCCTTTTATTTTCAAATCAAAGTTTACAGCCAAAGCCTGTTTTAATACTTTAAAAACCGAAGACTTTTAATTTACTGTATTTAGAATAATTGTCATATCAAGATATTGGTATTAGAGTGGTGGAACCTATGCTCGGCGTAAATCCTACATATCATGGCTTATAAAAAAAAGTTAAATGCACTTGCCGTATATTATTATGTTCTTAAGTCGTGAACTTTATCTTAAAATTATTGTTGAAAATGTTAGATTCATTACGTAACCATGCGCTTAAATACAGCTATCGCAACGGCACCTGTTTCCATTGGGAACTAGATACACTAAGTTATCCAATAGTAAGAATATACTGTGAATCAGTTGTATCAAATCAGATCTGATGTAATAACGTTATTTTAAATGTACATGTAGTTTTATATAAGTAAGTATTAATAGAGATGTAAAAACATGTGTAAACTGTTTTGAAGTGTCAGAATCTTATTCGTGTAGCTTTAGAGCAGTTTTTATCTTCCTCTGGTGAGACTATACATTGTCTTACAATACCTCTGTTTGCTTTTAAACATGGTCCACGCCTGCTAAAAGCAACACCTAATTATCTATATTCATTTACTACTACTAAATGTTTACTATTGAAGGTACACTTATATTGGGTTGGTCCACCTTTGGAGAAGACCAATAAGTTGGATTGTGTTGTATTTAAAACAAGTTACAAACTATTACAGTACATTTCGCAAACATTGACGGTTTCTTAGAACTTGCCTGCCGATATCACAGTACCGTCAGCATATAGTATATCAAACAATTTAACATAATTCATGAGTATATCATCTAATTCGTGTGTTGTATATCATCTAGTTCGTGTGTTGTATATCATCAAATGCGTGTGTTGTATATCATCTAGTTCGTGTGTTGTATATCATCAAATGCGTGTGTTGTATATCATCTAATTCGTGTGTTGTATACCATCTAATTCGTGTGTTGTATATCATCTAGTTCGTGTGTTGTATATCATCAAATGCGTGTGTTGTATATCATCTAATTCGTGTGTTGTATATCATCTAGTTCGTGTGTGGTATATCATCTAGTTCGTGTGTGGTATATCATCTAGTTCGTGTGTGGTATATCATCTAGTTCGTGTGTTGTATATCATCTAATTCGTGTATGGTATATCGTCTAATTCGTGTGTTTCACATTCAAACCTAATCTAATAAATCACTATTGGGGAAATATGTATGTAGAACATTTAAAAACAATGAAAATAGTAGGGGAGACAATGTTCACCCTGTTTCACTCCAATCAAACAAGGAAATGTTACCTTGCACTTATGTACAGGATGATGCATTGTCATAAATATTTAGCGATATTTAGGCATTTGTTAAGCATAACGGATACACCATAGGCGGACCTCCACATAGTGTCGAACGCACATTTAAGTATACGAATGCGCAGACAGATTTCTTCCTGCTTTATTAGCATAACACGTAGACTCTTTAAAACACGCCTATTATCAATAATTGAATAATTCTAAATTATGAAACCCAGGCTGATATTCATTTATCAAATCTGCAAGAGTATGTTCAGAACAGCAGTAGCCTAAATAGTTTCACCAGAGAGTAGGGTACTGTAACTGGTTTGTAATTAGACGAGTTCTTTGATTTTATAAATAGGGTTAATAACACCAATTGTCAATTCCTTGGTAACTATGCCTGATTTGATAACAATACTAAACAATTTACATATACATGATACATATTGCATTAATGGAAACGAATGTTCAATATTCGCTCAGAACACGATATATACCACTCGATTTGTTACTTTTTAATAATTTCTCAGTCTTTTCTATTTCATCTACAGTGATTGCTACATTTATTTCAGAATTATCTTCATCAAATAACTGAATGGCAATATTAATATCATCTGTATTGTCGTTGACATATTCTCAGCTGTTCACATTTTTGAAAACAATGTCATCTATATCTGAGTTGACCTTATTGACTTTGTTACCATTCAAAATTGCCCAATACTGGGTTTATTCTTGTTCACGTTTCTTACTTCTGCAATAGTGTTAGCTTTAAACTGACTAAAATCTTCTGTAAGTGTTTTCTTATACAAATTAGTTTTAATTTTCAAATTATCCTTAATGTCTTAACTAAGTTGCCGAGTTGTAAGTATTCGTTCCGGAAACTGATGCGTGAAGATACGAGGGAGTCTGGGGCGACAAAGAAGAACTTAAAACAGTAAACTGTGTTCCACTTACCCTAGATTGATGGTCAAACATACACATGTTGTGATTTCTTGGTGTCACCGAGGCACTATATATGTCAATGGGCAGTAAAGCCTGTAATAATATCATGCAAACGGTAGAAGAGCCGACATACTGCTGACAACATTAGACATGAATGTGAAGAAACCATAGCTGCTAATGTCACTAATGATGTTTGTGATATGGCTCAATGTGTTGTCAGTGACAATGTTTCTAAAGACCTTTGACGTTTCACATTTGTCAGAAACACAATAGAGAGTCTTCTGATGAAGTCGAAGGTATCATGGGTTGTAAATTACATTCTTAAGTGTATACGTGCTTCCGAGAATGTTCAAGACCATAAGCAACTAACAGAACCAGGTGGACTAGCTAACTACACATTCTTAGGTCAGTGTTAACTACACCAGAAGAAAAGATGAGCGATATATGAAATGAAACTTTTACAGAAACTGTGTTCGATTTCTGGAGCCATT
The DNA here is from genome assembly GCA_014843695.1 of Archivesica marissinica. NCBI lineage: Eukaryota > Metazoa > Mollusca > Bivalvia > Venerida > Vesicomyidae > Archivesica > Archivesica marissinica. Next base: position 30,523,778 of record CM026393.1, read on the forward strand.
TGAGAAAGTGACTCTTGTTGAACAGAAACAGAAGAGCAACACATTTCCATTTTTATATGGGTGTTAATAGAATTGGTACAAACAAAACACCCGGAATATGCACCAGAACACTCGAGACGCAACGTTCTCTCAGTTATTTCCACCAGTGGGCGCATGCCCTAAAACCACATACGTCAATTCACCCCCTCCCCCTCCCCTAGCGACAAATCGTGCAACTGACCCTGCCAAGAAAGTGTGTGTATATGAATTCATCATAAATGTGTCAATTAACCGTTCTAGAGTGGGATTACGCACTATTCATCATTATTGGCCTCATTAATCAATGCAGAAGGTGAAACTATAATATCTACAGCAGCTTTCCTATAATTAAGTGTTCAATTAATGATGACTGAAGTTAATGTCGATCATTGCAATGCAAATTATTTATGGATATCATATATTTTAGAGCTGCAATACCGTCACAGATAGGTGTATGTAACAGCTCATTAAAGACCATTCATTAAATCAGATTCAAAGGGGAAAATCTAATTTCCCGTGATCATTTATGTAATATGCTAACAGTAAACTATTCGTTTTGATTGCAAATAGCTGTCATAGAAACCAGGAAGGCATGAAACGGTTCAATTTCCCCGCATGAATCTTTAATTTGATGCATAAAAAGCATCATTTAAACAGTTTCATTACGATATAAATTGACTTTGATTTTCTATTTTGACAGTAATAAAAATAAAGTTATTAGAAACCGTTTCAGTGGTACGTTCGCTCGATTTAAGAATATTATTATGCCAACATACAGACCCAACGTTTTACAAATTTACCGTATCTAATGAGGCGTTTTTTCAGTCACTACCGTCCTTTTATATCTCAATTAGTATTGGATAGTACTCGCGTTAAAAAGAGTAATGACTTTTGGGCCTACCCCGTAGATCATATCAGCTAGTGGTGTTCATATTAAGCGCTCGGCTTTTGATCTGCCATTAACGTGGCAATGAAGACTGCTAATGAAAGATGTATCCATTTCTACAATAAATTATGATTTATACTTTCGATTTGATGATAGAAACTGATATAAAATGGCTGCGTTATCAGATCGTAATTATCTTGTCACTACAGACACGCGGTTTCATGTCCTAAACGTGTTTACTTTTAATGAGAGCTAAATATCATTTAGAAATCAAATTGAATAGTTGAAATCACACCGCCATAAGCAAGCCGATGTGCTTTCCGACTGAAACTGTAGACTGAAACAAAATATACCATGTCCAACCTTATTATGAACATTTCATATGTTCAATTTTATTGTGCTGTATGTCACTTTCCAAATATGTATACATGTAGTTTAAACGTTATTTATTTTACAACGATTGCGAAGCAAGTTCTAACAACTTATTTTAATCACTCTCGATGGCGCGAATGAAAGCGTATATGTGGTCATTCGTGTGGGAGGAAACCGGAGTACCCGGAGAAAGTCCACCTGTCCGATCTGGCGACCACCGTACCATCTCATCATACTTCCCGGTCGGAGTATCGAACCCGAGTTGCAATGGTGAGAAGCCAGCGGGCTAACTAACCACTGTGCTAATCGAACAGCCAAATAAAACCAAATGATTCCAACTACTTGCATATGGATCAATATACATCTCGGGGTAAATGCAAATTTACTGCAAAGTGTCGCAATATTCAACTTGCCATATAAGTATGTATATATGTATTCCAGTACCGTCTCCGTGGCCCAGTGGTTAAGGTGTCCGCCTACGGAGCGGGAGGTCGAAGCTTCGAATCTCGTCAGGGGTTCGTTCTGATATGGCCGGTTGGTGAACCGCCAGCTAGTTAAATAATGGTTACCGATTGCCTACCAGCCTGGCGCCTGGCATACAAGCATAGGATTCGGGAAGTACTGGTGTTCATAAAAAGAGTTGTCTCATAAGTCAGAAATGACTCGCCCTTTAAATACTTTTTTTTACTATATTTTTGGCGCAGAATTGGCTCAGTTATCGCCATTTGCAGATATTATAGAACAACGGTTGTCCTGACTACGACGAATAAACACTGTCTAGATTTAAACAATACTGCTGAGACATATCAGCACCAGGCCTCGGTCTCCACGCATACAACAATCCTCACCGTGTTGTATTGAATGTCTCTGCAATACTATTGTCTTACCTTTGTTTTTAACATTTTCTTAACCCTTTCAACACTACAAGCCTCTAATTAGACTTACAAAAAGTGGAGATCCAGATGAGCCGGCTCGTTACGAGGATCTGGATCTGCACTTTTTGCCAGTAATAATTATTACTATTTTTAGATAAAATTACCCATTTTGATAAATGAACTGGTCGAAAGGTAATTTTCTTATTAATTTATTGGTCTAAAAATATCATGCACCAGTCCATGTCAGTTACTTGGGGTTGAATGGATTAAACTAACATTTGCGAGGGGGGTCCTATGCAAGTATTCAATATTATACATCAAATTGATGATTTAGAGTGTGTGCAGTTATTTGAATTCTCCAACAAACAGGGCAATGGTCATCTCTAAAACTTCACACGCCTCGTGCTAATAAAAAGTGTTAAATTAAACTCACTGACACATCGAGTAATTAACGATTAGAATGTGAACAATAAGAAGTGATATTAGCACGTGGTACATGTTAACATTGAACTAGACCAAATGGGCACCAGTGAGGTTCGATACAAGTGATGCATACTAATATACATGTCTACATATGCTGAAAGACAACAACGACGAGGGTGACATTGTTGCTTATTTCCCCTATGGGGTTTAACAATTTTCCCTATGGGGTTTAACAATTCCCCTATGGGGCTTAGCAATTTCCCCTATGGGGTATAAAAATTCCCCTATGGGGATTAGCAATTTCCCCTATGGGGTTTAACAATCGTCTACTTCTCAACATTGGTTTTCTCAACAACGCCTCCCCGTGTTCCCTTATGGTGGCAGCTGTTTCGCTTGTAACAAGAGCTAGCTCTACGATTAATACCATCAGGGTGTCAGAGGTTAACATGTTGGACAGTGTATACAGGGATCGGAGGTTCGACCCCCCTTTCTGACCCTAATAATATGAATAGACTGTAAACCAAGGTATTGTGTCGGAGCTTTACACCGTGCACATAAACGAACCAGGTGAGACTCTGTTATGGGTCTCTGTCTGCATCATTGCACTATCCTCCAAAGTCTAAATTGACAACTCTCTTCAGGAGGCGTCGCTCATATGGGGCGACCGGTAGCGACGATAAATAAACACACGTAAAACACACACTATCACCTGGTTATGTTTCTCTGTCCACTGAAATAGAATACAGTTTAACTCTTTCAGCGTCGAATAAATTCAGATCATGTGCAAACAACATAGATCCAGATCAACCGCGGCGTAACGCCGCGTCTGATCAGGATCTATGTTGTTTGCTATTCGGACAGGTTCTTCAGCTCCATGCAATCAGCATACAGCCTGGACAGACGGCACGTTCTGTTCTGTCTGATCGGGTTCTCTGCGTTTTTGCAAGTCGTTTTTATGCGACATTGGCGGTGAACGATTTAAAAGAACAATGACACATGCCATTTATTTGAAGGAGTACTGAACAGATGAAGAACAACGGTGATTCTCTATACGATGCCATGAATCCCTGTGCTAGTACGTAGTTGACTTATTTTATAATTAAACGTACAAACAAAATTATTTCCACAGTTAGTTTATACACATTTATTTTAGCTCGATTGCGAAACAAGTTCTTACAATTTATATTAATCACTCTCGAGACCTCATTCCTGATGTAATCCATCGCCACGAGGGAGAGAGAAGTAGCAACGTGGAATTTAAATGCCTTGCCTAAGGGCACAATCGTAACGGCCACCAACGGGGCTCGAACTCCGGACCTTTCGCACCTGAAGAGAATGCGCATCCACTGCGCTATCACGACGTCCACCAACAGTTCCATAGTTGGGTCAGTTATGCCTGCTCATTTAATTGTGTGCAGAGCAGCAGACAGTTGTACTTAAGCAACTTAAACTTAAAGTGTACATATAAGACATATATGCTTTCCATTGAGTTAACTGCATCTTTGGTTTCAAATGTTTCAAAAATGAACACTGATTTTTGTTTCATAGTACATATACATGTACATAGAGGAGTGACGATGGGTGGTAGACCATGCCATACATCACGGTAACTAAAACATGTGAGCATGTCTGTATAATAGTACAGTTGTATCAGTTGGCACAGCAAAGCTTGCAACATTTGACATTGTCTATGTTTACACTGAATCCATTACCAAAGATGTAGAACATTGGATAACACAATTATAGATTTATAATGCGAGGTATTGTCCAAATGACTGCGGAACATATATGGCAATTTGAACATCTCTATGAATTAACTGATTGAAGACAATGAAGAAATCTTTCTTTTTTTACTGGCGAGAAACTACTTGACAGATGTGTACTCATTTGTCATTTGTGTGGGAGATCTACTCATGCATTGCTAAGTCGGGCAATAATAGCTTCTCTACATGGCTTGTTTACCCGCGACTTAGCGACAAATCAGGCTGAAAAATCCCAATGTTCCAATCACGAATCGTGATGAATTTCACAAAGTATTCATGACAAAAACCCTTAACAGACACTATCAGAAAATAGGGGTCGACTTTAAATATTGTTATCTCCAGTCCCTTGGGTTAGACAATAATTTGCTAAATTGTACAATTATTTCTAAAATTGGATATAAGGGATGCAATATTGTGACTGGGTATTATTAAAGGGGACCGATTGATCGGATTATAGAAGAAGGGAGATTCGAGCGGATTAAACGGAGACATTAAATGGTCGATGATTGAGCTAATACGTGGGTAATGCTGGTACATGGATTTAGTCTCGTCAGGGCTCATAAAATGGAGAACGGATCAGTTGTCCAGTGGTAACGCGCTGCACTCGTAATCAAGAGTTCGATCTTCTAAAACCTAAATGATTATGTGTGTTGTGGTTATTTATCCTAGCTATCGGTTGCCCACATGAGCGCCGCCCCCTGACGATATTACCGTCATTTTAAAAGTTGGGCGTTAGTGCAAAGATACAGAGCCTCATTTCAGATACACACCTGGTTCTTGTACGTGGACAATGTAAATTACCTACACTATACCTCGGTTTAAGTCACATCCGAAAAACTTAAAGGTAATAGTCAGTTTGGTATGGCGTATCGGATGATCGAACCTGCGACCCCTGCATTGTGAGTCCAGTATGCTAACCACTGAACAAGTGACCCGCTACTGATGATTATGTGTGTGTTTCGCATTTATATATATATAAGTATTCCCACCCGAAACAAGTCAGGGACCAAAGGACACTCACTTGCTGAACATTTCTGACGTATCTTAAATATATTATTTACTTTCGAATGGAGGAAATATTATTTACTTTCGAATGGAGGAAATATTATTTACTTTCGAATGGAGGAAATTGTGATGAATCCAACCTAAAGTTGCACTGTCGGTTGGTTAATTAAACCAGTTAGATTGCTTCCATTGATTTTATATTTCTTTCCATCTGTTATTGGTCGAAGAAAAGACCACATCCGAGCAAATAGTGCAGGCACGGGTGGAACCACCGACCGTGTGCAAGCCAGCTGGATAACGTCCTTACCTGGAATAAGTCCAGTACTTGATTCGAACCTAAAACGATTAGGGGCAAGTGATTTGACGTCAACGACCATACCATTCGGCCACGCCGCCGGGATGCAAAGCGTACGTCGTGTTGGTCCGTGTATGAATATACGATCTTTATTTTATAATGTTCTCCCTAAAAGAGTATATATATTGTAGTTAAACTGTGAATCTCGGCATTTCGTTGTTCACCTGTAAGTTGATAGAGACTGGAACATTAAGTTCATTATATACATGTGTACATGTTAATTGTGGATACTAAATGATCTAAAAATGTGGGTTACTTACTTATAGTGCGTGTGTTTTTTATCCCCACATTCTAAATAACAAGGCATACATATATTTACAAAATACGTCAAAAGTTGCAATTAGTCAATATACAACATTTATAACGTTACTTACTAATTACTTTAATAATTGATTGTGAAAAAAAGTAAATCGCCATCTACTTATAATGATAGTGCAACTGTTGTTGATTTTGATTCGTCTGCTAGGATGATCGTTTGCGAGGCTGCGTACTTACTCGAGGGCTCAAACGTCTTCATTCTCTTTACGTATATTGAAGGGTTGCCATAAAAAAATGGCAATCGCTTAAAGTGCGGTCACATTAAATTAGTTGTTATTAAAACGCAAGCCTTGATTAGAAGACCAAGGGCAACCCAGTGATACTGTTCAATGGCTGCTTTGGATGGGGTAGGGTTCAGCCGCCCACATACTATTTGTCAACTGTAGATTCAATACTGGGTAATAATACGCATTAAAAGACATTGCGCACATTACTGGTATTGCTTAAAAGAATGCGTGCTCGCAAACACTAGCGGTTATATACACAATGTAGACAGTAACCTAATATTCTCTATATATAAGACAGTAACCTAATATTCTCTATATATAAGACGGTAACCTAATATTCTCTATATATAAGACAGTAACCTAATATTCTCTATATATAAGACGGTAACCTAATATTCTCTATATATAAGACAGTAACCTAATATTCTCTATATATAAGACGGTAACCTAATATTCTCTATATATAAGACGGTAACCTAATATTCTCTATATATAAGACAGTAACCTAATATTCTCTATATATAAGACAGTAACCTAATAATCTCTATATATAAGACGGTAACCTAATATTCTCTATATATAAGACGGTAACCTAATATTCTCTATATATAAGACAGTAACCTAATATTCTCTATATATTAAAACTGCATGCATAATTAAAAATATGAAGATATATCTCATCATTGGAAAATATTGCGATCAATATCCAAATATATTGAAGATTTCACAATCAACTATACTGTATGCCAAACTCAGTATATATGGTACATGTATATCGAAAACGGAAATAGTGAACATTATACTCACCAATTGGAAGCCGATAAAAGTCTACATTAATATTACTTTTTCATTAAAAAAAACCCCTGTTAAAATGACTGTATTTCGAATGCAAAAAAACATAAAATGAAGCATATGTCATGCTTGTAGTTTTACATTATGATGTATTTATTGAAAACATGAATTATTGTGCGTAAGCAGTTAGAATACTATTAAAAACAGGAATGGTTTTGAAAATGACGATTTTTGCATACGGTTTTACGATTTTGCGTTTATTTCGATTTAAATTTCATTAGGTTTTATGGATAAATGTAATGTACATATTTATTGTGTGCCTTCCAGTGAAAAATAGGACGTTATGTGTGAAATAAAATGTGTTATTCCACTGGTTGAAAGCAGTGGAATAACACATTTTATTCTCACTGCATTTACTGACGGGTCTGTAGTCCAGTGGTAACTCGCTGGACTGGTAATCCAGGGTTCGCAGGTTCGATCCCCCATCTGACCCTAATACAATTAACAGTCTTTCAGATGGGACTTTAAACCGAGGTCTCGTGTCGGTGCTTTACACCGCGCACGTAAACGAACCAGAGGAGACTCTGGAATGGGTCTCTGTCTGTATCATTGCACTATCCTCCAAATATCTAAAAATACTAATCTCTTCAGGAGGCGTCGTTCATATGGGCAACCGGTAGCGACGATAAATAAACGTGAAACGCACACATACTGCATAACACTTATGGATCCCGCTCACTTCAGGGTGTAAGAATTATCAACGCGAAAGCATTAGGACGCAACCGGTTAGTAACGCAATTTATGACATCGTCTAGACGCTACGGTATATAGTGGCATTTAGCATACGGCAGCATTGTTTTCTTACAGTTCCACACAGAACATATCCGAATACATCAGAACATAGTGTGTTAGACTTAAGCATCACTTAGCCCATCATCATAATAATACATGAAAAATAAAAGTTATAAACTATAGGGTAATATAGAGTGACCATTGTCCCATATTCTGGAATAGAAAATTAAATAAATCTACTTTGTGTTCAGCATATGCTGATAAGTTATAACATATCAAAATTTCACGAATTTCTATGAAACAGATTTTTGTTCCGAGCTGCAATGCAGACTGGAACGATATTATGGGTGGTGGCATTGTAAGTAATAAGTAGACATCTAGAATGAATTGCGTAGATAAATATGCCACAGTTCAAATAAAACGTGTTGTCAGCCTGAATGCTTTATGCCAAACATTTCACAAGCAATAAAAGAACGTGTCGTGTTTTCTCGTGATAAATCTTCTCAACTAAGTCTACAAAGAAAAACATAAATATGGTTCTCTCAATAATAGCAACGAACACAATATGAACATAGAATTGAGAGTTTAAACTTTATTTATTTAACAACGATTGCGATGCAAGTTTTAGCAACTTATATTAATCACTCTAGTTGGCGTGGATGGAAGCGTAAATGTGAGCATTAGGGTGGGAGGAAACCGGAGTACCCGGAGAAAACTCACCTGTCCAATCTGGCGACCACCATACCATCTCACATACTTCCCGGTTCGAGGATCGAACCCGGGTTGCATTGGTGAGAAGCGAGCGCGCTAACCATTGCGCTAACCGGACAGCCTCAATAGAATTGAGAGGTAAAGATGATCCCAAAATCTATTTGGAACATTTTCAAAGAGGTTGGTAAACACCAAAATCATAAGGAGAATACAACATATATAGGTTAACTGTAAAATGTAATGATGTCATATAGTCCATGGGCCCGGACCCAAAACTTCACCCATCGGTACCACCTGAGGTGGCAAATTCTAGTATTTTTTTTTGAAGAGGTACATGTCTATAGATGTTGTTCATATGTGATAACCTTTGCAGATGAGTAGCTTAAGGTCACTAAAAATGCACTTTCTGAAGGGACCCCCTGATCAGAAATATGATATTTTGACACAAATAAACAACACACTGCTGATGTTTAACATACTGGTAATGTATTAATATTGCAATTTTAGCAAGGCAATTGACATATATATAACAACATGAACTGTAGACACTAGTTAAACTAATATTTAGGGTGATGAGTCTGATGACTCAGAGTTATCTAGCAATTAATACTATAATGTATGATAAAACATTGCATCTCAGATCTAGCTGTTATGTAGGATGATAAAGCAATATTGACACTCCAAAATATTTACTCTTTAAGAGCTGACAGTCATGCAAAGCTTTGTAACATGTTGTTTCATTCACAGAATGTAGTTATCTTCATCATCATCTTCAACATCTTCTTCATCCTCTAAATCAGTCTGGATGATGTCATCCTCCTCATCTGCCATCTGTTTGGAGCATGTTGGCAAGCGACATATTGGGGTACATTTGAGGTTATTGGCAATGCATGGGCAGCTTCTGGCATCACATGAACGGCTACAGTTGCACTTCATGAGTTCCAAGACTGCTGCAGGAGCTGGTAATCCAGTCATCCACTGGATGTCTAGGTGCCCTTCAGCATCAATCATCCATCCACAATATTTGGGGCTGTGAACATCAGGTTCACACTGAAGGGAGCGTCGCCAGATACCAGCTTGATAGTTTGCACGTTGTGCATGCAGATGTAAGCAGTCCATGCATGGGGGCATAGAAGAGTTGATATCTACATTCATTTACATCACATGAACTTCCCTTGGATACGTACATATGGCACGTGAAGGCCTCAAGCTTCTGGATAAGTTCTGGTGAAATATCCCATGATTCTCCAAGTTCACCAAAGCACTGTTGGTATGTATGCTCCTTCTACATGAGTTTCAGGGCTCCTAGCTTCCCTTTCCCAGCAATGGCACTCACTGTATCACACCCTGTATATGCATGTAGACCAACCAAGGCTGTGCACACATCAATACATAGGTTTCTTGCTACCTTGTTGATGTCAATGTATTTGCGGCGGTTCTGTGTTCCCACTTTCTGATATAGCTGGCATGGAATGGTGTGGCTGAAGCCAAGGGCGAGCACAAGTATGTCTGTATCTTCAGCAGTGATGACAGCTGCTTTGTACCCATCCTTTCCCACATGTGCTGCATGCAACAGAACGCGTATGTCTGCCTCCTCATGTGTTGATTTGAGCTCGGCAATTGCTTCCCAGTTGTCCTTGGTGATCTTGAAGCAGTGATCCTCGCAGGTGGCATAAAGAATCTTGTCACCCAACCTGCCTCTGTATTATGGCTTCTTCCACTCTTCAACCAGAAATTTGATGAGGCTTGATTTGTTGAATGGACTGCATAGGAATTTTCTCCAGTGATGAATTGTGTGTCCTGCTGCAATGTTCTTGAATTGCAGGCTCTCGCTTGCTCCATGGTTGCATCTCTCAGCATTCTTGATGGACACGTCTCGGTACACATCAAACACAACATCAATTATGTTGCTGTTGACACCTTCATGTAATACCAGTGACATTGCATGCTCTGCGAGCTGTGCAAATGTCTGGTTTTCTCCCTTCATTCGCTGCACCAGACTCATCCCATCGATAATACAGGCAGAGGGTGTAGGGATTGCTTCGGCCACACTCACATTGTGCACTAGCCCTTTGCCTAAAGCAGCTTTGTTGGTTTTTCGCAGTGATCCATCTGGCGTCGCCAAAGCACAGGGAATAGGGCCTAATGGGTGTGATAGGACTTCTCGCGGGTCCAGATTACGGCTCTGAGCAGCAAGTATCATGTGACCAAACAAGTTTCTGTCTGCTTGAAGAATAATTTCCTTGCTGGTGGCTTTCCCAACCCGTTTCTTCTTTGTCAGATCTGAGAAAGTTTTCAACCCTTGCTTGGCAAGCCGATCATGAAATTTCGCAATGGGAGGAACAGTTGCAAGTCGTTTCATTATGAAATCCTGGTATGCATTCTCTCCCACTTCATGTGCCTTTTGAAGGTCTTTAGCAATATTTGGTGTGGCTAGTCGACCAGTTGAGATGCTGACAAGATCAGGCTGATCCCCGCTCATGGGATTTATCCACTCCTGCTCTAGGAGATCTACCAGATCCTCGGCATTAGCATGATCCTTGTGAATCCTGGTCATGTGGAGATGTGTGACTGAACTTAGAAGTAGGCTGATGCACCATATCTCGCAACTGACGCACTGATGTGCTTCGATATTCAGCAGTCAAGTAGTACCGGCTGATGGCAGCTGGTTTGAGACTGAAACCCTTTGTACCACCAGGGGTCTGGGTGTCCTTGTTCACTGTTTTTTCTATTGTCTGATCTGCAGGAATTTTCCCAAAAGGATTCTGAGATCCAATTTGCACAGAGAATCCCCCATTTAGGAAATGGGCATGAACTGCTGGTTGACTGATGGTTAGTTGTGTCATCTCTGCATAGTAGACAGGCATGTAACGGGCATAATTAATCTTGTCGTAGGCGAAGGCCCAGGGGATCATGGCACGGATGGAATTCAAGTGCAGCATCCAATCTCCTTCTCTAGATGCCCGCAACAGACCCAGCATGATGTCCACCATGTCTACATAGGACATCCAGAATGCAGCCAGATCTTCATTGGTGCCATCTCGTAGGCCACTGAGAAACTTGTCGAAGCGTTGGAGAATTTTTGCGATGCTTTGATTGTCCAGAACTGAATTGAGGGTTGCTTGATTCAAGTCATCACCAGCAGTGTTGATGCTTTTGATCGCTTCCTCCAAGTGGACAACATCTGCTGGGTAGGTAGCCTGCAGCCATGGGATGAACTCCTTCCATGCTAGTCGGAGAAGTGACTCATACACACGCTTATGGACTCTCACTGCTCGATTATATTGGCGTCCCTCCATCACAGCTTGAACAGAACCCTCTGCAACAATGCCTGACTCCACGCATAGTTCCCTCAGACCGGCATCCTGGAAACGCTTACCTATGGTGGATAGGAAGTTCATTACTGTGTGAAAGTCTCCCATCCTGAGAACTATGTCTTGAAAGGTATTAGAGTGTTTCCATTTAATTTCAGTTGCTTTGGAAGCATTGGAAGAAGAATTGCAAAAAGACCAGCATTATAGGGTTATAATAATCGTTGCATAGTAGTAATGATTGATGTTTGGCAGCCATCTTGAATCTTTGATAAGATCCCACATACCTGAGACATACAGTCAAACCTTGAAATTCCGGACTCCACAAATCCAGATAATTCATTATCCGACACTTTGTTCATGCAACAGAAAACAAAATGAAAAAGAAAATGCTTAAATTCGGAAATCCGGATGATCCGGGTATCCGGACCTGTAACAAACGCGTCCGGATTTCCGAGGTTTGACGGTATATACATACACTGTGACACCCTGTCAATAATTCAGGCAACTTTGGTGAGCATGGGGCACACAAAAGAAACATGGTAATCATGGATGTATAGGCATATATACTGATTATTAGCTACTGGGCAGCCATTTTGAAAATTGGCGGCCATCTTTGTTAAGCTACTCGTGTGCAAAGGTTATCACCCCAAAATGTTACCTCCACAAGTATACCAAAACTGTGGTATGACTTAGAATTTGCTACCTCAGGTGGTACTGATTTTCACTCGGGCCCATGGACTAATAATGGTCCACCTCCGTTGTGAGTGGCTACGGTCGCTGACTAGTACATAGCACTGCAACCTATCATCACTGATGTTCATTGGTTCGAGCCCCGCTCAGTCCGTGTCTCTTTATATGAAAAAGTTGGCAGTTTCTTACAGAGGTTGGTGCACCAAGTACTGGTTAACCACTGGAGCCTGCCCAGGAAAGGTAAATTGCCCGTCGCTCAAGTGAGCAACAAGTAGCGACGTTAAATAAACTTAAATAAAAATAAGATGTCATAATCACAGATGTAGAAGATCTCTTTTGTATTTTCAATGACTTCTTTGGCACGATCAATTGAAGAAACGATTAAAGACCCCATTCCTAAATCTAGTTTTGACATACATGTATATAGAAAAGTATGTTAATTCTAAAATACAGAAAAGTATGTTAATTCTAAAATACAGATAAGTATGTTAATTCTAAAATACAGAAAAGTATGTTAATTCTAAAATACAGAAAAGTATGTTAATTCTAAAATACAGAAAAGTATGTTAATTCTAAAATATAGAAAAGTATGTTAATTCTAAAATTGCATGTGAAGAATTGTTTTCTATTCCAATGGCATCAATTGACAATGTTCAAAGCTACTCGAAAAGACTTAATAGGTCAAAGTCCAAAGGCCTCTATAAATTGGGCCTACATGCTCTCTATCTATATAAGTGTATTTAAAGTCGCCACCGCATAGCCTACATGCTGAAATTACCTTCTACTTTTATATCGCAAAGTGTAACATGGATTGTCAATACATTGTACAGTATTGTAAAATCGTTTTTCCTGAAATAATTCCAAAGCTATAAGCCACGTTTTAATAAAGGTGAGATTATGTCAATACATGTAATCATAGACCAATATCAAATCTACCAACACTGTCTAAGCGTAGGCCCTATTGAAAAGTATGTACATTACAGTTACATGAAATTGAGTTTTTTAAATGAGGTTTTTTTTTGCAATTGCCATATATGTATCGACATGTTTTTTTAGTTAAGGAAGCCCCGGATCAGTAGTCGAGTGGTTAACACGTTTTACTGCGAACTGAGGGACCGCAGGTTCGAATCCAACATACCTACAGACACATTACAGAGTCTCCTCTGGTTCTTGTACGTGCACGCTGTAAAGCACCGACACGAGACCTCGGTTTAATGTTAAATCTGAAAGACTGTTAGTATTATTACGGTCAGACTGGGTATCGTGTTGGATCCGAACCTGCGATCCCTGGATTCGCAGTCCATCGTGTTAACCACTCGACTACTGACCTGGGGCGCCCTTAAATAAAAAAAATGTATGCACATATGACAAATACAAAAAACAGCTGGAATGTATCATTTAGTTTGTGATTTTTGTTTGAACACATGTAGTTGAGATAATTAGGATATAAATCAATAGACATGTTAAACACCTGCTTATCATTGCCCTATCCGGCCTCAGCATCAAAAATGACTAATCTCTTCACGAGGCGTCGCTGATATGGGCAGCTTATAGGGACGATAAATAAACGTAGCCATGCACACACAGGACCATGTGGAAGATTAGCCATGCTAAATGGATTACCATTTTAAATAAAAACAATTATTTACTTACATACTTGTTCTATGGATGGCAATCTAGATCATCCGATCACGGAGTTATTTCCCTTTTATTAAAAGCCACCATGTGTATTGGATTTCGAAGAGATTAAACGGAAACAGTTATGTCGACGTGGTACAAGAAGAAGATAAGTGCTGCTTTACTCGACATAAACGGAGTGCTGTATGATAGCGGTGAAGACGGGGGAAAGGCTATTGTCGGCTCTATTGATGCTGTCAAAAGGTATAAACGAACCTACACGTACTTTTCACAGCTGGAATAAACTGATAAACGCGTCTGTGTTTTACGTTTATTTATCGTCGCTAGCGGTTGCCCATATGAGCGACGCCTCCTGAAGAGATGAGTCATTTTAGATATTTGGAGGATAGTGCAATGATACAGACAGATACCCATTCCAGAGTCTCCTCTGGTTCTTTTACGTGCACGGTGTAGATGCTTTACACGAGACCTCGGTTTAAAGTCCCACCTGAATGATTTTTTTATTAGGGTCAGACGGGGGATCGAACCTGGATTACCAGTCCAGCGTGTTAACCACTGGACTACACATCTGTCTATTGGTATTATACTGTTATATATAATACCGCCTCGGTTGCCTCTATTCAGTTTTTTATATTGTTTACAAATATGACGTGTATGTCTTAACGTAACTACGCACAAAAGACAAACACCATAGTTTGCTTGGGCAAGACTTGCTATTTATTTGGACGAAAGGCAATAAAAAAAAATCAAATGTACGACAATACAATATTTGTACTTTAAAACAAAGTACCATATATGTATTATGTTGTAAACAATGGTACTTTGTTTTAAAGTACAAATATTGTATTAGTTTATACAAATTTATTTTAGCTCGATTGCGAAACAAGTTATTTCAACTTATATAAATCACTCTTGAGACCTCATTCCTGATGGAATCCATCGCCATGAGGGAGAGAGAAGAGGCAACGTGGAATTTAAATGCCTTGCCTAAGGGCACAATCGTAACGGCTCCAGTGGAGCTCGAACTCCGGACCTTTCGCACCTGAAGCATCCACCGCGCTATCACGACTTCCAGTGGTACAAATATTGTATTGTCGTACATTTGATTTTTTTATGTATATCCAATTCATAGTATTCATTTTAACAAATATCGTTATACATCGAGATAATCGAATATATCTAAGATACTCCTGTGATATGTCGTGCATTCTAAAGTCCTCCTTCAATATATGAGGAAGCTCCAACCCGTTTGTCATCGCAGAGACTTACCACTGGATGTCGTGCCTCATCTCCGTACGCCATTTCAAAACTAGCGTCACATGTAGAATTTTTAATTCTATACGTCAGTAGTTATACATAGTGTAAATCTAACTAACTTACCTGTACTAACATTTTACTGATATTCACTGACTATTCGAATAGCGAAATTATGTGTTACGGTTATGAAGTCCAGTCTAGAACTGGTATACTCTAATCGTCCCATGCACAAAATCCGCCAAGCACCATGTGATGCACTCCGAATCAGTGATTAGCACAAATTACCGCGGTTTTGTGCCTCCTTACATTAAGACATTCATTCTGGGCTATGCTGCGTAATGCACAGAACTGGCTAATCATGGTGCATGACTTCCCCGATTATCGATGTACTAAGACTTCAATCAGTACTAGATGATACATCAACGTTTATGTTTCATTAACTAAGCACCGTGTGAAAACGAATGATACTTACCTTATTCATTGATTCTGAATGTGGATTCTGGTGTACCACAGGGTACAGTACTATGACCATTATTATTCCTGTACCACATCTATTTGTGTCCAAAACGTTTGTAAATACACAACATATAATAATTCTGACTGTGTCAGAGAATCGTGAGGTGGCAAAATAATTCTGACTTTCAGAGAATCATGAGGTGGCAAAATAATTCTGACTGTCAGAGAATCGTGAGGTTGCAAAATAATTCTGACTGTGTCAGAGAATCATGAGGTGGCAAAATAATTCTGACTATCAGAGAATCGTGAGGTGGCAAAATAATTCTGACTGTGTCAGAGAATCATGAGGTTGCAGAGATTTTGAATGATATTTTTCAAATGTTGCCAAAGATAGTGGTAAGGATTATGTTTTATCAAATCATCCAAGTCTTAGTAAAATTAAAGAAACATGTTTTGTGGAATATAGTTTAATTTTAAACCAGTAGATCAGGAAGATATCTAAACAATTCTAAACAAATTTAACACCAAAAAAGCAACCGTTGATAAAATCTCAGTTAAATTAGTAAAGCTGGTAATGAGGCATTAGTCCCACCAATTACTAAACTTGTAAATATGTCTATTGTCCAGTGACTTGTTCCAGATAGGTTAAAACAATCTCAAGTTAACCCTATATTTAAAAAAGGATCCAAATGGACAAATGTAACTATAGTTTGACAGTATTTTGCCAATTCCATCCAAGATTTTTGAGAAAGTTTTATCTGAACAACTATCTTCATATTTTTAACATATTTTTAACAATGTTTTATGTTGTCAAACTGCTTTATAATATGATAAGTTTGCCAAGAGAATATTACATGGCAAACAGTCAAAAGCCTTAGAGAGGTCCATAAGTATGGCTGCTACATAATGGCATTTCCAAACACTGTAAATATGATAAAATCATGTCTTTCAAAATGAAAAAACTAATTAAGGTATGTGTACTTGGAATAATATTACAAACGGGGTGCCACAGGGATCTATGCTCGGTCCCCTGCTGTTTAATGTATTTAGTAATGATATTTTTTTATTTCATTCAAAGAGGCACATTATATAATTATGCTGATGACAACACTCTGTTCTTTCATTCTCCAAATGCTGATGAGGTGAAAAATGTTCTCCAAACAGAAAGTCAAATTTTAATAGACTGGTTTCATTTTAATTGTATGCAGTCTAATCCTGATAAATTTCAATCTATAACTGTATGTAATAAAACTGCTAGTCAGTGTACAGTGTTTACACTAGGTGATACAAATAGTTGATGTTAACAAGTAGTTAAGTTGTTAGGTGTTGGCAGTGATTTTAAGTTTTACTTCCATAGTAGTGTGTGTAAAAAAACTGCACAACAGGTGAATATACTAAAACTTATAGGTTAAAAAATTGAACAAACATAACAGGTTGACAATTTTCTACACACTTGTTCTGTCAAATTTCAACTTTTGTTCACGTGCATGGCATTTCTGCTCCTAGTCAAATAATAAGGAAATGGGGGGAAAATCAGGAACGTGCAATAAAATTTGTATGCAAACACCAGTTGTTGGCAATAGAAACGTTTAAAATTGTAATTAAGCTATCACCTCCAATATTATCTGAATTAGGGAATCCAAATATAACTTTAAGTATTATAATATTTTGCAAATACCACATGTCAGAACCCGCACATATGGTAAGAACTTGTTCATCTATTCTGCTCTTGCGCTTTGGAATTCTCTACCTGATGACTTCAGGTCTACAACTAGCTGTAGTCATTTCAAGAGCTTGATTTCCTCTGGGAATTGAAATGACTGTAAGTGTGTAGTATGCCATGCCAGATAAAGGGTCCCTTGGTGTGGGATCAGCATGGCTGGAGATCAGTTCATGTACAGTTTAAATTGCATTTTTATTTTTCATTTTATAAATCATCTTAGTTACCTGCATGATTGTTGTACTATTCTTTTATTATTTAGCTTCCTATGTTCATCTTGTGTCTATTTTACTTTTAGACTAAATAAGCATATTTTAGCATAGTTTAATTTAATTCATGATTTTTATTTTCCATAGCTCTTTTAGGCTTGTTATTCATATACATATGTTGATAGATAGATAGTCGGTTATAAAAGCTCATCAGAACGTATGTTAATTGTAAAAAATCTTGCTGACTCAAAATAAAAGTTTTATCTTATCGTATCAATGATCTTCCAGAAACAAGTTAAATCAAGGGGCAGACTGTTTGCTGCTGACTGCCTGCTCTATTGAATTAGCGAGACAACATCACAAAAAAGCAAATTCCACCATGGCCTTCCTCTACAGAAACATAAGGCCCAGTCCTCCACAAGCCAAGGCCACTGCCTACAAGACATATGTCCATCCAACTATAGAGTTTTCTTCATCAGGGTTGTCACTCTACTATGCAAATAACATCAGCCAGCTAGAAATCATCCAACGCAGAGCAGCAACGATTGTTAAGAATTACTACATTAGGACAAGCAGCGTCGCAACCATGCTTCACAACCTTAGCTGGAACACACGTGCTGACTGACGCGATAAGATTATTTATGCGGTACCCATTGGAGGGGGAAGGGGGCTCTATGTTCAGCACTTTACTTGGTGCATGAACAAGAAACATCTTTATAAATGCTACATTTTAAGAGCGGGGCGAGGCAGTTATGTCGATCGGGAAAACATCAGGAAAATTGGCTCAAATCAAGCGAAAATAGCGGTATATAACAGAATACTACACCTATTGCGATGGAATAGAACTTAATCTCTTTATCATTATACTGAAAATACCTGTCTAATCAAACATGGGCAATATATATCAATGAAAACAAACGTTCATGTTTAGCTATACATTATTCAAGCCTCAGAAAATCACACTATTTAGTAATACGAGTTAGCAAAATGTAATGTAATATACCAGTACATGTACATTGTAGTAACTTAAATAAGTAAGTAACATGTACATGCAAGTTACAGTTTGAGGTATGTCAAGTTAGACTGGCATTAGCAACAAGAGCAATCCGATATTACATACATTCACCATGTTGCTAAATGTCAATGTTTGCTCATTCTTACCACAGGGAAGAATCATTTTAAAAAGATTACTGAACAATGGAATTTACCAATACATAAACATATAAACCGGATAAGCTATTGTGTTGATAAATCAAAGAAATTGGTCTTTTTAAAACCGTGCTTATATTTGTAAAATAAAAGTACAATAAAGATATTATATTAAAATATTGATTGTTTTACGCATAAAAACCACAGAATGGTTATTTTATATTTTGTAATAATATTATTTTAACCCCTTTATATATTCACAGTTAATGAGAAACATGTGTAAAAAACAGATCGAAAAACGCCTCCAAAATCGAATGTGTTCGTCCTTGGCCCGAGTGTTCGTCCTTGACCTTCCACCAAATGTCATGAAAATCCATCATTATATATAGGCTATGCTACAAATGTGAGTTGTGTACTTGCTATCCTCTGCTTTCGGCTACCACCACTTGTTAGACTTTTGTAACAAAGGAAGTGGGTAAATCTTCCATGTCAGGTAATTCCATTTAAATATAAACAACTATTTAGTGATATATTTATTACCATTGCTTTTTTTTCAATCTTTTCTTTTCCGGTCTGTCAATTTTTCATGTTTTTACTTCTGGCAAAATAACATGAACAGAAACTCAATCCAGATTAATTAATGGTCTCGGTGTTAACATATATTTATATATATGACGAACAAGGCAAAATATATCAATGCCTGTTCCAATGCTACTTTGAGCATAACATTATCGGACGTATGTTCTCAACAACATCTGATATTCGGACGAAGAATGTAGAAGCGTGTGTAGTTACCTCCCTTTAAATAAAAGACACCATTTGCTGTCTAATGATTGTACATAGTTGTTTCCCTTTTCTGAAAAGCCACCATAATAGAAAAGCAAAACAAAAAATTGATTTAAATTTTGTGGACGGTAAATGAAAAGTTATGTCGATGTGGTATAAGAAGACTATCAGTGGTGTATTGCTCGATATAGTCGGAGTGCTGTTTGATAGGGGACCAGGTGGAGGAAAGGTTATTTCCGGCTCTATTGAGGCTGTCAAAAGGTTTAAATTTATTGTTAACCGGTTAAGCTTAAGTTAAAGTATGTGTTGTGATCCGGGATACACACTTTATAATTACATCATGCATCTTAATAATTGGATCAAATTAAATTCATACATCGTAATTTACTGAGTATGTATATTTTAATAATTTCTTGCAGTTGAGCTCTATGTCAGTATGTGAATAGTTGTTAAAAGGAACATTTATTGATTTATCAAAAGTATTTACATGTTGTTTTTTTGTATTGTAGTTTAAGTAAATAATGATTTGGTATTATCCAACAATGAGTTTTGTGGCAAGTTCTTAATGTTTTTATCATGACAATTCATTAAAATATGTCTACGTCCCCGCGAGGGGTTCGACATTAAAGGAAGATAGATAGATCAATTCAGAAGTATAAATTTGTTGTTAAATTCAGATTTTTCTTTATTGATGCATATATATATAATATTATATAGTGCTTCTCGTATTCTGGATGGGCCCAAATTCTCAAGCTAAACTGTTAATCGGCCACCGCTTTGTTTACACAAACCATATACTTATCTGTACGCCATTAAATGTTTACTCGACCTTAAACTATATCGTAAAAAACCAGGCCAGTACTTATAAATATTAAAATGGTGGCACGTTACCGATACTGAAAGGAGCAAATTTGAGGATTATTATTGAAGATAGAAATTATCCTCACGTACATTCTTCATAATGTGTCTACATGTATTTATTAACAATGAATTTACAATAATGAAACAATCCCAATGTTTATATTTGGACGGATGACCCAGTTTCAAGAATTAATCACTTTAGGTCTCAGGACAAATTATAAATATGTAAACTAATGACTTGAAAATTGCCAACAATTATGGAGACATCACTAAGTCATTTTCAATATTGCTGAGGTTCTGAAAGGGATTCTAGGGTGTGTAGCAATGTATGGGGGGGGTACTTTTTTTAGATGGAGTTTTCTGTAATATAGTACTTCTTAATATGAGTAGTTTCCTAGTTATTTTCCAGGGTATGAAGCTGAAGGCCAAGGTAAGACTAGCCCTTGGTGCTTATCAAAACGGCAAAAAGGGATGACAAAATTGCAAACATCTCATAAATTATTAACAGTGGTTTATTAACCCATTTCATTCTGGATACCGTTCAAACAGTATTTGCAAAGAACATAGAGCCAGATCAACCGCCACGGAACGTGCCGTCTGATCAGGCTCTATGCTGTTTGCTATTCCGATGATCTTGCTAAGACACTTGGGTATGTAGCAAACAACATAGATCCTGATCAGCATGCAGCATTACGCTGCAGCTGATCTGGATCTATATTGTTTGCAAAAGCCTTTAAATGTATCCCGAATGAAATGGGTTAAAAGTAAAAATAATATAATAAAAATATGGTTGTATTTTCATTTTAATAGTAACACCATACAGGACTTCATAGCAATACATTGAGAATAGGGCAACTTAAACTAAACATTGTAAACAAACATGGCTGTCTTCCGAGGATTGTCACATCGAATATAATCAATGTTCTCTAACTTATTTACTGGAAGCATAGCTTAAAACATTAATTTAAATGAAGACAAAATATATTTGGAAAGGTAAGCATTGATGAATGAGCGTATGCTCGTATAACGTCTTACCTCCTCGAGAACTAGGGCCACCATGATCCTAAATAATGTTTGAACTTGGAAGAATAATTAAGTGTTTTACAGTAGTAGTTGATATCAACATATACATGTATTATGTTTCATTGGATCCCAGAATTATGTTGCCATCTAACCTTTTCCCTCATAGAAGCACCTCTTGACGCCATTACCAATATGACATGCATTGACCCTTTCCCTCATAGAAGCACCTCTTGATGCTATTACCAATACGACATACATTGACCCTTTCCCTCATAGAAGCACCTCTTGATGCTATTACCAATACGACATACATTGACCCTTTCCCTCATAGAAGCACCTCTTGATGCTATTACCAATACCACATACATTGACAATGTAGTAGTCAAACCAATGTTCATAAACACTTTCCCTCATAGATGCACCTCTTGACGCCATTACCAATACGACATACATTGACAATGTAGTAGCCAAACCAATGTTCATAATATAGGCCAGAATCTCATATAGTCCCAGTAATATCTATGGAGGTGGTATAGATATGGCGACTATTTATTCACTGCATGATAGCTAAATGGCTGTCGTTTGTATGAAGATATAATAATATATTAACCTAAATCTCTATGAAGGAAATGGTTACGGTGGATGTACTTTTCAGGAGGCTGGAGATATTTCGAAAAAATATAGCTAGATCAAAACATACAACAGTAGCTACATACAATTTATATTCTAGTGGATATCCAAAATGGATGCGGGGCTCCTCTTTCACTGTTAAATATGCCTGCCCGTTCGGACAATGGCAATGCACTTACCTGGAAATTAAATCTACTTGTCCGCAAATGATATACTTAATTTTACTGTTAGAACACAAAGTCATGTCAGTCAAACAAATTCATCATTGCTAAACACTGGCCATCTTCTCCTTCACCCCCCCCCCCCCCCATTATACCACAGATTGAGGGCATGACATTTCCTTGACAAACATTTCCAGGCGCCTCTTCATCACAGCCAATCGACTTCAAAAACCTAAGGCTTAATATGTTTTACATTTTGACAACTGAGCAAGTGAACAGTTGACATGTAAACAATATTGTAAGCTGAGCTTTTATTGTGAAATGCTATGCCGTTAATTTTTGTTAGGGTCTTATTTATTAATTTTGCATCATCAGAGGCATGAATAAGCACAAATACAGTGGTTGGGAACATTGGTTATGAACGGAGGGGGGGGGGGTTATCTTGACGCCATTGTGCAATGTACAGCACAATATGTGTGTCTCTTCCATTACTGCTTGCAATGTACAGCACAATATGTGTGTCTGTTCCATTACTGCTTGCAATGTACAGCACAATATGTGTGTCTCTTCCATTACTGCTTGCAATGTACAGCACAATATGTGTGTCTGTTCCATTACTACTTGCAATGTACAGCACAATATGTGTGTCTATTCCATTACTACTTGCAATGTACAGCACAATATGTGTGTCTGTTCCATTACTGCTTGCAATGTACAGCACAATATGTGTGTCTGTTCCATTACTGCTTGCAATGTACAGCACAATATGTGTCTGTTCCATTACTGCTTGCAATGTGCAGCACAATATGTGTGTGTTCCATTACTGCTTGCAATGTACAGCACAATATGTGTGTGTTCCATTACTGCTTGCAATGTGCAGCACAATATGTGTGTGTTCCATTACTGCTTGCAATGTACAGTACAATATGTGTGTCTCTTCCAGTACTGCTTGCAATGTACAGCACAATATGTGTGTGTTCCATTACTGCTTGCAATGTGCAGCACAATATGTGTGTCTCTTCCATTACTGCTTACAATGTACAGCACAATATGTGTCTCTTCCATTACTGCTTGCAATGTACATCACAATATGTGTGTATGTTCCATTACTGCTTGCAATGTACAGCACAATATGTGTGTGTTCCATTACTGCTTGCAATGTACAGCACAATATGTGTGTGTTCCATTACTGCTTGCAATGTACAGCACAATATGTGTGTCTGTTCCATTACTGATTGCAATGTACAGCACAATATGTGTGTGTTCCATTACTACATGCAATGTACAGCACAATATGTGTCTGTTCCATTACTGCTTGCAATGTGCAGCACAATATGTGTGTGTTCCATTACTGCTTGCAATGTACAGCACAATATGTGTGTGTTCCATTACTACATGCAATGTACAGCACAATATGTGTGTGTTCCATTACTGCTTGCAATGTACAGCACAATATGTGTGTATGTTCCATTACTGCTTGCAATGTACAGCACAATATGTATGTCTGTTCCATTACTGCTTGCAATGTACATCACAATATGTGTGTATGTTCCATTACTGTTTGCAATGTACAGCACAATATGTGTGTGTTCCATTACTGCTTGCAATGTACAGCACAATATGTGTGTGTTCCATTACTGCTTGCAATGTACATCACAATATGTGTGTCTCTTCCATTACTGCTTGCAATGTACAGCACAATATGTGTGTGTTCCATTACTGCTTGCAATGTGCAGCACAATATGTGTGTTCCATTACTGCTTGCAATGTACAGCACAATATGTGTGTCTGTTCCATTACTGCTTGCAATGTACAGCACAATGTGTGTGTCTCTTCCAGTACTGCTTGCAATGTACAGCACAATATGTGTGTATGTTCCATTACTGCTTGCAATGTACAGCACAATATGTGTGTGTTCCATTACTGCTTGCAATGTGCAGCACAATATGTGTGTCTCTTCCATTACTGCTTACAATGTACAGCACAATATGTGTCTGTTCCATTACTGCTTGCGATGTACAGCACAATATGTGTGTCTCTTCCAGTACTGCTTGCAATGTACAGCACAATATGTGTGTGTTCCATTACTGCTTGCAATGTGCAGCACAATATGTGTGTCTCTTCCATTACTGCTTACAATGTACAGCACAATATGTGTCTCTTCCATTACTGCTTGCAATGTACAGCACAATATGTGTGTCTGTTCCATTACTGCTTGCAATGTACAGCACAATATGTGTGTGTTCCATTACTGCTTGCAATGTACAGCACAATATGTGTGTCTCTTCCATTACTGCTTGCAATGTACAGCACAATATGTGTCTCTTCCATTACTGCTTGCAATGTACAGCACAATATGTGTCTCTTCCATTACTGCTTGCAATGTACAGCACAATATGTGTCTTCCATTACTGCTTGCAATGTACAGCACAATATGTATGTGGTTCCATTACTGCTTGCAATGTACAGCACAATATGTTGTGTTCCATTACTGCTTGCAATGTACAGCACAATATGTGTGTGTTCCATTACTGCTTGCAATGTACAGCACAATATGTGTGTGTTCCATTACTGCTTGCAATGTACAGCACAATATGTGTGTGTTCCATTACTGCTTGCAATGTACAGCACAATATGTGTGTGTTCCATTACTGCTTGCAATGTACAGCACAATATGTGTGTCTGTTCCATTACTGCTTGCAATGTACAGCACAATATGTGTGTGTTCCATTACTGCTTGCAATGTACAGCACAATATGTGTGTGTTCCATTACTGCTTGCAATGTACAGCACAATATGTGTGTGTTCCATTACTGCTTGCAATGTACAGCACAATATGTGTGTGTTCCATTACTGCTTGCAATGTACAGCACAATATGTGTGTGTTCCATTACTGCTTGCAATGTGCAGCACAATATGTGTGTCTCTTCCATTACTGCTTACAATGTACAGCACAATATGTGTCTCTTCCATTACTGCTTGCAATGTACAGCACAATATGTGTGTCTGTTCCATTACTGCTTGAAATGTGCAGCACAATATGTATGTGTTCCATTACTGCTTGCAATGTACAGCACAATATGTGTGTCTCTTCCATTACTGCTTACAATGTACAGCACAATATGTGTCTCTTCCATTACTGCTTGCAATGTACAGCACAATATGTATGTGTTCCATTACTGCTTGCAATGTACAGCACAATATGTGTGTCTCTTCCATTACTGCTTGCAATGTGCAGCACAATATGTGTGTGTTCCATTACTGCTTGCAATGTACAGCACAATATGTGTCTCTTCCATTACTGCTTGCAATGTGCAGCACAATATGTGTGTGTTCCATTACTGCTTGCAATGTACAGCACAATATGTGTGTGTTCCATTACTACATGCAATGTACAGCACAATATGTGTGTGTTCCATTACTGCTTGCAATGTACAGCACAATATGTGTGTATGTTCCATTACTGCTTGCAATGTACAGCACAATATGTATGTCTGTTTTCCATTACTGCTTGCAATGTACATCACAATATGTGTGTATGTTCCATTACTGCTTGCAATGTACAGCACAATATGTGTGTGTTCCATTACTGCTTGCAATGTGCAGCACAATATGTGTGTGTTCCATTACTGCTTGCAATGTACAGCACAATATGTGTGTCTGTTCCATTACTGCTTGCAATGTACAGCACAATATGTGTGTGTTCCATTACTGCTTGCAATGTACAGCACAATATGTGTGTGTTCCATTACTGCTTGCAATGTACAGTACAATATGTGTGTCTGTTCCATTACTGCTTGCAATGTACAGCACAATATGTGTGTCTCTTCCAGTACTGCTTGCAATGTACAGCACAATATGTGTGTGTTCCATTACTGCTTGCAATGTGCAGCACAATATGTGTGTCTCTTCCATTACTGCTTACAATGTACAGCACAATATGTGTCTCTTCCATTACTGCTTGCAATGTACAGCACAATATGTGTGTCTGTTCCATTACTGCTTGCAATGTGCAGCACAATATGTATGTGTTCCATTACTGCTTGCAATGTACAGCACAATATGTGTGTCTCTTCCATTACTGCTTACAATGTACAGCACAATATGTGTCTCTTCCATTACTGCTTACAATGTACAGCACAATATGTGTCTCTTCCATTACTGCTTGCAATGTACAGCACAATATGTGTCTGTTCCATTACTGCTTGCAATGTGCAGCACAATATGTGTGTGTTCCATTACTGCTTGCAATGTACAGCACAATATGTGTGTGTTCCATTACTACATGCAATGTACAGCACAATATGTGTGTGTTCCATTACTGCTTGCAATGTACAGTACAATATGTGTGTCTGTTCCATTACTGCTTGCAATGTACAGCACAATATGTGTGTCTCTTCCAGTACTGCTTGCAATGTACAGCACAATATGTGTATGTTCCATTACTGCTTGCAATGTGCAGCACAATATGTGTGTCTCTTCCATTACTGCTTACAATGTACAGCACACTATGTGTCTCTTCCATTACTGCTTGCAATGTACAGCACAATATGTGTGTCTGTTCCATTACTGCTTGCAATGTGCAGCACAATATGTATGTGTTCCATTACTGCTTGCAATGTACAGCACAATATGTGTGTCTCTTCCATTACTGCTTACAATGTACAGCACAATATGTGTCTCTTCCATTACTGCTTACAATGTACAGCACAATATGTGTCTGTTCCATTACTGCTTGCAATGTGCAGCACAATATGTGTGTGTTCCATTACTGCTTGCAATGTGCAGCACAATATGTGTGTGTTCCATTACTACATGCAATGTACAGCACAATATGTGTGTGTTCCATTACTGCTTGCAATGTACAGCACAATATGTGTGTATGTTCCATTACTGCTTGCAATGTACAGCACAATATGTATGTCTGTTCCATTACTGCTTGCAATGTACATCACAATATGTGTGTATGTTCCATTACTGCTTGCAATGTACAGCACAATATGTGTGTGTTCCATTACTGCTTGCAATGTACAGCACAATATGTGTCTCTTCCATTACTGCTTGCAATGTACAGCACAATATGTGTCTCTTCCATTACTGCTTGCAATGTACAGCACAATATGTATGTATGTTCCATTACTGCTTGCAATGTACAGCACAATATGTATGTATGTTCCATTACTGCTTGCAATGTACAGCACAATATGTGTGTCTCTTCCATTACTGCTTGCAATGTACAGCACAATATGTGTCTCTTCCATTACTGCTTGCAATGTGCAGCACAATATGTGTGTGTTCCATTACTGCTTGCAATGTACAGCACAATATGTGTGTGTTCCATTACTACATGCAATGTACAGCACAATATGTGTGTGTTCCATTACTGCTTGCAATGTACAGCACAATATGTGTGTATGTTCCATTACTGCTTGCAATGTACAGCACAATATGTATGTCTGTTCCATTACTGCTTGCAATGTACATCACAATATGTGTGTATGTTCCATTACTGCTTGCAATGTACAGCACAATATGTGTGTGTTCCATTACTGCTTGCAATGTACAGCACAATATGTGTGTGTTCCATTACTGCTTGCAATGTACAGCACAATATGTGTGTCTTCCATTACTGCTTGCAATGTACAGCACAATATGTGTGTGTTCCATTACTGCTTGCAATGTACAGCACAATATGTGTGTGTTCCATTACTGCTTGCAATGTACAGCACAATATGTGTGTCTGTTCCATTACTGCTTGCAATGTACAGCACAATATGTGTGTCTCTTCCAGTACTGCTTGCAATGTACAGCACAATATGTGTGTGTTCCATTACTGCTTGCAATGTACAGCACAATATGTGTGTCTCTTCCATTACTGCTTGCAATGTACAGCACAATATGTGTCTCTTCCATTACTGCTTGCAATGTACAGCACAATATGTGTGTCTGTTCCATTACTGCTTGCAATGTGCAGCACAATATGTATGTGTTCCATTACTGCTTGCAATGTACAGCACAATATGTGTGTCTCTTCCATTACTGCTTACAATGTACAGCACAATATGTGTCTCTTCCATTACTGCTTACAATGTACAGCACAATATGTGTCTCTTCCATTACTGCTTGCAATGTACAGCACAATATGTGTCTGTTCCATTACTGCTTGCAATGTGCAGCACAATATGTGTGTGTTCCATTACTGCTTGCAATGTACAGCACAATATGTGTGTGTTCCATTACTACATGCAATGTACAGCACAATATGTGTGTGTTCCATTACTGCTTGCAATGTACAGTACAATATGTGTGTCTGTTCCATTACTGCTTGCA
The DNA here is from genome assembly GCA_014843695.1 of Archivesica marissinica. NCBI lineage: Eukaryota > Metazoa > Mollusca > Bivalvia > Venerida > Vesicomyidae > Archivesica > Archivesica marissinica. The sequence goes on from CM026393.1 coordinate 30,552,539, forward strand.
ATGTACAGCACAATATGTGTGTCTCTTCCAGTACTGCTTGCAATGTACAGCACAATATGTGTGTGTTCCATTACTGCTTGCAATGTGCAGCACAATATGTGTGTCTCTTCCATTACTGCTTACAATGTACAGCACAATATGTGTCTCTTCCATTACTGCTTGCAATGTACAGCACAATATGTGTGTCTGTTCCATTACTGCTTGCAATGTGCAGCACAATATGTATGTGTTCCATTACTGCTTGCAATGTACAGCACAATATGTGTGTCTCTTCCATTACTGCTTACAATGTACAGCACAATATGTGTCTCTTCCATTACTGCTTACAATGTACAGCACAATATGTGTCTGTTCCATTACTGCTTGCAATGTGCAGCACAATATGTGTGTGTTCCATTACTGCTTGCAATGTGCAGCACAATATGTGTGTGTTCCATTACTACATGCAATGTACAGCACAATATGTGTGTGTTCCATTACTGCTTGCAATGTACAGCACAATATGTGTGTATGTTCCATTACTGCTTGCAATGTACAGCACAATATGTATGTCTGTTCCATTACTGCTTGCAATGTACATCACAATATGTGTGTATGTTCCATTACTGCTTGCAATGTACAGCACAATATGTGTGTGTTCCATTACTGCTTGCAATGTACAGCACAATATGTGTCTCTTCCATTACTGCTTGCAATGTACAGCACAATATGTGTCTCTTCCATTACTGCTTGCAATGTACAGCACAATATGTATGTATGTTCCATTACTGCTTGCAATGTACAGCACAATATGTATGTATGTTCCATTACTGCTTGCAATGTACAGCACAATATGTGTGTCTCTTCCATTACTGCTTGCAATGTACAGCACAATATGTGTCTCTTCCATTACTGCTTGCAATGTGCAGCACAATATGTGTGTGTTCCATTACTGCTTGCAATGTACAGCACAATATGTGTGTGTTCCATTACTGCATGCAATGTACAGCACAATATGTGTGTGTTCCATTACTGCTTGCAATGTACAGCACAATATGTGTGTATGTTCCATTACTGCTTGCAATGTACAGCACAATATGTATGTCTGTTCCATTACTGCTTGCAATGTACATCACAATATGTGTGTATGTTCCATTACTGCTTGCAATGTACAGCACAATATGTGTGTGTTCCATTACTGCTTGCAATGTACAGCACAATATGTGTGTGTTCCATTACTGCTTGCAATGTACAGCACAATATGTGTGTCTCTTCCATTACTGCTTGCAATGTACAGCACAATATGTGTGTGTTCCATTACTGCTTGCAATGTACAGCACAATATGTGTGTGTTCCATTACTGCTTGCAATGTACAGCACAATATGTGTGTATGTTCCATTACTGCTTGCAATGTACAGCACAATATGTATGTCTGTTCCATTACTGCTTGCAATGTACATCACAATATGTGTGTATGTTCCATTACTGCTTGCAATGTACAGCACAATATGTGTGTGTTCCATTACTGCTTGCAATGTACAGCACAATATGTGTCTCTTCCATTACTGCTTGCAATGTACAGCACAATATGTGTCTATTCCATTACTGTTTGCAATGTACAGCACAATATGTATGTATGTTCCATTACTGCTTGCAATGTACAGCACAATATGTATGTATGTTCCATTACTGCTTGCAATGTACAGCACAATATGTGTGTCTCTTCCATTACTGCTTACAATGTACAGCACAATATGTGTCTGTTCCATTACTGCTTGCAATGTGCAGCACAATATGTATGTGTTCCATTACTGCTTGTAATGTACAGCACAATATGTGTGTCTCTTCCATTACTGCTTACAATGTACAGCACAATATGTGTCTCTTCCATTACTGCTTACAATGTACAGCACAATATGTGTCTCTTCCATTACTGCTTGCAATGTACAGCACAATATGTGTCTGTTCCATTACTGCTTGCAATGTGCAGCACAATATGTGTGTGTTCCATTACTGCTTGCAATGTACAGCACAATATGTGTGTGTTCCATTACTACATGCAATGTACAGCACAATATGTGTGTGTTCCATTACTGCTTGCAATGTACAGTACAATATGTGTGTCTGTTCCATTACTGCTTGCAATGTACAGCACAATATGTGTGTCTCTTCCAGTACTGCTTGCAATGTACAGCACAATATGTGTATGTTCCATTACTGCTTGCAATGTGCAGCACAATATGTGTGTCTCTTCCATTACTGCTTACAATGTACAGCACACTATGTGTCTCTTCCATTACTGCTTGCAATGTACAGCACAATATGTGTGTCTGTTCCATTACTGCTTGCAATGTGCAGCACAATATGTATGTGTTCCATTACTGCTTGCAATGTACAGCACAATATGTGTGTCTCTTCCATTACTGCTTACAATGTACAGCACAATATGTTGTCTCTTCCATTACTGCTTGCAATGTACAGCACAATATGTGTGTGTTCCATTACTGCTTGCAATGTACAGCACAATATGTGTGTGTTCCATTACTGCTTGCAATGTGCAGCACAATATGTGTGTGTTCCATTACTGCTTGCAATGTACAGCACAATATGTGTGTCTGTTCCATTACTGCTTGCAATGTACAGCACAATATGTGTGTGTTTTCCATTACTGCTTGCAATGTACAGCACAATATGTGTGTATGTTCCATTACTGCTTGCAATGTACAGCACAATATGTGTGTGTTCCATTACTGCTTGCAATGTACAGCACAATATGTGTGTGTTCCATTACTGCTTGCAATGTACAGCACAATATGTGTGTCTGTTCCATTACTGCTTGCAATGTACATCACAATATGTGTGTTGTTCCATTACTGCTTGCAATGTACAGCACAATATGTGTGTGTTCCATTACTGCTTGCAATGTACAGCACAATATGTGTGTGTTCCATTACTGCTTGCAATGTACAGCACAATATGTGTGTCTGTTCCATTACTGCTTGCAATGTACAGCACAATATGTGTGTGTTCCATTACTGCTTGCAATGTACAGCACAATATGTGTGTGTTCCATTACTGCTTGCAATGTACAGCACAATATGTGTGTCTGTTCCATTACTGCTTGCAATGTACAGCACAATATGTGTTCTCTTCCAGTACTGCTTGCAATGTACAGCACAATATGTGTGTGTTCCATTACTGCTTGCAATGTGCAGCACAATATGTGTGTCTCTTCCATTACTGCTTACAATGTACAGCACAATATGTGTCTCTTCCATTACTGCTTGCAATGTACAGCACAATATGTGTGTCTGTTCCATTACTGCTTGCAATGTGCAGCACAATATGTATGTGTTCCATTACTGCTTGCAATGTACAGCACAATATGTGTGTCTCTTCCATTACTGCTTACAATGTACAGCACAATATGTGTCTCTTCCATTACTGCTTGCAATGTACAGCACAATATGTGTCTCTTCCATTACTGCTTGCAATGTACAGCACAATATGTGTGTGTTCCATTACTGCTTGCAATGTACAGCACAATATGTGTGTGTTCCATTACTGCTTGCAATGTACAGCACAATATGTGTGTGTTCCATTACTGCTTGCAATGTACAGTACAATATGTGTGTCTGTTCCATTACTGCTTGCAATGTACAGCACAATATGTGTGTCTCTTCCAGTACTGCTTGCAATGTACAGCACAATATGTGTGTGTTCCATTACTGCTTGCAATGTGCAGCACAATATGTGTGTCTCTTCCATTACTGCTTACAATGTACAGCACACTATGTGTCTCTTCCATTACTGCTTGCAATGTACAGCACAATATGTGTGTCTGTTCCATTACTGCTTGCAATGTGCAGCACAATATGTATGTGTTCCATTACTGCTTGCAATGTACAGCACAATATGTGTGTCTCTTCCATTACTGCTTACAATGTACAGCACAATATGTGTCTGTTCCATTACTGCTTACAATGTACAGCACAATATGTGTCTGTTCCATTACTGCTTGCAATGTGCAGCACAATATGTGTGTGTTCCATTACTGCTTGCAATGTACAGCACAATATGTGTCTGTTCCATTACTGCTTGCAATGTGCAGCACAATATGTGTGTGTTCCATTACTGCTTGCAATGTACAGCACAATATGTGTGTGTTCCATTACTACATGCAATGTACAGCACAATATGTGTGTGTTCCATTACTGCTTGCAATGTACAGTACAATATGTGTGTCTGTTCCATTACTGCTTGCAATGTACAGCACAATATGTGTGTCTCTTCCAGTACTGCTTGCAATGTACAGCACAATATGTGTATGTTCCATTACTGCTTGCAATGTGCAGCACAATATGTGTGTCTCTTCCATTACTGCTTACAATGTGCAGCACAATATGTATGTGTTCCATTACTGCTTGCAATGTACAGCACAATATGTGTGTCTCTTCCATTACTGCTTACAATGTACAGCACACTATGTGTCTCTTCCATTACTGCTTGCAATGTACAGCACAATATGTGTGTCTGTTCCATTACTGCTTGCAATGTGCAGCACAATATGTGTGTTCCATTACTGCTTGCAATGTACAGCACAATATGTGTCGTCTTCCATTACTGCTTGCAATGTGCAGCACAATATGTGTGTGTTCCATTACTGCTTGCAATGTACAGCACAATATGTGTGTTTCCATTACTACTGCAATGTACATCACAATATGTGTGGTGTTTCCATTACTGCTGCAATGTACAGCACAATATGTGTGTATGTTCCATTACTGCTTGCAATGTACAGCACAATATGTGTGTCTGTTCCATTACTGCTTGCAATGTACATCACATATGTGTGTCTCTTCCATTACTGCTTGCAATGTACAGCACAATATGTGTGTGTTCCATTACTGCTTGCAATGTGCAGCACAATATGTGTGTCTCTTCCATTACTGCTTGCAATGTACAGCACAATATGTGTGTGTTCCATTACTGCTTGCAATGTACAGCACAATATGTGTGTGTTCCATTACTGCTTGCAATGTACAGCACAATATGTGTGTCTGTTCCATTACTGCTTGCAATGTACAGCACAATATGTGTGTCTCTTCCAGTACTGCTTGCAATGTACAGCACAATATGTGTGTTTCCATACTGCTTGCAATGCAGCACATATTTTGTCCTCTTCCATTACTGCTTACAATGTACAGCACAATATGTGTCTCTTCCATTACTGCTTGCAATGTACACACACATATGTGTGTATGTTCCATTACTGCTTGCAATGTGCAGCACAATATGTGTGTGTTCCATTACTGCTTGCAATGTACAGCACAATATGTGTGTGTTCCATTACTGCTTGCAATGTACAGCACAATATGTGTGTCTGTTCCATTACTGCTTGCAATGTACAGCACAATATGTGTGTTCATTACTACATGCAATGTACAGCACAATATGTGTGTGTTCCTTACTGCTTGCGATGTGCAGCACAATATGTGTGTGTTCCATTACTGCTTGCAATGTACAGCACAATATGTGTGTGTTCCATTACTACATGCAATGTACAGCACAATATGTGTGTGTTCCATTACTGCTTGCAATGTACAGCACAATATGTGTGTATGTTCCATTACTGCTTGCAATGTACAGCACAATATGTATGTCTGTTCCATTACTGCTTGCAATGTACATCACAATATGTGTGTATGTTCCATTACTGCTTGCAATGTACAGCACAATATGTGTGTATTCCATTACTGCTTGCAATGTACAGCACAATATGTGTCTCTTCCATTACTGCTTGCAATGTACAGCACAATATGTGTCTCTTCCATTACTGCTTGCAATGTACAGCACAATATGTATGTGTGTTCCATTACTGCATACAATGTACAGCACAATATGTGTCTCTTCCATTACTGCTTGCAATGTACAGCACAATGTGTGTCTCTTCCATTACTGCTTGCAATGTACAGCACAATATGTGTCTCTTCCATTATTGCTTGCAATGTACAGCACAATATGTGTGTATGTTCCATTACTGCTTGCAATGTACATCACAATATGTGTGTATGTTCCATTACTGCTTGCAATGTACAGCACAATATGTGTGTGTTCCATTACTGCTTGCAATGTTCAGCACAATATGTGTGTGTTCCATTACTGCTTGCAATGTACAGCACAATATGTGTGTATTCCATTACTACATGCAATGTACAGCACAATATGTGTGTGTTCCATTACTGCTTGCAATGTACAGCACAATATGTGTGTATGTTCCATTACTACTTGCAATGTACAGCACAATATGTATGTCTGTTCCATTACTGCTTGCAATGTACATCACAATATGTGTGTATGGTCCATTACTGCTTGCAATGTACAGCACAATATGTGTGTGTTCCATTACTGCTTGCAATGTACAGCACAATATGTGTGTCTCTTCCATTACTGCTTGCAATGTACAGCACAATATGTGTGTGTTCCATTACTGCTTGCAATGTGCAGCACAATATGTGTGTTTTCCATTACTGCTTGCAATGTACAGCACAATATGTGTGTGTTCCATTACTACATGCAATGTACAGCACAATATGTGTGTGATCCATTACTGCATGCAATGTACAGCACAATATGTGTGTATGTTCCATTACTGCTTGCAATGTACAGAACAATATGTATGTCTGTTCCATTACTGCTTGCAATGTACATCACAATATGTGTGTATGTTCCA
>CM026393.1:30560251-30586837 GCA_014843695.1 Archivesica marissinica
CAGCACAATATGTATGTGTTCCATTACTGCTTGCAATGTACAGCACAATATGTGTGTCTCTTCCATTACTGCTTACAATGTACAGCACAATATGTGTCTCTTCCATTACTGCTTGCAATGTACAGCACAATATGTGTCTCTTCCATTACTGCTTGCAATGTACAGCACAATATGTGTCTTCCATTACTGCTTGCAATGTACAGCACAATATGTGTGTATGTTCCATTACTGCTTGCAATGTACAGCACAATATGTATGTATGTTCCATTACTGCTTGCAATGTACATCACAATATGTGTGTATGTTCCATTACTGCTTGCAATGTACAGCACAATATGTGTGTGTTCCATTACTGCTTGCAATGTACAGCACAATATGTGTGTGTTCCATTACTGCTTGCAATGTACAGCACAATATGTGTGTCTGTTCCATTACTGCTTGCAATGTACAGCACAATATGTGTGTGTTCCATTACTGCTTGCAATGTACAGCACAATATGTGTGTGTTCCATTACTGCTTGCAATGTACAGCACAATATGTGTGTCTGTTCCATTACTGCTTGCAATGTACAGCACAATATGTGTGTCTCTTCCATTACTGCTTGCAATGTACAGCACAATATGTGTGTGTTCCATTACTGCTTGCAATGTGCAGCACAATATGTGTGTCTCTTCCATTACTGCTTACAATGTACAGCACAATATGTGTCTCTTCCATTACTGCTTGCAATGTACAGCACAATATGTGTGTCTGTTCCATTACTGCTTGCAATGTACAGCACAATATGTATGTGTTCCATTACTGCTTGCAATGTACAGCACAATATGTGTGTCTCTTCCATTACTGCTTACAATGTACAGCACAATATGTGTCTCTTCCATTACTGCATACAATGTACAGCACAATATGTGTCTCTTCCATTACTGCTTGCAATGTACAGCACAATATGTGTCTGTTCCATTACTGCTTGCAATGTACAGCACAATATGTGTGTGTTCCATTACTGCTTGCAATGTACAGCACAATATGTGTGTGTTCCATTACTGCTTGCAATGTACAGCACAATATGTGTGTGTTCCATTACTGCTTGCAATGTACAGCACAATATGTATGTATGTTCCATTACTGCTTGCAATGTACAGCACAATATGTGTGTGTTCCATTACTGCTTGCAATGTACAGCACAATATGTGTGTGTTCCATTACTGCTTGCAATGTACAGCACAATATGTGTGTCTGTTCCATTACTGCTTGCAATGTACAGCACAATATGTGTGTGTTCCATTACTGCTTGCAATGTACAGCACAATATGTGTGTGTTCCATTACTGCTTGCAATGTACAGCACAATATGTGTGTCTCTTCCATTACTGCTTGCAATGTACAGCACAATATGTGTCTCTTCCATTACTGCTTGCAATGTACAGCACAATATGTGTTCTGTTCCATTACTGCTTGCAATGTACAGCACAATATGTATGTGTTCCATTACTGCTTGCAATGTACAGCACAATATGTGTCTCTTCCATTACTGCTTGCAATGTACAGCACAATATGTGTCTCTTCCATTACTGCTTGCAATGTACAGCACAATATGTGTCTTCCATTACTGCTTGCAATGTACAGCACAATATGTATGTATGTTCCATTACTGCTTGCAATGTACATCACAATATGTGTGTATGTTCCATTACTGCTTGCAATGTACAGCACAATATGTGTGTGTTCCATTACTGCTTGCAATGTACAGCACAATATGTGTGTGTTCCATTACTGCTTGCAATGTACAGCACAATATGTGTGTATGTTCCATTACTGCTTGCAATGTACAGCACAATATGTGTGTGTTCCATTACTGCTTGCAATGTGCAGCACAATATGTGTGTGTTCCATTACTGCTTGCAATGTACAGCACAATATGTGTGTGTTCCATTACTGCTTGCAATGTACAGCACAATGTGTGTGTGTTCCATTACTGCTTGCAATGTACAGCACAATATGTGTGTGTTCCATTACTGCTTGCAATGTACAGACAATATGTGTGTCTGTTCCATTACTGCTTGCAATGTACAGTACAATATGTGTGTCTTTCCATTACTGCTTGCAATGTACAGCACAATATGTGTGTCTCCTCCATTACTGCTTGCAATGTACAGCACAATATGTGTGTGTTCCATTACTGCTTGCAATGTGCAGCACAATATGTGTGTCCTTCCATTACTGCTTACAATGTACAGCACAATATGTGTCTCTTCCATTACTGCTTGCAATGTACAGCACAATATGTGTCTGTTCCATTACTGCTTGCAATGTACAGCACAATATGTGTGTGTGTTCCATTACTGCTTGCAATGTACAGCACAATATGTGTGTCTCTTCCATTACTGCTTACAATGTACAGCACAATATGTGTCTCTTCCATTACTGCATACAATGTACAGCACAATATGTGTCTCTTCCATTACTGCTTGCAATGTACAGCACAATATGTGTCTGTTCCATTACTGCTTGCAATGTGCAGCACAATATGTGTGTGTTCCATTACTGCTTGCAATGTACAGCACAATATGTGTGTGTTCCATTACTGCTTGCAATGTACAGCACAATATGTGTGTGTTCCATTACTGCTTGCAATGTACAGCACAATATGTGTGTATTCCATTACTGCTTGCAATGTACAGCACAATATGTGTGTCTGTTCCATTACTGCTTGCAATGTACAGCACAATATGTGTGTGTTCCATTACTGCTTGCAATGTACAGCACAATATGTGTGTGTTCCATTACTGCTTGCAATGTACAGCACAATATGTGTGTCTCTTCCATTACTGCTTGCAATGTACAGCACAATATGTGTGTCTCTTCCATTACTGCTTGCAATGTACAGCACAATATGTGTCTGTTCCATTACTGCTTGCAATGTACAGCACAATATGTATGTGTTCCATTACTGCTTGCAATGTACAGCACAATATGTGTGTCTCTTCCATTACTGCTTGCAATGTACAGCACAATATGTGTCTCTTCCATTACTGCTTGCAATGTACAGCACAATATGTGTCTCTTCCATTACTGCTTGCAATGTACAGCACAATATGTGTCTTCCATTACTGCTTGCAATGTACAGCACAATATGTTGTATGTTCCATTACTGCTTGCAATGTACAGCACAATATGTATTTCCATTACTGCTTGCAATGTACATCACAATATGTGTGTATGTTCCATTACTGCTTGCAATGTACAGCACAATATGTGTGTGTTCCATTACTGCTTGCAATGTACAGCACAATATGTGTGTGTTCCATTACTGCTTGCAATGTACAGCACAATATGTGTGTCTCTTCCATTACTGCTTGCAATGTACAGCACAATATGTGTGTGTTCCATTACTGCTTGCAATGTACAGCACAATATGTGTGTGTTCCATTACTGCTTGCAATGTACAGCACAATATGTGTGTCTGTTCCATTACTGCTTGCAATGTACAGCACAATATGTGTGTCTCTTCCAGTACTGCTTGCAATGTACAGCACAATATGTGTGTGTTCCATTACTGCTTGCAATGTGCAGCACAATATGTGTGTCTCTTCCATTACTGCTTACAATGTACAGCACAATATGTGTCTCTTCCATTACTGCTTGCAATGTACAGCACAATATGTGTGTCTGTTCCATTACTGCTTGCAATGTGCAGCACAATATGTATGTGTTCCATTACTGCTTGCAATGTACAGCACAATATGTGTGTCTCTTCCATTACTGCTTACAATGTACAGCACAATATGTGTCTCTTCCATTACTGCATACAATGTACAGCACAATATGTGTCTCTTCCATTACTGCTTGCAATGTACAGCACAATATGTGTCTGTTCCATTACTGCTTGCAATGTGCAGCACAATATGTGTGTGTTCCATTACTGCTTGCAATGTACAGCACAATATGTGTGTGTTCCATTACTACATGCAATGTACAGCACAATATGTGTGTGTTCCATTACTGCTTGCAATGTACAGCACAATATGTATGTATGTTCCATTACTGCTTGCAATGTACAGCACAATATGTGTGTGTTCCATTACTGCTTGCAATGTGCAGCACAATATTTGTGTGTTCCATTACTGCTTGCAATGTACAGCACAATATGTGTGTCTGTTCCATTACTGCTTGCAATGTACAGCACAATATGTGTGTGTTCCATTACTGCTTGCAATGTACAGCACAATATGTGTGTGTTCCATTACTGCTTGCAATGTGCAGCACAATATGTGTGTCTCTTCCATTACTGCTTACAATGTACAGCACAATATGTGTCTCTTCCATTACTGCTTGCAATGTACAGCACAATATGTGTTTCTGTTCCATTACTGCTTGCAATGTGCAGCACAATATGTATGTGTTCCATTACTGCTTGCAATGTACAGCACAATATGTGTCTCTTCCATTACTGCTTGCAATGTACAGCACAATATGTGTCTCCTCCATTACTGCTTGCAATGTACAGCACAATATGTGTCTTCCATTACTGCTTGCAATGTACAGCACAATATGTATGTATGTTCCATTACTGCTTGCAATGTACATCACAATATGTGTGTATGTTCCATTACTGCTTGCAATGTACAGCACAATATGTGTGTGTTCCATTACTGCTTGCAATGTACAGCACAATATGTGTGTGTTCCATTACTGCTTGCAATGTACAGCACAATATGTGTGTATGTTCCATGACTGCTTGCAATGTGCAGCACAATATGTGTGTGTTCCATTACTGCTTGCAATGTGCAGCACAATATGTGTGTGTTCCATTACTGCTTGCAATGTACAGCACAATATGTGTGTCTGTTCCATTACTGCTTGCAATGTACAGCACAATGTGTGTGTGTTCCATTACTGCTTGCAATGTACAGCACAATATGTGTGTGTTCCATTACTGCTTGCAATGTACAGTACAATATGTGTGTCTGTTCCATTACTGCTTGCAATGTACAGTACAATATGTGTGTCTGTTCCATTACTGCTTGCAATGTACAGCACAATATGTGTGTCTCCTCCAGTACTGCTTGCAATGTACAGCACAATATGTGTGTGTTCCATTACTGCTTGCAATGTGCAGCACAATATGTGTGTCTCTTCCATTATTGCTTACAATGTACAGCACAATATGTGTCTCTTCCATTACTGCTTGCAATGTACAGCACAATATGTGTGTCTGTTCCATTACTGCTTGCAATGTGCAGCACAATATGTATGTGTTCCATTACTGCTTGCAATGTACAGCACAATATGTGTGTCTCTTCCATTACTGTTTACAATGTACAGCACAATATGTGTCTCTTCCATTACTGCATACAATGTACAGCACAATATGTGTCTCTTCCATTACTGCTTGCAATGTACAGCACAATATGTGTCTGTTCCATTACTGCTTGCAATGTGCAGCACAATATGTGTGTGTTCCATTACTGCTTGCAATGTACAGCACAATATGTGTGTGTTCCATTACTACATGCAATGTACAGCACAATATGTGTGTGTTCCATTATTGCTTGCAATGTACAGCACAATATGTATGTATGTTCCATTACTGCTTGCAATGTACAGCACAATATGTGTGTCTGTTCCATTACTGCTTGCAATGTACATCACAATATGTGTGTATGTTCCATTACTGCTTGCAATGTACAGCACAATATGTGTGTGTTCCATTACTGCTTGCAATGTGCAGCACAATATGTGTGTCTCTTCCATTACTGCTTACAATGTACAGCACAATATGTGTCTCTTCCATTACTACTTGCAATGTACAGCACAATATGTGTTTCTGTTCCATTACTGCTTGCAATGTGCAGCACAATATGTATGTGTTCCATTACTGCTTGCAATGTACAGCACAATATGTGTGTCTCTTCCATTACTGCTTACAATGTACAGCACAATATGTGTCTCTTCCATTACTGCTTGCAATGTACAGCACAATATGTTTCTCTTCCATTACTGCTTGCAATGTACAGCACAATATGTGTCTTCCATTACTGCTTGCAATGTACAGCACAATATGTATGTATGTATGTTCCATTACTGCTTGCAAGGTACAGCACAATATGTATGTATGTTTCATTACTGCTTGCAATGTACATCACAATATGTGTGTATGTTCCATTACTGCTTGCAATGTACAGCACAATATGTGTGTGTTCCATTACTGCTTGCAATGTACAGCACAATATGTGTGTGTTCCATTACTGCTTGCAATGTACAGCACAATATGTGTGTCTCTTCCATTACTGCTTGCAATGTACAGCACAATATATGTGTGTTCCATTACTGCTTGCAATGTGCAGCACAATATGTGTGTGTTCCATTACTGCTTGCAATGTACAGCACAATATGTGTGTCTGTTCCATTACTGCTTGCAATGTACAGCACAATATGTGTGTCTCTTCCAGTACTGCTTGCAATGTACAGCACAATATGTGTGTGTTCCATTACTGCTTGCAATGTGCAGCACAATATGTGTGTCTCTTCCATTACTGCTTACAATGTACAGCACAATATGTGTCTCTTCCATTACTGCTTGCAATGTACAGCACACTATGTGTCTCTTCCATTACTGCTTGCAATGTACAGCACAATATGTGTCTTCCATTACTGCTTGCAATGTACAGCACAATATGTATGTATGTATGTTCCATTACTGCTTGCAAGGTACAGCACAATATGTATGTATGTTTCATTACTGCTTGCAATGTACAGCACAATATGTGTATTAATAGAGTACAGAGAAATGAGCGTTATTGCAATGTTTGGGACATTGAAGATGAGTATCATTTTGTTTTAATTTGTCTGTGTTACTCAGATTTGAAGAAAGAACTCATTAATAAGTACTACTACATGAGACCAAGCATGTATCAATTTTGTATTTTAATGAACAGTGTGACAAGCCAAGTTTTCTTAAGAATATTTTAAACCATAGGAACTTCAAACTTAATGTTTTATCCTCCAACACCAACTAGAATGTTCATCCATCAGTATAGTTAATTAGAATACAGTAGCAATACAACAGCTTTATTGATCACTTGTTTATTTGTATATAATTGTATGTAAATATTATGATTATGTACTTACATATATGTATACGTCATGAATAAACATAAGTTCTGTTCTATGTCTGTTCCAGTACTGCTTGCCATGTGCAGCACAATATGTGTCTGTTCCAGTACTGCTTGCAATGTACAGCACAATATGTGTGTCTCTTCCATTACTGCTTACAATGTACAGCACAATATGTGTCTGTTCCAGTACTGCTTGCAATGTACAGCACAATATGTGTGTCTCTTCCATTACTGCTTGCAATGTACAGCACAATATGTGTCTGTTCCATTACTGCTTGCAATGTACAGCACAATATGTATGTGTTCCATTACTGCTTGCAATGTACAGCACAATATGTATGTGTTCCATTACTGCTTGTAATGCCAATATGTTTAAGAATTTAATAACTTATTTTTTTGTATTCTGCAGATTGAAAGATTCTGGTCTGCCAGTGAGATTTTGTACCAATGAAACAACAATAACCAGAAAGTGTCTGCTGGAGAAATTGGCTAAGATCGGATTTAATTTGCAAGAGACAGAGATCTTCCCACCTATTCCGGCAGTTTGCATGATTCTAAAAGAACGAGGACTGAGACCTCATCTTGTAGTAACACAAGGTCATTTTAGTTTAATAATTTAATTTAATATCTGAGTAGGCCATTATGCCCCTTAACCCATTTCATTCTGGATACATTTAAAGGCTTTTGCAAACAACATAGATCCAGATCAGCCGCAGCGTAACGCTGCGTGCTGATCAGGATCTATGTTGTTTGCTACATAGCCAAGTGTCTTAGCAAGATCATCTGAATGATCAAACAGCACGTTCCATGATGGCTGATCTGGCTCTATGTTCTTTGCAAATACTGTTTGAACGGTATCCAGAATGAAATGGGTTAAAATAGTTCTCACTGTAGATTGTGTGTTTTTCAGCCGACCGATCTTTCCGTTATTGGGCTATATTCCCATTCCGAAAAAATAGTCGTGTATATGAAATAGGCACTACCTATGAACGGGGAAGGGGAAAGCCAATAAAGGGTTGAAGTCTGTGATCAATTACTGAAATAGACATCATAGAAGGAATACCACTACATCCTTGCGAAGGGTTTGGCATCTAAGGAAGATTAAGAGGATATTTGTTTGTTTCAGTGTACGATCAAATTACATTTCACCGAATGAACATTGAAAACATTATATGACGAGTGGCGTTGGCCACTATTGCTTTCTATGTTCATAAATAAAATAGTATTTGATCATTGATTTAAGCGAACAATGTTCTGAACAGTGTTTTATGATAGAAAACGATGCAACTGTGGCGCTAAATGACACTAGAACGTCGTGTTTAGATTACCAAAAATACGTCATTGACTTCAAAATTCATATCACTGACAGCTTGGAGTCCGAAAACGGTCGCATTAAAAATATTTCAACTTGCAGCCATTAGATACCACACATGCAAGGCAGTGAGAACTAAAAGTATTTATTAAATCAACTATGAATAACGCAAATATAAATATTATTTCGATTCTAACATGACCAAAAAGTTTGTGCTATTTTTGGAGGGTGTAAATGAGATTACACAACTACAAAAAATGCTAGTAAAATGACATCACACGCTAAACCATGTTTTATTATAGATGTAAACATGGTAAATTCCTTCTTTGTATATACAGACAAAGTGACGAGCCATGTTAGAATATAGCTTAGATGTTAGTGCAACTCAATAAACATGGGCATAATTTGAGATTTAAACATAACATAAACTGTTACATTCTGTTCACATATTTCAGAATGTCGTCCCGACTTCTCCACCATTGACCAAACCAATCCTAACTGTGTAGTGATTGCGGACGCTGCATCAAACTTCTCGTATGAAAATCTAAACAAGGCTTTCCAACTGCTGAAATCCCTGGAGAATCCCGTACTGATTTCATTAGGTAAAGGGTATGTATTACTTTTTGTTTACAAATATTTAACCCTTTCAATACTACAGACCTCTAAATATGCTTACAAAAAGTGTAGATCCAGATGAGCTGGCTCATGACGAGCCGTCTCATCTGGCTCATGACGAGCCGTCTCATCAGGATCTGCACTTTTTGCCGGTAATATTACTATTTTTAGACAAAATTACTCATTTTGATAAATGAACTGGTACAGATGTAATTTCCTTATTAATATTGTGTGAACGATCCGGAGTTTGAGCCCCGCTGGAGCCATTACAATTGTGCCCTTAGGCATGCCATTTAAATTCCACGTTGCCTCTTCTCTCTCCCTCTATCAGGAATGACGTCTCGAGAGTGATTAATATAAGTTGAAAGAACTTGTTTCGCAATCGAGCTAAAATAAATTTGCATAAACTAATCATCATTTACGTTCATTTAGTTCTTCACTAATCTGACCTACTATGCAGATGGAATTGGATACAAAGATGTCAACTTTTGAATCACCCACCAATGACAAGCCGCTCGGGGAAAGCTCAGAAAATATCGCTGAATTTGCATACAGTGTGCGATTTTTTGAACTTATTTAAATTGCTATCATGTGACTAGAATGAGAGTTGCTGCAACCAAGCCAGACAATTTCTGGCTGAATTCATGATAAAATTAACTGTATAGGAGAAAAGTGTAGTAAAATTTATCACCTGTATGTTTTGGTGAAAACTGGCAATAAATATAAGATCACAAGATCAATTAACGCGTAACCTGCTGATCACGATCAATTAACGCGTAACCTGCTGATCACGAGATCAATTAATGCGTAACCTGCTGATCACAAGATCAATTAATGCGTAACCTGCTGATCACGATCAATTAACGCGTAACCTGCTGATCACGAGATCAATTAACGCGTAACCTACTGATCACGACTTAACGTTGTTTTTGCAAACAGCATAGAGCTAGATCAGATGGTACAGAACATGTGCACAGAATGTGCCACCTGATCAGGCTCTATGCTGTCTGCTTTTCGGATAGTGGAGCTAAAACACTTTTCTGATTAGCAAACAACATAGAATCATAATCAGACGCAGCATTGCGAGGCGGCTGATCTGGATCTATGTTGTTTGCACATTCCGTCCAATTTATTCGGCAGGTTAAGGGTTACAGAAGACTAATTTGGAGAAATTGAATCATTAGTTCCTTCCAATAAATAACCTGTGATTTCCAGTGATAACTGCAAGTTATCCTACCTAATTGTTTTGCAAAATCCGCCGAAATGTTGTCCGATTTCTTACAAGAATGTATTATTTCCCGCAGGAAGTACTACAAACATGGAGAAGAGCTCGTCTTGGATTCAGGACCATTCATGAAAGCTTTAGAAGTAAGAAATTATGGGTGATGTTTGCACGATGTTTGCATGATGTTTGCACGATGTTTGCACGATGATGTTTGCATGATGTTTGCATGATGATGTTTGCACGATGTTTGCATGATGTTTGCATGATGTTTGCACGATGTTTGCATGATGTTTGCATGATGTTTGCATGATGTTTGCATGATGTTTGCATGATGTTTGCATGATGTTTGCACGATGTTTGCACGTTGTTTGCATGATGTTTGCATGATGTTTGCACGATGTTTGCATGATGTTTGCATGATGTTTGCACGATGTTTGCATGATGTTTGCATGATGTTTGCATGATGTTTGCATGATGTTTGCACGATGTTTGCACGATGTTTGCACGATGTTTGCATGATGTTTGCACGATGTTTGCACGATGTTTGCATGATGTTTGCACGATGTTTGCATGATGATGTTTGCACGATGTTTGCACGATGTTTGCAATGATGTTTGCATGATGTTTGCATGATGTTTGCACGATGTTTGCATGATGTTTGCATGATGTTTGCATGATGTTTGCACGATGTTTGCACATGATGTTTGCATGATGTTTGCATGATGTTTGCACGATGTTTGCATGATGTTTGCATGATGTTTGCATGATGATGTTTGCACGATGTTTGCACGATGTTTGCATGATGTTTGCACGATGTTTGCACGATGTTTGCATGATGTTTGCATGATGTTTGCACGATGTTTGCATGATGTTTGCATGATGTTTGCACGATGTTTGCATGATGTTTGCATGATGTTTGCACGATGTTTGCACGATGTTTGCACGATGTTTGCATGATGATGTTTGCACGATGTTGCATGATGTTTGCATGATGATTTTGCACGATGTTTGCATGATGTTTGCATGATGATGTTTGCACGATGTTTGCATGATGTTTGCATGATGTTTGCATGATGATGTTTGCATGATGTTTGCATGATGTTTGCACGATGTTTGCATGATGATGTTTGCATGATGTTTGCACGATGTTTGCACGATGATGTTTGCATGATGTTTGCATGATGTTTGCACGATGTTTGCATGATGTTTGCATGATGATGTTTGCACGATGTTTGCATGATGTTTGCATGATGATGTTTGCATGATGATGTTTGCACGATGTTTGCATGATGTTTGCACGATGATGTTTGCACGATAGTTGCACGATGTTTGCACGATAGTTGCACTTTGTTTGCTGAATGAATGATTAAGCCCGCCAAACCAAGGTTGTACAACATTTCTCAGCTCAATCAGAGTATCAAGCTTTCTAATTAGTTGAGCTAAATGCAAAAACTCGGAATGAACCAACAATATCATTGGGAACTCAAATCATTGGGAACTCAAGATCTGAAAAATATTGTATAACCTTCAAGCTTGCAGAGTTAAAATTTCAGGGAACATTTTGAGATAAAGTGAATCAAGCACCGCCAAGAGTTGCAGTTAAGGAAATCCCACCTGAGGGCTGAAGATGCGTGTAAAGATCGAGGTTGAGTTCTTTGGATGCATCTTCAGCCCGAAGTTGGGATTTCCTTATCTGCAGCTCTATAGAGGTTGTAGATTTATTTTCTCAACTTTCTGATACTACAGATGTACTTTACAAATTATGCAAATCTATGTATACATGCATCAATGGCATAGGTATTTACTGTAAAGTAGAATTACTGACATTGATGCTGATTGTCTCTTGACCCATTTCATTCTGGATACCGTTCAAACAGTATTTGCAAAGAACATAGAGCCAGATCAACCACCACGGAATGTGCCGTCTGATCAGGCTCTATGCTGTTTGCTATTCAGATGATCTTTCTTAGACACTTGGCTATATAGCAAACAACATAGATCCTGATCAGCACGCTGCGGCTGATCTGGATCTATGTTGTTTGCAAAATCCTTTATATGTATCCAGAATGAAATGGGTTAAAAAGTAAACACCACGTACATGTTAAGTTTAATGGTTTAATTTCTTTAATGCTAAACCTTTACATCCAGCATGGGTAAAGATTCAAATAATCTATAACATTAACCATCATAATTAACGGAAATGATACATACCAAGATTGAAAGGCAGATGTTTACAAACAATGCAAGTGCATTGTGGGCCAATGAGTAATAGTAGTCGTGTGAGCAACACATGTATGGTAGCGATACGTCATTGATTGCATCATCGATGACGCATCGCTTTACTCAAAATGACGTAACTTAACGTCGATGTTCCGATTTTACCATTATCCAATGAAATGATATAAATTTGGACGCGGAAATAAACGGAAACTACCAGATTTGTTTGTGATGTGTAATTAGCATAAAGTATTACCCTTGTCTACCAGTTAGACAGATTGATCTCACACCCCAAAAACGATGCCAAAAGTCTGTCTATAGGTGAGAAAAATAAATATGTAATATGTATTTGACAGGCGTATTGCATTGTCTATTAGTATTCTGGTTTCACTGAGCCAACTTTTTTAACCAACTTCTGTTTTGTTTGTTAGTTTTTTGGGTTTATTGTCGAATCAGAGGTTAGGTCCCGTGGCGTGACTCTCCAGCTGTTATTGGTTGAGGAGGATCCGGTATGTCCATTTAGCACACGTGAGTGCATCAGAGGTTAGGTCCCGTGGCGTGACTCTCCAGCTGTTATTGGTTGAGGAGGATCCGGTATGTCCATTTAGCACAAGTGAGTGCCAGGTAACCTTCTGCAAGTCACCTGAAGAGCTTTTCCACATGGTAGAATTTGACACCCCCCACCCCATTGCTATTGGAATCTGCAGTTGTGAGGGGCTAGTGATTTCTAGTCAACAACCGTAACCACTCGGCCACGTAGACCGCTAGACTTGATTCTGGTTGGGTCAGATTTTATACAAACTGATTCTTAGATCCTTTCTAGGGATCAGCTTAGAGGGCGATGTGGGCGAAATTGTCGCCCTAGGGACCCTGACTTCTCCTTAAAAAAAAATATTTTTTGTTTTTTACGATTTTCAAACAAAATTTTATCTAGTAAGATACACTGGCCCATTATATAGTAAAGCACTCCTTCTATTCAAATGTTGTATTTAATGGTTGTACTGTGCATTTTAACCCTATTTTGCAGAAGTATATTAAAGAACACCATTTAAGGAAGCGATCACACGCTTTCGCACTTCTCCCAAAAATTCTGACCTAGAATGAACCCTGGCCATAATAATAAGTCATGTCAATGAACGTGGCAGATAAACGTATTTCTCTGAACCGGTTATATAAAGCAGAACTTGGACAAACTTGGCCCACATGTGCCTAATTTCCCCTCATAGCACAAGTACGCAAGGACCACTCAGGGGCTATAGAGCTTATGACAAGGCCCGTCAAGTCTCACTAACCGCTCTCAGTGCTAACAATTATATATTGCATCATCACCAGGGAAAGGAATTTACATAAGCTCTCAGTTTGTTTTCCAATCCATTTCAAATGTTCTGTGTATTGTATATTGTACATACAGTAAAACCTGTGTTAGTGGTCACCTCTATTAAGCAGCCAACCTGTATTAAGCAGCCAGCTTCCAGATTCCCAATATGTTGGTCTATTATACATTTGACCTCTATTAAGCAGCCACCTGTGCTAAGCAGCCACTTTCTGTGATTCCCTTGGTTGGCTGTTTAAGAAAGGTTTAACTGTACATGTATACTGGATCAGTATGAACTGAATAAAATATGCTTAACCCATTCAACACCAAGTAACTCACATGGACTGGTCCATGATATACATGAAATAAATGAATCAGAAAATCACATTTGGACAAGTTCATTTATCAAAATGGGTAATTATGTCTAAAAATAGTCATATCACTGGCAAAAAGTGCAGATCCAGATGAGCCGGCTCGTGACGAGCCATCTCATCAGGATCTGCACTTTTTGCCAGTGATATGACTATTTTTAGACATAATTACCCATTTCGTCACGAGCCGGCTCATCTGGATCTACACTTTTTGTAAGCCTATTTAGAGGTCTGTGGTGTTGAAAGGGTTAAACTAAACTCGGCCCGTTTAAAGGTATTTCTCGGGAAATATGTTGGGATTATAGTTTTGACTATCAACTATTAGGACATGTGTATCGTATTTTGGCTTTGTACTTCTCTGGGTTTATTTTTGTCTCCGAAACTACCGTCAAACCCGTGTTAGTGGTCACCTCTATTAAGCAGCCAGTTTCCAGATTCCCAATATGATGTTTCATTATAAATGTGTCCTCTATTAAGCAACCACATGTGCGAAGCAGCCACTTTCTCTGATTCCTTTGGCCGGCTACAGTACTTAAGAGGCAGTCCGCCTCCGTGGTCGAGTGATTACGGTCGCTGACTTGTATACCACTGTAACCTATCATCAATGATGATCACGGGTTCGAGCCCCGCTCAGGCCGTGTCTCATTTATATGAAAAAGTTGGCAGTTTCTTACAGAGGTTGGTGCAGCCAAGTACTGGTTAACCGCTGGAGCCTGCCCAGGAAAGGTGTTGTTAGGTAAAACTGCCCGCCGGCAATATTGCCCAAAATGGTACTGATGCAGGCGTAAAACCCGAAATATAACATAATCAGAAGCAGGTTTGACTGTAGTTCATGTGTGACTGTAGTTCATGTGTGACTGTAGTTCATGTGTGATTGTAGTTCATGTGTGACTGTAGTTCATGTGTGACTGTAGTTCATGTGTGACTGTAGTTCATGTGTGACTGTAGTTCATGTGTGACTGTAGTTCATGTGTGACTGTAGTTCATGTTTGACTGTATTTCATGTTTGACTGTATTTCATGTTTGACTTTGACTGTATTTCATGTTTGACTGTAGTTCATGTGTGACTGTAGTTCATGTGTGACTGTAGTTCATGTGTGACTGTATTATTTTGATTTACACATGGCACCTGACATATGCTATACAGTTATTCTCTCAGAACTACAGAAAATGTTACGGTATCATTTTGTCTAAATTTATTAAACAACTTCATTGTTATTACAAATGTGTGACCTTAGTCAATGACGAAATCGATAGCAGAACCAAACGATATCATACTGAAATACATGTAATGGTGTAAGGGAGACAATCTGTAAGAAATACATTTTAAATTTTCTATACATGTATGTAGCTTATGCAGAGCCGTAGTAATCTGTCCGTGTATATATAATATATATGATACTCAAATAATTCTCATTATTGTGGACGTATTTCAATTGGGTCACCCTCTGTAAAGCAGGTCACTCATTCATTCACTCTTGGATTCATTCACCATGTGTATTATTGCATTCTGGTTCCAGTTTGCCTGTGATATAGAAGCAGAAGTGGTAGGGAAACCAGCGCCTGCATTCTTCAATACAGCTGTAAAGGACATGGGTATTACCCCTGACACGGTAAGTGGTTTGTTTGTTATATATTTACGTGGTTACGTATTACGTGTCCACTTAGAAGAGCTGTTCAAGGGCAGATACAAAACACACTGCACCTCAGCAGGAGTCAAAAGTTCAGCCTTAATATTATACCATATTATTAGTAATAAATGTATCAGTGCTATACAGTACCGTGTATCAGTGCTATACAGTACCGTGTATATACAGTACCATGTATCAGTGCTATACAGTACCATGTATCAGTGCTATACAGTACCACTATACAGTACCATGTATCAGTCTATACATACCATGTATCAGTGCTATACAGTACCATGTATCAGTGCTATACAGTACCATGTATCAGTGCTATACAGTACCATGTATCAGTGCTATACAGTACCGTGTATCAGTGCTATACAGTACCATGTATCAGTGCTATACAGTACCATGTATCAGTGCTATACAGTACCTGTATCAGTGCTATACAGTACCTGTATCAGTGCTATACAGTACCGTGTATCAGTGCTATACAGTACCATGTACTATACAGTACCATGTATCAGTGCTATACAGTACCATGTATCAGTGCTATACAGTACCATGCTATACAGTACCATGTATCAGTGCTATACAGTACCGTGTATCAGTGCTATACAGTACCATGTATCAGTGCTATACAGTACCATGTATCAGTGCTATACAGTACCATGTATATACAGTACCATGTATCAGTGCTATACAGTACCATGTATCAATGCTATACAGTACCATGTATCAGTGCTATACAGTACCATGTATCAGTGCTATACAGTACCATGTATCAGTGCTATACAGTACCATGTATCAGATGCTATACAGTACCATGTATCAGTGCTATACAGTACCATGTATCAGTGCTATACAGTACCATGTATCAGTGCTATACAGTACCATGTATCAGTGCTATACAGTACCATGCTATACAGTACCATGTATCAGTGCTATACAGTACCATACTATACAGTACCATGTATCAGTGCTATACAGTACCATGTATCAGTGCTATACAGTACCATGTATCAGTGCTATACAGTACCATTATACAGTACCGTGTATCAGTGCTATACAGTACCATCTATACAGTACCGTGTATCAGTGCTATACAGTACCATGTATATACAGTACCATGTATCAGTGCTATACAGTACCATGTATCAGTGCTATACAGTACCATGTATCAATGCTATACAGTACCATGCTATACAGTACCATGTATCAGTGCTATACAGTACCGTGTATCATGCTATACAGTACCATGCTATACAGTACCATGTATCAGTGCTATACAGTACCGTGTATCAGTGCTATACAGTACCATGTATCAGTGCTATACAGTACCATGTATCAGTGCTATACAGTACCTGATGTATCAGTGCTATACAGTACCATGTATCAGTGCTATACAGTACCATGTATCATATACAGTACCATGTATCAGTGCTATACAGTACCATGTATCAGTGCTATACAGTACCGTGTATCAGTGCTATACAGTACCATGTATCAGTGCTATACAGTACCATGTATCAGTGCTATACAGTACCATGTATATACAGTACCATGTATCAGTGCTATACAGTACCATACTATACAGTACCATGTATCAGTGCTATACAGTACCATGTATCAGTGCTATACAGTACCATGTATCAGTGCTATACAGTACCATGTATCAGTGCTATACAGTACCATGTATCAGTGCTATACAGTACCATGTATCAGTGCTATACAGTACCGTGTATCAGTGCTATACAGTACCATGTATCAGTGCTATACAGTACCGTGTATCATGCTATACAGTACCATGCTATACAGTACCATGTATCAGTGCTATACAGTACCATGTATCAGTGCTATACAGTACCATGAGTACCATGTATCAGTGCTATACAGTACCATGTATCAGTGCTATACAGTACCATGTATCAGTGCTATACAGTACCTGTATATACAGTACCTGTATCAGTGCTATACAGTACCATGTATCAGTGCTATACAGTACCATGTATCAGTGCTATACAGTACCATGTATATACAGTACCATGTATCAGTGCTATACAGTACCATGTATCAGTGCTATACAGTACCATGTATCAGTGCTATACAGTACCATGTATATACAGTACCGTGTATCAGTGCTATACAGTACCGTGTATCAGTGCTATACAGTACCATGTATCAGTGCTATACAGTACCATGCTATACAGTACCATGTATCAGTGCTATACAGTACCATGTATCAGTGCTATACAGTACCATGTATCAGTGCTATACAGTACCATGTATCAGTGCTATACAGTACCATGTATCAGTGCTATACAGTACCATGTATCAGTGCTATACAGTACCATGTATCAGTGCTATACAGTACCATGCTATACAGTACCATGTATCAGTGCTATACAGTACCATGTATATACAGTACCATGTATCAGTGCTATACAGTACCATGTATCAGTGCTATACAGTACCATGTATCAGTGCTATACAGTACCATGTATCAGTGCTATACAGTACCATGTATCAGTGCTATACAGTACCATGTATCAGTGCTATACAGTACCGTGTATCAGTGCTATACAGTACCATGTATCAGTGCTATACAGTACCATGTATCAGTGCTATACAGTACCATGTATCAGTGCTATACAGTACCATGTATCAGTGCTATACAGTACCATGTATCAGTGCTATACAGTACCATGTATCAGTGCTATACAGTACCATGTATCAGTGCTATACAGTACCATGTATCAGTGCTATACAGTACCATGTATCAGTGCTATACAGTACCATGTATCAGTGCTATACAGTACCATGTATCAGTGCTATACAGTACCATGTATCAGTGCTATACAGTACCATGTATCAGTGCTATACAGTACCATGTATCAGTGCTATACAGTACCATGTATCAGTGCTATACAGTACCATGTATCAGTGCTATACAGTACCATGTATCAGTGCTATACAGTACCATGTATCAGTGCTATACAGTACCATGTATCAGTGCTATACAGTACCATGTATATACAGTACCATGTATCAGTGCTATACAGTACCATGTATATACAGTACCATGTATCAGTGCTATACAGTACCATACTATACAGTACCATGTATCAGTGCTATACAGTACCATGTATCAGTGCTATACAGTACCATGTATCAGTGCTATACAGTACCATGTATCAGTGCTATACAGTACCATGTATCAGTGCTATACAGTACCATGTATCAGTGCTATACAGTACCATGTATCAGTGCTATACAGTACCATGTATCAGTGCTATACAGTACCATGTATCAGTGCTATACAGTACCATGCTATACAGTACCATGTATCAGTGCTATACAGTACCATGTATATACAGTACCATGTATCAGTGCTATACAGTACCATGTATCAGTGCTATACAGTACCATGTATCAGTGCTATACAGTACCATGTATCAGTGCTATACAGTACCATGTATCAGTGCTATACAGTACCATGCTATACAGTACCATGTATCAGTGCTATACAGTACCATGTATCAGTGCTATACAGTACCATGTATCAGTGCTATACAGTACCATGTATCAGTGCTATACAGTACCGTGTATCAGTGCTATACAGTACCATGTATCAGTGCTATACAGTACCGTGTATCAATGCTATACAGTACCATGCTATACAGTACCATGTATCAGTGCTATACAGTACCGTGTATCAGTGCTATACAGTACCATGCTATACAGTACCGTGTATCAATGCTATACAGTACCATGTATCAGTGCTATACAGTACCATGTATCAGTGCTATACAGTACCATGTATCAGTGCTATACAGTACCGTGTATCAATGCTATACAGTACCATGCTATACAGTACCATGTATCAGTGCTATACAGTACTGTGTATCAGTGCTATACAGTACCATGTATCAGTGCTATACAGTACCATGTATCAGTGCTATACAGTACCATGTATATACAGTACCGTGTATCAGTGCTATACAGTACCATGTATCAGTTCTATACAGTACCATGTATCAGTGCTATACAGTACCGTGTATCAGTGCTATACAGTACCATGTATCAGTGCTATACAGTACCGTGTATCAGTGCTATACAGTACCATGTATCAGTGCTATACAGTACCGTGTATCAGTGCTATACAGTACCGTGTATCAGTGCTATACAGTACCATGTATCAGTGCTATACAGTACCATGTATATACAGTACCATGTATCAGTGCTATACAGTACCATGTATCAGTGCTATACAGTACCATGTATCAGTGCTATACAGTACCATGTATCAGTGCTATACAGTACCGTGTATCAGTGCTATACAGTACCGTGTATCAGTGCTATACAGTACCATGTATCAGTGATATACAGTACCGTGTATCAGTGCTATACAGTACCATGTATCAGTGCTATATATCAGTGCTATACAGTACCATGTATCAGTGCTATACAGTACCATGTATCAGTGCTATACAGTACCATGTATATACAGTACCATGTATCAGTGCTATACAGTACCATGTATCAGTGCTATACAGTACCATGTATCAGTGCTATACAGTACCGTGTATATACAGTACCGTGTATCAGTGCTATACAGTACTGTGTATCAGTGCTATACAGTACCGTGTATCAGTGCTATACAGTACCATGTATATACAGTACCATGTATCAGTGCTATACAGTACCATGTATCAGTGCTATACAGTACCATGTATCAGTGCTATACAGTACCATGTATATACAGTACCGTGTATCAGTGCTATACAGTACTATGTATCAGTGCTATACAGTACCGTGTATCAGTGCTATACAGTACCATGCTATACAGTACCATGTATCAGTGCTATACAGTACCATGTATCAGTGCTATACAGTACCATGTATCAGTGCTATACAGTACCATGTATCAGTGCTATACAGTACCATGTATCAGTGCTATACAGTACCATGTATCAGTGCTATACAGTACCATGCTATACAGTACCATGTATCAGTGCTATACAGTACCATGTATATACAGTACCATGTATCAGTGCTATACAGTACCATGTATCAGTGCTATACAGTACCATGTATCAGTGCTATACAGTACCATGTATCAGTGCTATACAGTACCATGTATCAGTGCTATACAGTACCATGTATCAGTGCTATACAGTACCATGTATCAGTGCTATACAGTACCATGTATCAGTGCTATACAGTACCATGTATCAGTGCTATACAGTACCATGTATCAGTGCTATACAGTACCATGTATCAGTGCTATACAGTACCATGTATCAGTGCTATACAGTACCATGTATCAGTGCTATACAGTACCATGTATCAGTGCTATACAGTACCATGTATCAGTGCTATACAGTACCATGTATCAGTGCTATACAGTACCATGTATCAGTGCTATACAGTACCATGTATCAGTGCTATACAGTACCATGTATCAGTGCTATACAGTACCATGTATCAGTGCTATACAGTACCATGTATCAGTGCTATACAGTACCATGTATCAGTGCTATACAGTACCATGTATCAGTGCTATACAGTACCATGTATCAGTGCTATACAGTACCATGTATCAGTGCTATACAGTACCATGTATCAGTGCTATACAGTACCATGTATATACAGTACCATGTATCAGTGCTATACAGTACCATGTATATACAGTACCATGTATCAGTGCTATACAGTACCATACTATACAGTACCATGTATCAGTGCTATACAGTACCATGTATCAGTGCTATACAGTACCATGTATCAGTGCTATACAGTACCATGTATCAGTGCTATACAGTACCATGTATCAGTGCTATACAGTACCATGTATCAGTGCTATACAGTACCATGTATCAGTGCTATACAGTACCATGTATCAGTGCTATACAGTACCATGTATCAGTGCTATACAGTACCATGCTATACAGTACCATGTATCAGTGCTATACAGTACCATGTATATACAGTACCATGTATCAGTGCTATACAGTACCATGTATCAATGCTATACAGTACCATGTATCAGTGCTATACAGTACCATGTATCAGTGCTATACAGTACCATGTATCAATGCTATACAGTACCATGCTATACAGTACCATGTATCAGTGCTATACAGTACCGTGTATCAGTGCTATACAGTACCATGTATCAGTGCTATACAGTACCATGTATCAGTGCTATACAGTACCGTGTATCAGTGCTATACAGTACCATGTATCAGTGCTATACAGTACCATGTATCAGTGCTATACAGTACCATGCTATACAGTACCATGTATCAGTGCTATACAGTACCGTGTATCAGTGCTATACAGTACCATGCTATACAGTACCGTGTATCAATGCTATACAGTACCATGTATCAGTGCTATACAGTACCATGTATCAGTGCTATACAGTACCATGTATCAGTGCTATACAGTACCATGTATCAGTGCTATACAGTACCATGCTATACAGTACCATGTATCAGTGCTATACAGTACTGTGTATCAGTGCTATACAGTACCATGTATCAGTGCTATACAGTACCATGTATCAGTGCTATACAGTACCATGTATATACAGTACCATGTATCAGTGCTATACAGTACCATGTATCAGTGCTATACAGTACCATGTATCAGTGCTATACAGTACCATGTATCAGTGCTATACAGTACCATGTATCAGTGCTATACAGTACCGTGTATCAGTGCTATACAGTACCATGTATCAGTGCTATACAGTACCGTGTATCAGTGCTATACAGTACCGTGTATCAGTGCTATACAGTACCATGTATCAGTGCTATACAGTACCATGTATATACAGTACCATGTATCAGTGCTATACAGTACCATGTATCAGTGCTATACAGTACCATGTATCAGTGCTATACAGTACCATGTATCAGTGCTATACAGTACCATGTATCAGTGCTATACAGTACCGTGTATCAGTGCTATACAGTACCATGTATCAGTGCTATACAGTACCATGTATCAGTGCTATACAGTACCATGTATCAGTCATTATCAGTGCTATACAGTACCATGTATCAGTGCTATACAGTACCATGTATCAGTGCTATACAGTACCATGTATATACAGTACCATGTATCAGTGCTATACAGTACCATGTATCAGTGCTATACAGTACCATGTATCAGTGCTATACAGTACCTGTATATACAGTACCGTGTATCAGTGCTATACAGTACCGTGTATCAGTGCTATACAGTACCGTGTATCAGTGCTATACAGTACCATGTATATACAGTACCATGTATCAGTGCTATACAGTACCATGTATCAGTGCTATACAGTACCATGTATCAGTGCTATACAGTACCATGTATATACAGTACCATGTATCAGTGCTATACAGTACCGTGTATCAGTGCTATACAGTACCGTGTATCAGTGCTATACAGTACCATGCTATACAGTACCATGTATCAGTGCTATACAGTACCATGTATCAGTGCTATACAGTACCGTGTATCAGTGCTATACAGTACCATGTATCAGTGCTATACAGTACCATGTATCAGTGCTATACAGTACCATGTATCAGTGCTATACAGTACCATGCTATACAGTACCATGTATCAGTGCTATACAGTACCATGTATATACAGTACCATGTATCAGTGCTATACAGTACCATGTATCAGTGCTATACAGTACCATGTATCAGTGCTATACAGTACCATGTATCAGTGCTATACAGTACCATGTATCAGTGCTATACAGTACCATGTATCAGTGCTATACAGTACCATGTATCAGTGCTATACAGTACCATGTATCAGTGCTATACAGTACCATGTATCAGTGCTATACAGTACCATGTATCAGTGCTATACAGTACCATGTATCAGTGCTATACAGTACCATGTATCAGTGCTATACAGTACCATGTATCAGTGCTATACAGTACCATGTATCAGTGCTATACAGTACCATGTATCAGTGCTATACAGTACCATGTATCAGTGCTATACAGTACCGTGTATCAGTGCTATACAGTACCATGTATATACAGTACCATGTATCAGTGCTATACAGTACCATGTATCAGTGCTATACAGTACCATGTATCAGTGCTATACAGTACCATGTATCAGTGCTATACAGTACCATGTATCAGTGCTATACAGTACCATGTATCAGTGCTATACAGTACCATGCTATACAGTACCATGTATCAGTGCTATACAGTACCATGTATATACAGTACCATGTATCAGTGCTATACAGTACCATGTATCAATGCTATACAGTACCATGTATCAGTGCTATACAGTACCATGTATCAGTGCTATACAGTACCATGTATCAGTGCTATACAGTACCATGTATCAGTGCTATACAGTACCATGCTATACAGTACCATGTATCAGTGCTATACAGTACCATGTATCAGTGCTATACAGTACCATGTATCAGTGCTATACAGTACCATGTATCAGTGCTATACAGTACCATGTATCAGTGCTATACAGTACCATGTATCAGTGCTATACAGTACCATGTATCAGTGCTATACAGTACCATGTATCAGTGCTATACAGTACCATGTATCAGTGCTATACAGTACCATGTATATACAGTACCATGTATCAGTGCTATACAGTACCATGTATCAGTGCTATACAGTACCATGTATCAGTGCTATACAGTACCATGTATCAGTGCTATACAGTACCATGTATCAGTGCTATACAGTACCATGTATCAGTGCTATACAGTACCATGCTATACAGTACCATGTATCAGTGCTATACAGTACCATGTATATACAGTACCATGTATCAATGCTATACAGTACCATGTATCAATGCTATACAGTACCATGTATCAGTGCTATACAGTACCATGTATCAGTGCTATACAGTACCATGTATCAGTGCTATACAGTACCGTGTATCAATGCTATACAGTACCATGCTATACAGTACCATGTATCAGTGCTATACAGTACCGTGTATCAGTGCTATACAGTACCATGCTATACAGTACCGTGTATCAATGCTATACAGTACCATGTATCAGTGCTATACAGTACCATGTATCAGTGCTATACAGTACCGTGTATCAATGCTATACAGTACCATGCTATACAGTACCATGTATCAGTGCTATACAGTACCGTGTATCAGTGCTATACAGTACCATGTATCAGTGCTATACAGTACCATGTATCAGTGCTATACAGTACCATGTATATACAGTACCGTGTATCAGTGCTATACAGTACCATGTATCAGTTCTATACAGTACCATGTATCAGTGCTATACAGTACCGTGTATCAGTGCTATACAGTACCATGTATCAGTGCTATACAGTACCGTGTATCAGTGCTATACAGTACCATGTATCAGTGCTATACAGTACCGTGTATCAGTGCTATACAGTACCGTGTATCAGTGCTATACAGTACCATGTATCAGTGCTATACAGTACCATGTATATACAGTACCATGTATCAGTGCTATACAGTACCATGTATCAGTGCTATACAGTACCATGTATCAGTGCTATACAGTACCATGTATCAGTGCTATACAGTACCGTGTATCAGTGCTATACAGTACCATGTATCAGTGCTATACAGTACCATGTATCAGTGCTATACAGTACCGTGTATCAGTGCTATACAGTACCATGTATCACATTATCAGTGCTATACAGTACCATGTATCAGTGCTATACAGTACCATGTATCAGTGCTATACAGTACCATGTATATACAGTACCATGTATCAGTGCTATACAGTACCATGTATCAGTGCTATACAGTACCATGTATCAGTGCTATACAGTACCTGTATATACAGTACCGTGTATCAGTGCTATACAGTACCGTGTATCAGTGCTATACAGTACCATGTATCAGTGCTATACAGTACCATGTATATACAGTACCATGTATCAGTGCTATACAGTACCATGTATCAGTGCTATACAGTACCATGTATCAGTGCTATACAGTACCATGTATATACAGTACCGTGTATCAGTGCTATACAGTACCATGTATCAGTGCTATACAGTACCGTGTATCAGTGCTATACAGTACCATGCTATACAGTACCATGTATCAGTGCTATACAGTACCATGTATCAGTGCTATACAGTACCATGTATCAGTGCTATACAGTACCATGTATCAGTGCTATACAGTACCATGTATCAGTGCTATACAGTACCATGTATCAGTGCTATACAGTACCATGCTATACAGTACCATGTATCAGTGCTATACAGTACCATGTATATACAGTACCATGTATCAATGCTTACAGTACCATGTATCAGTGCTATACAGTACCATGTATCAGTGCTATACAGTACCATGTATCAGTGCTATACAGTACCATGTATATACAGTACCATGTATCAGTGCTATACAGTACCATGTATCAGTGCTATACAGTACCATGTATCAGTGCTATACAGTACCATGTATCAGTGCTATACAGTACCATGTATCAGTGCTATACAGTACCATGTATATACAGTACCATGTATCAGTGCTATACAGTACCATGTATCAGTGCTATACAGTACCATGTATCAGTGCTATACAGTACCATGTATCAGTGCTATACAGTACCATGTATATACAGTACCATGTATCAGTGCTATACAGTACCATGTATCAGTGCTATACAGTACCATGTATCAGTGCTATACAGTACCATGTATCAGTGCTATACAGTACCATGTATCAGTGCTATACAGTACCATGTATCAGTGCTATACA
>CM026393.1:30587837-30698123 GCA_014843695.1 Archivesica marissinica
TACAGTACCATGTATCAGTGCTATACAGTACCATGTATCAGTGCTATACAGTACCATGTATCAGTGCTATACAGTACCATGTATATACAGTACCATGTATCAGTGCTATACAGTACCATACTATACAGTACCATGTATCAGTGCTATACAGTACCATGTATCAGTGCTATACAGTACCATGTATCAGTGCTATACCGTACCATACTATACAGTACCGTGTATCAGTGCTATACAGTACCATCTATACAGTACCGTGTATCAGTGCTATACAGTACCGTGTATATACAGTACCATGTATCAGTGCTATACAGTACCATGCTATACAGTACCGTGTATCAGTGCTATACAGTACCGTGTATCAGTGCTATACAGTACCATGTATCAGTGCTATACAGTACCATGTATATACAGTACCATGTATCAGTGCTATACAGTACCATGTATCAGTGCTATACAGTACCGTGTATCAGTGCTATACAGTACCATGTATCAGTGCTATACAGTACCGTTTATCAGTGCTATACAGTACCGTGTATCAGTGCTATACAGTACCGTGTATCAGTGCTATACAGTACCATGTATATACAGTACCATGTATCAGTGCTATACAGTACCATACTATACAGTACCATGTATCAGTGCTATACAGTACCATACTATACAGTACCGTGTATCAGTGCTATACAGTACCATACTATACAGTACCGTGTATCAGTGCTATACAGTACCATGTATATACAGTACCATGTATCAGTGCTATACAGTACCATGTATCAGTGCTATACAGTACCATGTATCAGTGCTATACAGTACCATGTATATACAGTACCATGTATCAGTGCTATACAGTACCATGTATCAGTGCTATACAGTACCGTGTATCAGTGATATACAGTACCATGTATCAGTGCTATACAGTACCATGTATCAGTGCTATACAGTACCATGTATAACAGTACCATGTATCAATGCTATACAGTACCATGTATCAATGCTATACAGTACCATGTATCAGTGCTATACAGTACCATGTATCAGTGCTATACAGTACCATGTATCAGTGCTATACAGTACCATGTATCAGTGCTATACAGTACCATGTATCAGTGCTATACAGTACCATGTATCAGTGCTATACAGTACCATGTATATACAGTACCATGTATCAGTGCTATACAGTACCATGTATCAATGCTATACAGTACCATGCTATACAGTACCATGTATCAGTGCTATACAGTACCATGTATCAGTGCTATACAGTACCATGTATCAGTGCTATACAGTACCATGTATCAGTGCTATACAGTACCATGTATCAGTGCTATACAGTACCGTGTATCAGTGCTATACAGTACCATGTATCAGTGCTATACAGTACCGTGTATCATGCTATACAGTACCATGCTATACAGTACCATGTATCAGTGCTATACAGTACCGTGTATCAGTGCTATACAGTACCATGCTATACAGTACCGTGTATCAATGCTATACAGTACCATGCTATACAGTACCATGTATCAGTGCTATACAGTACCGTGTATCAGTGCTATACAGTACCATGTATCAGTGCTATACAGTACCATGTATCAGTGCTATACAGTACCGTGTATCAGTGCTATACAGTACCATGTATCAGTGCTATACAGTACCGTGTATCAGTGCTATACAGTACCATGTATCAGTGCTATACAGTACCATGTATATACAGTACCATGTATCAGTGCTATACAGTACCATGTATCAGTGCTATACAGTACCATGTATCAGTGCTATACAGTACCATGTATCAGTGCTATACAGTACCATGTATCAGTGCTATACAGTACCATGTATCAGTGCTATACAGTACCATGTATATACAGTACCATGTATCAGTGCTATACAGTACCATGTATCAGTGCTATACAGTACCATGTATCAGTGCTATACAGTACCATGTATCAGTGCTATACAGTACCATGTATATACAGTACCATGTATCAGTGCTATACAGTACCATGTATCAGTGCTATACAGTACCATGTATATACAGTACCATGTATCAGTGCTATACAGTACCATGTATCAGTGCTATACAGTACCATGTATCAGTGCTATACAGTACCATGTATCAGTGCTATACAGTACCATGTATCAGTGCTATACAGTACCATGTATCAGTGCTATACAGTACCATGTATCAGTGCTATACAGTACCATGTATCAGTGCTATACAGTACCATGTATCAGTGCTATACAGTACCATGTATATACAGTACCATGTATCAGTGCTATACAGTACCATGTATCAGTGCTATACAGTACCATGTATCAGTGCTATACAGTACCATGTATCAGTGCTATACAGTACCATGTATATACAGTACCATGTATCAGTGCTATACAGTACCATGTATATACAGTACCATGTATCAGTGCTATACAGTACCATACTATACAGTACCATGTATCAGTGCTATACAGTACCATGTATCAGTGCTATACAGTACCATGTATCAGTGCTATACAGTACCATGTATCAGTGCTATACAGTACCATGTATCAGTGCTATACAGTACCATGTATCAGTGCTATACAGTACCATGTATATACAGTACCATGTATCAGTGCTATACAGTACCATGTATCAGTGCTATACAGTACCATGTATATACAGTACCGTGTATCAGTGCTATACAGTACCATGTATATACAGTACCGTGTATCAGTGCTATACAGTACCATGTATCAGTGCTATACAGTACCGTGTATCAGTGCTATACAGTACCATGTATATACAGTACCATGTATCAGTGCTATACAGTACCATGTATCAGTGCTATACAGTACCGTGTATCAGTGCTATACAGTACCATGTATATACAGTACCATGTATCAGTGCTATACAGTACCATGTATCAGTGCTATACAGTACCATGTATCAGTGTTATACAGTACCGTGTATCAGTGCTATACAGTACCATGTATATACAGTACCATGTATCAGTGCTATACAGTACCATGTATCAGTGCTATACAGTACTGTGTATCAGTGCTATACAGTACCATGTATCAGTGCTATACAGTACCATGTATATACAGTACCATGTATCAGTGCTATACAGTACCGTGTATCAGTGCTATACAGTACCATGTATCAGTGCTATACAGTACCATGTATCAGTGCTATACAGTACCATGTATCAGTGCTATACAGTACCATGTATCAGTGCTATACAGTACCATGTATCAGTGCTATACAGTACCATGTATCAGTGCTATACAGTACCATGTATATACAGTACCATGTATCAGTGCTATACAGTACCATGTATCAGTGCTATACAGTACCGTGTATCAGTGCTATACAGTACCATGTATCAGTGCTATACAGTACCATGTATCAGTGCTATACAGTACCATGTATCAGTGCTATACAGTACCATGTATCAGTGCTATACAGTACCATGTATCAGTGCTATACAGTACCATGTATCAGTGCTATACAGTACCATGTATCAGTGCTATACAGTACCATGTATCAGTGCTATACAGTACCATGTATCAGTGCTATACAGTACCGTGTATCAGTGCTATACAGTACCATGTATCAGTGTTATACAGTACTGTGTATCAGTGCTATACAGTACCATGTATCAGTGCTATACAGTACCATGCTATACAGTACCATGTATCAGTGCTATACAGTACCATGTATATACAGTACCATGTATCAGTGCTATACAGTACCATGTATATACAGTACCATGTATCAGTGCTGTACAGTACCATGCTATACAGTACCATGTAACAGTGCTATACAGTACCATGTATATACAGTACCATGTATCAGTGCTATACAGTACCATGTATCAGTGTTATACAGTACTGTGTATCAGTGCTATACAGTACCATGTATCAGTGCTATACAGTACCATGCTATACAGTACCATGTATC
The DNA here is from genome assembly GCA_014843695.1 of Archivesica marissinica. NCBI lineage: Eukaryota > Metazoa > Mollusca > Bivalvia > Venerida > Vesicomyidae > Archivesica > Archivesica marissinica. The sequence goes on from CM026393.1 coordinate 30,591,781, forward strand.
AGTGCTATACAGTACCATGTATATACAGTACCATGTATCAGTGCTATACAGTACCATGTATATACAGTACCATGTATCAGTGCTGTACAGTACCATGCTATACAGTACCATGTAACAGTGCTATACAGTACCATGTATATACAGTACCATGTATCAGTGCTATACAGTACCATGTATCAGTGTTATACAGTACCGTGTATCAGTGCTATACAGTACCATGTATCAGTGCTATACAGTACCATGCTATACAGTACCATGTATCAGTGCTATACAGTACCATGTATCAGTGCTATACAGTACCATGTATCAGTGCTATACAGTACCGTGTATCAGTGCTATACAGTACCATGTATCAGTGCTATACAGTACCATGTATATACAGTACCGTGTATCAGTGCTATACAGTACCATGTATCAGTGCTATACAGTACCATGTATCAGTGCTATACAGTACCGTGTATCAGTGCTATACAGTACCATGTATATACAGTACCATGTATCAGTGCTATACAGTACCATGTATCAGTGCTATACAGTACCATGTATCAGTGCTATACAGTACCGTGTATCAGTGCTATACAGTACCATGTATCAGTGCTATACAGTACCATGTATCAGTGCTATACAGTACCATGCTATACAGTACCATGTATCAGTGCTATACAGTACCATGTATCAGTGCTATACAGTACCATGCTATACAGTACCGTGTATCAGTGCTATACAGTACCATGCTATACAGTACCATGTATCAGTGCTATACAGTACCGTGTATCAGTGCTATACAGTACCATGCTATACAGTACCATGTATCAGTGCTATACAGTACCATGTATCAGTGCTATACAGTACCATGTATCAGTGCTATACAGTACCATGTATCAGTGCTATACAGTACCATGTATATACAGTACCATGTATCAGTGCTATACAGTACCATGTATCAGTGCTATACAGTACCATGTATCAGTGCTATACAGTACCATGTATCAGTGCTATACAGTACCATGTATCAGTGCTATACAGTACCATGTATCAGTGCTATACAGTACCATGTATCAGTGCTATACAGTACCATGTATCAGTGCTATACAGTACCATGTATATACAGTACCGTGTATCAGTGCTATACAGTACCATGTATACAGTACCGTGTATCAGTGCTATACAGTACCATGTATCAGTGCTATACAGTACCGTGTATCAGTGCTTTACAGTACCATGTATCAGTGCTATACAGTACCATGTATAGTGCTATACAGTACCATGTATCAGTGCTATACAGTACCATGCTATACAGTACCGTGTATCAGTGCTATACAGTACCGTGTATCAGTGCTATACAGTACCATGTATCAGTGCTATACAGTACCATGTATATACAGTACCATGTATCAGTGCTATACAGTACCATGTATCAGTGCTATACAGTACCATGTATATACAGTACCATGTATCAGTGCTATACAGTACCATGTATCAGTGCTATACAGTACCGTGTATCAGTGCTATACAGTACCATGTATCAGTGCTATACAGTACCATTTATCAGTGCTATACAGTACCGTGTATCAGTGCTATACAGTACCGTGTATCAGTGCTATACAGTACCATGTATATACAGTACCATGTATCAGTGCTATACAGTACCATACTATACAGTACCATGTATCAGTGCTATACAGTACCATACTATACAGTACCGTGTATCAGTGCTATACAGTACCATACTATACAGTACCGTGTATCAGTGCTATACAGTACCATGTATATACAGTACCATGTATCAGTGCTATACAGTACCATGTATCAGTGCTATACAGTACCGTGTATCAGTGCTATACAGTACCATGTATCAGTGCTATACAGTACCATGTATCAGTGCTATACAGTACCATGTATCAGTGCTATACAGTACCGTGTATCAGTGCTATACAGTACCATGTATCAGTGCTATACAGTACCAGTATCAGTGCTATACAGTACCATGTATCAGTGCTATACAGTACCATGTATCAGTGCTATACAGTACCATGTATCAGTGCTATACAGTACCATGTATCAGTGCTATACAGTACCATGTATCAGTGCTATACAGTACCATGTATCAGTGCTATACAGTACCATGTATCAGTGCTATACAGTACCATGTATCAGTGCTATACAGTACCGTGTATCAGTGCTATACAGTACCATGTATATACAGTACCATGTATCAGTGCTATACAGTACCATGTATCAGTGCTATACAGTACCATGTATCAGTGCTATACAGTACCATGTATCAGTGCTATACAGTACCGTGTATCAGTGCTATACAGTACCATGTATATACAGTACCATGTATCAGTGCTATACAGTACCATGTATCAGTGCTATACAGTACCATGTATCAGTGCTATACAGTACCATGTATCAGTGCTATACAGTACCCTGTATCAGTGCTATACAGTACCACGTATATACAGTACCATGTATCAGTGCTATACAGTACCATGTATATACAGTACCGTGTATCAGTGCTATACAGTACCGTGTATCAGTGCTATACAGTACCATGCTATACAGTACCATGTATCAGTGCTATACAGTACCATGTATATACAGTACCATGTATCATTGCTATACAGTACCATGTATCAGTGCTATACAGTACCATGTATCAGTGCTATACAGTACCATGTATCAGTGCTATACAGTACCATGTATCAGTGCTATACAGTACCATGTATCAGTGCTATACAGTACCATGTATCAGTGCTATACAGTACCATGTATCAGTGCTATACAGTACCATGTATCAGTGCTATACAGTACCATGTATATACAGTACCATGTATCAGTGCTATACAGTACCATGTATATACAGTACCATGTATCAGTGCTATACAGTACCGTGTATCAGTGCTATACAGTACCGTGTATCAGTGCTATACAGTACCATGTATATACAGTACCATTTATCAGTGCTATACACTACCATGTATATACAGTACCATGTATCAGTGCTATACAGTACCGTGTATCAGTGCTATACAGTACCGTGTATCAGTGCTATACAGTACCATGTATATACAGTACCATTGATCAGTGCTATACACTACCATGTATATACAGTACCATGTATCAGTGCTATACAGTACCATGTATCAGTGCTATACACTACCATGTATCAGTGCTATACAGTACCATGTATATACAGTACCATGTATCAGTGCTATACAGTACCATGTATCAGTGCTATACAGTACCATGTATTAGTGCTATACAGTACCATGTATCATTGCTATACAGTACCATGTATCAGGGCTATACAGTACCGTGTATCAGTGCTATACAGTACCATGTATCAGTGCTATACAGTACCATCAGGTAGCTATCACTTCCATAGTGTACATCAGATAGCTGTCACTTCCATAGTGTACATCAGTTTGCTATCACTTCCATAGTGTCCATCAGGTAGCTATCACTTCCATAGTGTCCATCAGGTAGCTATCACTTCCATAGTGTCCATCAGGTAGCTATCACTTCCATAGTGTCCATCAGGTTGCTATCACTTCCATAGTGTCCATCAGGTAGCTATCACTTCCATAGTGTCCATCAGGTAGCTATCACCACTTCCATAGTGTCCATCAGGTAGCTATCACTTCCATTGTGTACATCAGGTAGCTATCACTTCCATAGTGTACATCAGGTAGCTATCACTTCCGTAGTGTACATCAGGAAGCTATCACTTCCATAGTGTACATCAGGAAGCTATCACTTCCATAGTGTACATCAGGTAGCTATCACTTCCATAGTGTACATCAGGAAGCTATCACTTCCATAGTGTCCATCAGGTAGCTATCACTTCCATAGTGTACATCAGGAAGCTATCACTTCCATAGTGTCCATCAGGTAGCTATCACTTCCCAGATCACCCTCATGTTCTCAGTGAATTATATCTTGTTTGTAGCTACCCAGCTGGCTTGTGAATTCTTTCTTGTGAACTGTGCTTGGTTCTCGAGGAGATATTTCTTGTGAGGAAGCTATCCAGCTGTATTGAATGAACTGTGTATCTGTTTATAGTGCATTATGATTGGTGACGATATTGTTGGAGATGTTGGCGGAGCTCAAAACATTGGTATGATGGGTGTACAGGTCAGGACCGGTAAATATAGGTGAGTTACATGGTGGAGTCCGAGAGACTGGTACAAGGGGTGTACAGGTCAGGACAGGTATATATAGGTGAGTAACATGGTGGAGTCCGAGAGACTGGTACAATAGATGTACAGGTCAGGACAGGTATATATAGGTGAGTAACATGGTGGAGTCCGAGAGACTGGTACAAGAGATGTACAGGTCAGGACAGGTATATATAGGTGAGTAACATGATGGAGTCCGAGAGACTGGTATCAGAACATGGTGGAGATGTTGGTGGAATCCGAGAGACTGGTACAAGAGATGTACAGGTCAGGACAGGTAAATATAGGTGAGTAACATGGTGGAGTCCGAGAGACTGGTACAAGGGATGTACAGGTCAGGACAGGTAAATATAGGTGAGTTAGTTACATGGTGGAGATGTTGGTGGAGTCCGAGAGACTGGTACAAGAGATGTACAGGTCAGGACAGGTAAATATAGGTGCGTAACATGGTGGAGATGTTGGTGGAGTCTGAATGACTGGTACAAGGGATGTACAGGTCAGGACCGGTAAATATAGGTGAGTAACATGGTGGAGATGTTGGTGGAGTCCGAGAGACTGGTACAAGGGATGTACAGGTCAGGACAGGTAAATATAGATGAATTACATGCTAGAGATGTTGGTACAAGAGATGTACTGGTCAGGACAGGTAAATATAGGTGAGTTGCATGCTGGAGATGTTGGTACAATGGATGTACAGGTCAGGACAGGTAAATATAGATGAGTTACATGCTAGAGATGTTGGTACAAGAGATGTACAGGTCAGGACCAGTAAATATAGATGAGTTACATGCTAGAGATGTTGGTACAATGGATGTACAGGTCAGGACAAGTAAATATAGATGAGTTACATGCTAGAGATGTTGGTACAAGAGATGTACAAGTCAGGACCGGTAAATATAGGTGAGTTGCATGCTGGAGATGTTGGTACCATGGATGTACAGGTCAGGACAGGTAAATATAGATGAGTTACATGCTAGAGATGTTGGTACAAGAGATGTACAGGTCAGGACCGGTAAATATAGGCGGGTTACATGCTGGAGATGTTGGTACAATGGATGTACAGGTCAGGACAGGTAAATATAGGTGAGTAACATGGTGGAGTCCGAGAGACTGGTACAAGAGATGTACAGGTCAGGACAGGTATATATAGGTGAGTAACATGATGGAGTCCGAGAGACTGGTACAAGAGATGTACAGGTCAGGACAGGTAAATATAGGTGAGTAACATGGTGGAGTCCGAGAGACTGGTACAAGAGATGTACAGGTCAGGACAGGTATATATAGGTGAGTAACATGATGGAGTCCGAGAGACTGGTACAAGAGATGTACAGGTCAGGACAGGTAAATATAGGTGAGTAACATGGTGGAGTCCGAGAGACTGGTACAAGAGATGTACAGGTCAGGACAGGTATATATAGGTGAGTAACATGATGGAGTCCGAGAGACTGGTACAAGAGATGTACAGGTCAGGACAGGTAAATATAGGTGAGTAACATGGTGGAGTCCGAGAGACTGGTACAAGAGATGTACAGGTCAGGACAGGTATATATAGGTGAGTAACATGATGGAGTCCGAGAGACTGGTACAAGAGATGTACAGGTCAGGACAGGTAAATATAGGTGAGTAACATGGTGGAGTCCGAGAGACTGGTACAAGAGATGTACAGGTCAGGACAGGTAAATATAGGTGAGTAACATGGTGGAGTCCGAGAGACTGGTACAAGAGATGTACAGGTCAGGACAGGTAAATATAGATGAGTTACATGCTAAAGATGTTGGTACAAGAGATGTACAGGTCAGGACCAGTAAATATAGATGAGTTACATGCTAGAGATGTTGGTACAATGGATGTACAGGTCAGGACAAGTAAATATAGATGAGTTACATGCTAGAGATGTTGGTACAAGAGATGTACAAGTCAGGACCGGTAAATATAGGTGAGTTGCATGCTGGAGATGTTGGTACCATGGATGTACAGGTCAGGACAATATAGATGAGTTACATGCTAGAGATGTTGGTACAAGAGATGTACAGGTCAGGACCGGTAAATATAGGCGGGTTACATGCTGGAGATGTTGGTACAATGGATGTACAGGTCAGGACAGGTAAATATAGATGAGTTACATGCTAGAGATGTTGGTACAAGAGATGTACAGGTCAGGACCGGTAAATATAGATGAGTTACATGCTAGAGATGTTGGTACAATGGATGTACAGGTCAGGACAAGTAAATATAGATGAATTACATGCTAGAGATGTTGGTACAAGAGATGTACAGGTCAGGACCGGTAAATATAGGTGAGTTGCATGCTGGAGATGTTGGTACCATGGATGTACAGGTCAGGACAGGTAAATATAGATGAGTTACATGCTAGAGATGTTGGTACAAGAGATGTACAGGTCAGGACCGGTAAATATAGGCGGGTTACATGCTGGAGATGTTGGTACAATGGATTTACAGGTCAGGACAGGTAAATATAGATGAGTTACATGCTAGAGATGTTGGTACAAGAGATGTACAGGTCAGGACCGGTAAATATAGATGAGTTACATGCTAGAGATGTTGGTACAAGAGATGTACAGGTCAGGACCGGTAAATATAGATGAGTTACATGCTAGAGATGTTGGTACAAGAGATGTACAGGTCAGGACCGGTAAATATAGATGAGTTACATGCTAGAGATGTTGGTACAATGGATGTACAGGTCAGGACAAGTAAATATAGATGAGTTACATGCTAGAGATGTTGGTACAAGAGATGTACAGGTCAGGACCGGTAAATATAGGTGAGTTGCATGCTGGAGATGTTGGTACCATGGATGTACAGGTCAGGACAGGTAAATATAGATGAATTACATGCTAGAGATGTTGGTACAAGAGATGTACAGGTCAGGACCGGTAAATATAGGCGGGTTACATGCTGGAGATGTTGGTACAATGGATGTACAGGTCAGGACAGGTAAATATAGATGAGTTACATGCTAGAGATGTTGGTACAAGAGATGTACAGGTCAGGACCGGTAAATATAGATGAGTTACATGATAGAGATGTTGCTACAAGAGATGTACAGGTCAGGACCGGTAAATATAGATGAGTTACATGCTAGAGATGTTGGTACAATGGATGTACAGGTCAGGACAAGTAAGCACTATGCCAGTATTACAGTTACTAGCACTCACACATTTACCAATACTACAATAATCTCCACCTACAACGGATGTGCAAGTGAGCATATGGCTTCTAGAAATACACATGTACTTCTCTAATTCCATTCCATTCTTTCAGACCAGATGATGAGAATCACCCTACAGTGACTCCAGATGGATTTGTGGACAATCTTGCCCAGGCTGTGGACCTTATTCTTGCTAATCAAACGTCATAGAAGTCCATAAAATGTGCGCAATTCTCCCTCGAAGTGTTAACTTCTGATGGGTGTAGGACAGCAAGCACTTTTCCAAATCACATGGACGTTCAAATCGACAGTGTATTATATTGCTTCAAGATACAAAGAATGAATATATATCCAGTCAAACCTGTCTATAAAGGCCACCCTCGGGAAAGTCAAAAAGTGGCCTTTGTTGACAAGTGGCCTCTCAATAGAGGGTTAAAATGCATTGAAAATTGCTCGACGGAAGAGAAAAATTGGGGTCTTTAGAGACAGGTTTTTCATATGCGGCCTTTAGCACAGGTTTGACTGTATATTGATTATAGCATTGTGTAATGCGAGGGGAAGGTTCCAGGGAAGTCGGATATATAGCTGTTGAATAAGTTAACCAGAATATAATTATATAATCCGTAATTTAAACTTTATTTATTTTACAACGATTGCGATTCAGTTTTAGCAACTTATATTAATCACTCTCGTTGGCGTGGATGAAAGCGTAAATGTGGTCATTTGTGTGGGAGGAAACCGGAGTACCCATCGGTTCGAAGAGGCGCCCACCGTACCGTCTCACATACTTCCAGCCCTACAGTGACTCCAGATGGATTATATCCATAATAGGCAGGCAATTTACAGAAGTGACTTGCGTTTCTTTGTTCCGCATTTATGTGCAATGTTTCTCTCCAAGTAGGGTGTTGTTTGTATGAGGGGGAAGAAGATTTATCTGTTATATCAGCATGAAAATCTTTGTACCACCATCTCTACGAATGTGTATTATTTTTGTTATAAAAAAAACGAAATTGCATGTGTGTTTTACGTTTATTTATCGTCGCTACCAGTTGCCCATATGAGCGACAGTCTCCTGAAGAGATTAGTAATTTTAGATTTTTGGAGGTTAGTGCAATGACACGGACAGAGACCCATTCCAGTCTCCTCGATTCTTTTACGTGTACGGTGTAAACCACTAACAAAAGACTTCGGTTTAAAGTCCAGTAAACCTAACTTGTTGATCCAGTATGGTACCACACTGCCTGTAAACCTAACTTGTTGATCCAGTATGGTACCACACTGCCTGTAAACCTAACTTGTTGATCCAGTATGGTACCACACTGCCTGTAAACCTAACTTGTTGATCCAGTATGTACAACACTCTGCCAGTAAACCTAATTTGTTGATCCAGTTGGGTACCACACTGCCAGTAAACCTAACTTGTTGATCCAGTTGGGTAACCCACTGCCAGTAAACCGAACTTGTTGATCCAGTATGGTACCACACTGCCTGTAAACCAAACTTGTTGATCCAGTATGGTACCACACTGCCTGTAAACCGAACTTGTTGATCCAGTATGGTACCACACTGCCAGTAAACCGAACTTGTTGATCCAGTATGGTACCACACTGCCAGTAAACCGAACTTGTTGATCCAGTATGGTACCACACTGCCTGTAAACCTAACTTGTTGATCCAGTATGGTACCACACTGCCTGTAAACCTAACTTGTTGATCCAGTATGGTACCACACTGCCAGTAAACCTAACTTGTTGATCCAGTATGGTACCACACTGCCTGTAAACCTAACTTGTTGATCCAGTTGGGTACCACACTGCCAGTAAACCTAACTTGTTGATCCAGTCTGTACCACACTGCCAGTAAACCTAACTTGCTGATCCAGTCTGTACCACTGCCGGTAAACCTAACTTGTTGATCCAGTATGTACAACACTCTGCCAGTAAACCTAACTTGTTGATCCAGTCTGTACCACACTGCCAGTAAACCCAACTCGTTGATCCAGTATGGTACCACACTGCCTGTAAACCTAACTTGTTGATCCAGTATGGTACCACACTGCCTGTAAACCTAACTTGTTGATCCAGTATGGTACCACACTGCCAGTAAACCTAACTTGTTGATCCAGTATGGTACCACACTGCCTGTAAACCTAACTTGTTGATCCAGTTGGGTACCACACTGCCAGTAAACCTAACTTGTTGATCCAGTCTGTACCACACTGCCAGTAAACCTAACTTGCTGATCCAGTCTGTACCACTGCCGGTAAACCTAACTTGTTGATCCAGTATGTACAACACTCTGCCAGTAAACCTAACTTGTTGATCCAGTCTGTACCACACTGCCAGTAAACCCAACTCGTTGATCCAGTCTGTACCACACTGCCGGTAAACCTAACTTGTTGATCCAATCTGGTATCACACTGCCAGTAAATCTAACTTGTTGATCCAGTCTGTACCACACTGCCGGTAAACCTAACGTGTTTATCCAGTCTGGTACCACACTGCTAGTAAACCTAACTTGTTGATCCAATCTGGTATCACACTGCCAGTAAACCTAACTTGTTGATCCAGTCTGTACCACACTGCCAGTAAACCTAACTTGTTTATCCATTCCGGTACCACACTTCCAGTAAACCGAACTTGTTTAACCAGTTGGGTACCACACTGCCAGTAAACCTAACTTGTTTATCCATTCCGGTACCACACTTCCAGTAAACCGAACTTGTTTAACCAGTTGGGTACCACACTGTCAGTAAACCGAACTTGTTTAACCAGTTGTGTACCACACTGCCGGTAAACTTAACAAATACTGACGTCGTAAGCGACCAAAATTACAATTTATACAACGCCATTAATGTTGTCTCATTGCTTCAAACTTGACTTGTTGCGTGAAACTTTGAAAGAACAGTTCGACATTTCTACTAAATATGTTACCAATTGAGAAAGTTGTGACTTGTTTAGGGAAACTTTGAAAGAGGAACTTTCTCAATTGGTAACATATTCGGTGGAAATGTTCAGGATTAGTTTCCGAGGCATTGTGGTATAGACCCTATATATCCACTTCATTTTTGTTAATTATGTTGAGTGACCCTATTCGTGTCATGGGCCATACTATCAAAAATACAGACACTAGTAAACACCATTGCAAGAGCATTGTACATTGATCATTACATCCAAATGTTGCCAAAATCTGCCAACCAGTGGTTCGTTAGATGTTTGAAGAATTTGTGTTACTTTTAGACCATCTTTTATAACCACCAGTTTAACAAATTTGAAACGGCTACACCCATCGACTATACCTGTGAAAGTTGGCTACCATTGGCCAAGCGGTTTGTGTGAAACATTTTGAAGTCTATTTTTAAAAAAAACATCTTTTGACCTTTCGGCAGCCATCTTGGATGACAAATTATCTGATTTTGATGAAAATTGCTATCGCCTCGTCGATACCTTAGATTTGATATATGGCATGACCATATTCACTCAAAAATAAAATATGCCTCTACTTTACCTCCTGGACAACGCCCATTTTTGATCCCGGGGTCACCATTTTGAACAACTTTGAAAGAGCATTCCTACAAAGATTCATCAAAATCCAGCTGGTGGTTCGTGAGCAGATATTTTAAGAATTTGTGCTAATTTTAGACAGCGACCATCTTGGATTTGAGGGGAACTTTATTTTAACAACTTTGGAATGGCTTCACTTAAGGATCACACAAGTAGAGTTTCTTGAACATTGACTGATCAGGTCATGAGATGTTTGAAATCTCTCATAAAAGGTTGACAGGCCATCTTGAAAATTGCATTGGTGATCGCCTGCCTCGACCATATCTTCAATTTGATATATTTGACCCCAACTTGACCTTGCAGACCACGCCCAATTTTGATCCCACGGTCACCATTTGAAAGAGTATTGTACATCGATCATTCCTACCAAATTTGCCAAAATCTGACCGACTGAGATTAGAATTTGTGCTATTTTCAGACAGCGGCCATCTTGGTTTTCAGGGGAACTATCGATTTTGGAAAGGCTTCACCTAAGCATGATACAAGTAGAGTTTCTTGAACATTGGCTTATCAGCAATAGAGTGATCGCCTCATCAATACCTTCTATTTGATATGACCATATTTGCTCAAAAATAATATTTGACCCCTTCTTGACCTACAGGGCCACTCATTTTGGATCCCGGGGTCATTATTTGAACAACCTTGAAAGAGCATTGTACATCGATCTTTCCTACCAACATTCGTCAAAATCCGGCTGGCGGTTTACGAGATGTTTTAAGAATTTGTGCTATTTTTAGACAGCAGCAATTTTGGATTACGTAATTTAAACAATTGCGTAATTCCCCACCTAGCCAAGTATCATGACCATAAATAGATAGGTGGATATAGACCCAATGTTTACGGAGATGTTAGAAAATGTTCACATATGCCGGACAGACACATTGCAGTAACAATACCAGTAACCTCACATGAGCTTTGCTCGGGTGAGCTAAAAAGGGAGACACCCATGCACTAGAAATATAATGACTTCTGGAGGCGTTGCCGAAAATTGCAGGGATAACGAAATATAAACACTTCATTATTGTTAATAATAATGATAACCATTTTGTTGAAAAAAACGCATCTACTGTGAGGTAATAACATGGCAATTCCATAAAGCTCAGGGATCATTCTAGAGGGCGATGTAGGCGAAATTGTCGCCCTAGGGACCCTGACATCACCCTCTGGGGGTCCCACTTCTCCCTAAAAAAAAATGTTTTTTGGTTTTTACGATTTTCAAACAAAATTGTGTCTAGTAAGATACACTGGCCCATTATAAAGCACTCCTTCTATTCAAATATTGTATTTAATGGTTGTACTGTGCATTTTAACCCTATTTTGCAGAAGTATATTAAAGAACACCATTTAAGGAAGCAATCACGCTCTTTCTCACTTCTCCCAAAAATTCTGACCTAGAATGAACCCTGATTAGCTGTAGCGATGTTACAGTTTCTGTGTACATATTGCCCCATATTTTGTATTACTGAAATAGGAGTTAACCCATTTCATTCTGGATACATTTAAAGGTTTTTGCAAACAACATAGATCCAGATCAGCCGCAGCGTGACGCTGCGTGCTGATCAGGATCTATGTTGTTTGCTACATAGCCAAGTGTCTTAGCAAGATCATTTGAATAGCAAACAGCATAGAGCCTGATCAAACGGTACGTTCCATGGCGGCTGATCAGGCTCTATTTTCTTTGCAAATACCGTTTGAACGGTATCCAGAATGAAATGGGTTAACAATATGCTCCACAATGATAAATGGGACAAAGCTGTAAAAGATATGCTTTACAATGTTCCTCAACATTTGCTGTTAAGTTTGGGTTGATGCAGCACCAACACAAAACGGGTGCCAACTGGACCGAAAATTATGGCTTTACATAATAATATACAGATTGAATGAAGATACCCGATGGGTCCATACCCTGTAGCATTGCTATGCTTGTTCAGGGCAATAAAGTTATGTTCACATGGCTTAACCCTTTCCTTCATAGAGATTTAAGTTAATATACTATTATATCTCCATACAAACAACAGCCATTTAGCTATCATGCAGTGGATAAGTAGTCGCCATATCTATCCCACCTTCATAGATATGACTGGGACTTCATAGAGATTTAAGTTAATATACTATTATATCTCCATACAAACAACAGCCATTTAGCTATCATGCAGTGATACCGAAAGGCAATTTCCGGCAACGCCTCCAGAAATCATTATATTTTTAGTGCATGGGTGTCTCCCTTTTTAGTCGCCATATCTATCCCACCTTCATAGATATTACTGGGACTACATGAGGTTCTGGCCTTTATTATGAACATTGGTTTGGCTACTACATTGTCAATGTATGTCATACTGGTAATGGCGTCAAGAGGTGCTTCTATGAGGGAAAGGGTTAAGCTAGAGGACGATGTTGCCTGGTAAAATGTTAAACACAATTTGCAAGCTTGTTTTATTTATATACAATGAGCACACCGATACGGTATGAAACTTGAACATACAGGTGTAAATACATAAATCAACGAGAAATTTCATAGAAATAAGGTGGAAGTAAGAAAGAGTATAGGTGTATATACATAACAACGAGGAATTTCATAGAAATAAGGATGAAGTAAGAAAGAGTAGAGGTGTACATACATAAATCAACAAGCAATTTCACAGAAATAAGGTGGAAGTAAGAAAGAGTACAGGTGTACATACATAACGAGGAATTTCATAGAAATAAGGTGGAAGTAAGAAAGAATACAGGTAGTCAGGTATACATACATAACAACGAGGAATTTCATAGAAATAAGGATGAAGTAAGAAAGAGTAGAGGTGTACATACATAAATCAACAAGCAATGACATCCCATGGAAAGAAACGTGAGAGATAGGAGAGAAAGGAAGGGTATACGAAATAGGAAAGGTATACAATCACAAACTATATACAACTAGCAAGAACAATTTAGATATTTGTGGTACCATTGTCTACACTAGACATTTCTAGTTAAGAAAATATTTAAGTCATAAACGTAAATGCCACACTTTGCTATAAATGGCTCTACGGACATGGTGTTTAACTTTACAAATTGAGTAGTACGTTCATATTACAGATGTTTAGTACACAGCTCAAACTCTCCAATTTCGAGTCCCTGTTGTTTTATTAAACAAGGCTCAATTTTAAGATCTAAATTTTAAAAAACGAGAGGAATAGCTCACATGAACCTATGTTGTGGGAAAATCCCCAAATCCTCTCATTTACTACTCTCTTCACATAACTCCTCACCAGTCACTGTACTAAGTAATATATGGGAATAGATGGGCGTGAAACAGCGGTTATATCTGGGAAGCGGTATAGGTGTGTGTCGTTTATGTGGAGTAAACAAACTAGTAAATGGCAGTGTAGATATGCACTATCACGACTATACCAAACTTGATTGAGTATACAGACTACAATATATATTAATATAAATTATACTGAGATCGGGTGTGGAGTGGAGACAGATTTAAACTGAAATATAACCTTGTAATGAAAAGACATAAACTGCTTTGAACAAATTCTTATCTAAACTGCTTCAAACAAATTCCTATCTAAACTGCTTTGAAAATTTTCGTCTCACAGACCTGCCTCTATATGGGAAATAATGAATTTAGCCTTGTAATTGGTGATAGTACAAAAATAATTCTCAATTACGAGTTATAAAAACATTTTTTAACCCAAATTAGCTACGTCGCGTTATTCAACAGTTGCATAATTTGGCCAATACAATATTTGAATATTACGGGGGGGAAAGCTTATCTACAATAAAATTACACACCAATAACTAAGGATGAAGAAGAAATTATAGGATTAGCTTTTTTAAACTTCTTTTGATAATTCTTATGACCGATAAAACATTAAATTGAACTAATCAAATTTCCTTTTTCAAATATCAGGCGTTGTGTACATCAAAATTAAAAGGCATATGCATAGAATCGTAGATCAATCAATATGCAAGGACTATACTGACATCATTGGTAGAACTTTATGTAAATTATCAACCAATCGACACACTTAATGACAGTCAATAAGTCTGGAATCAAGGTAAGTATGTCTGCATAGAATTGGCGCTCCGGTTATCTAAATAGGAACAATGTACCCCAATTTTCTCAAATACAAAAATAAGTGATTGTAAACGATTAAACATACATACAATAAAATAAAACTTTGTTAACAAAAAATCATGCAATATAATATTTGCAATATTTCACATTTGTGATATTTATATTTTAATAAATAATCTTAGCGTTTTCCTTCGATAAATGTAACATATTCTACATAACAAAACAACACTTCCGTCATCATTTGAATCGCCTCTTGACAAAACTATCTGGAAACATGAAACACAAGAACCAGTGTTGCACGAATCATCCTAGGTGGGAGAAGTGACGTCCCTCTACAGGAAGTAGGGAGGTGACTGGGAGAAGCACAATATATTTGTAAGGTGGACAATCATCCTAGGTGGGAGAAGTGACATCCCTCTACAGGAAGTAGGGAAGTGACTGGGAGAAGCACAATATATTTGTAAGGTGGACAATCATCCTAGGTGGGAGAAGTGACATCCCTCTACAGGAAGTAGGGAGGTGACTGGGAGAAGCACAATATATTTGTAAGGTGGACAATCATCCTAGGTGGGAGAAGTGACGTCCCTCTACAGGAAGTAGGGAGGTGACTGGGAGAAGCACAATATACTTGAAAGGTCGACAAAGCTTGGAGAACCGCAACCTAATTCTCCTTTTTAATTTATACAAATTTATTTTAGCTTCCAAAATTCACTTTAGAACTGCCAGGTCTAAAAGTTTCCAAATTGATTTCACCCAAGGTTTGTGTCTTGAACCCTGATGGCACTACACAAAATACACAACAATTTAGTACTAACCCGTAACATGCTAATCACAACTAAAGGCGCTTTTGCTTTCGGATAGTGGTGCTAAAGTATATATCTGAATAACAAACAACATAGATCCTGATCAGACATGGCGCTACAGCGCGGCTGAACCGGATCTATGTTGTTTGCACATTTTGTCAAATTTATTGGGCAGGTTACGTGTATCTCTGCTTGTCCAGATGGTTGGTTCACAGAAATCACTGTTATCTATATCTTCAGTGGGTTTTGAGCAAACGCTATGTGCTGTTGTTATCTGCAATATGTTGGTTTTGTCAAGAGGTAACTCAAATTGATCAGTCTTTGCCATAATATTTTCACAGTACTAGCCCGGATGACTACCGCATTACAATATATTGCTATTTTCTAAAGGCTAAACGCTTAGCAATATCTACTAGCTCAAAATGAACTGTACTATCCCCAAGCTTAGCCCTTTGCACACTAGCAGCAGATAAATGAACTGTACTATCCCCGAGCTTAGCCCTTTGCACACTAGCAGCAGATAAATGAACTGTACTATCCCCGAGCTTAGCCCTTTGCACACTAGCAGCAGATAAATGAACTGTACTATCCCCGAGCTTAGCCCTTTGCACACTAGCAGCAGATAAATGAACTGTACTATCCCAGAGCTTAGCCCTTTGCACGCTAGCAGCAGATAAATGAACTGTACTATCCCCGAGCTTAGCCCTTTGCACGCTAGCAGCAGATAAATGAACTGTACTATCCCCGAGCTTAGCCCTTTGCACGCTAGCAGCAGATAAATGAATTGTACTATCCCCGAGCTTAGCCCTTTGCACGCTAGCAGCAGATAAAAATCACTTTTGCAATCAGCATAGAGCCAGATCAGACGGAACAGAATAAGCCGTCTGATCAGGCTTTATGCTGTTTGCTATTCGGATAGTGGAGCTAAAACGTAGAACTGAATAGCAAACAACATAGATCCTGATCAGACGCGGAAATGCTGCAGTGCTCTGGATCTATGTTGTTTGCAAATGTGATTTTATTTACTCGGCATGCAAAGGGCTAAGGGAAGTAGGTTACAGTGAACACTGTATTTTGTACACCCAGCAACCACAATACTTTGTACACTACTACCCCTGTAGTTACTGCAATGTAGTTCATTCCTACATAGCAACAGGAAAATTAGAACATTATTCAATAAATAAGTTTTGAAAGCAAGAACATCTTTCAATAGCACATTTAACACTTCTCAACTGTACACATAATTCAGAAGGTCTTAATTTATACTGAACTATTTTCTAAACTCTTCACCACTGCATTATTAAGCTGTCCGCATCTCTTGCCAGGGCTTCTTCTCTCCATTTTGGAAACATAGCCAATGGCTCTGGAATTGGGAATTTCACGTCGTCGTTTTCGGTTGAAATTGGGAAAAAATGAAGCTGTATGTTGTTACAGTCAAACCTGTGTTAGTGGTCATCTCTATTGAGAAGCCAACCTGTATTAAGCAGTATTAACAGTTGTATAACCTCCAGGCCAGGTACTATTTGAGATTGGGAATATAGCTGTAAATCTGCTATAAAATGAAGCAAAAGAAGGCCTGCTTGCTGCCGACCTACATTCATGTATAAAACAGTTTGGGTAACTCTGTTTACTCCGTCCGCTGTACTGGACGTTATAGATAAACAGTGTGAATCATTGTCCTACTTTAGTGAGCAATTTGTCACAGATTTCTGTAAGTTGCTTGTTCTCCTCCGTCTGAAATAAAGAAAAATAACAAGATTTAAAGTTACTAACACATGTAGTTCTAATCAGATTTAAAGTTACTAACACATGTAGATCTAATACGATTTAAAGTTACTAACACATGTAGATCTAATACGATTTAAAGTTACTAACACATGTAGATCTAATACGATTTAAAGTTACTAACACATGTAGATCTAATACGATTTAAAGTTACTAACACATGTAGATCTAATACGATTTAAAGTTACTAACACATGTAGATCTAATACGATTTAAAGTTACTAACACATGTAGATCTAATCAGATTTAAAGTTACACATGGCCAGAAGATTTAAAGCTACACAGGTCAGAAGATTTAAAGCTACACAGGACAGAAGATTTAAAGCTACACAGGTCAGAAGATTTAAAGCTACACATGACAGAAGATTTAAAGCTACACAGGACAGAAGATTTAAAGCTACACAGGACAGAAGATTTAAAGCTACACAGGTCATAAGATTTAAAGCTACACAGGACAGAAGATTTAAAGCTACACATGACAGAAGATTTAAAGCTACACAGGACAGAAGATTTAAAGCTACACAGGACAGAAGATTTAAAGCTACACAGGTCATAAGATTTAAAGCTACACAGGACAGAAGATTTAAAGCTACACATGACAGAAGATTTAAAGCTACACAGGACAGAAGATTTAAAGCTACACAGGACAGAAGATTTAAAGCTACACAGGACAGAAGATTTAAAGCTACACATGACAGAAGATTTAAAGCTACACAGGACAGAAGATTTAAAGCTACACAGGACAGAAGATTTAAAGCTACACATGACAGAAGATTTAAAGCTACACAGGACAGAAGATTTAAAGCTACACAGGACAGAAGATTTAAAGCTACACAGGACAGAAGATTTAAAGCTACACATGACAGAAGATTTAAAGCTACACAGGACAGAAGATTTAAAGCTACACAGGACAGAAGATTTAAAACTACACATGACAGAAGATTTAAAGCTACACAGGACAGAAGATTTAAAGCTACACATGACATAAGATTTAAAGCTACACAGGACAGAAGATTTAAAGCTACACATGACAGAAGATTTAAAGCTACACAGGACAGAAGATTTAAAACTACACATGACAGAAGATTTAAAGCTACACAGGACAGAAGATTTAAAGCTACACAGGTCAGAAGATTTAAATGTTTTGCACATAGATAGAGATAGATTTCTTTATTTATAGAGGGTGACCTAATTAGTTTTGAACTAATATAGGAACTTTTGTTTACAGACATATTTATCATGGGTTAGGAACATACACCATCCTTCAGATGTATTCACCAAATAGTGCTACATTGTCAAAATGTCCATAATTTCATGACAGACCTAAACACTAAAGGAAGTTTCGGGAAATTTCAACAATTTTTAGCATATATTTCAGAAATGTATAAGAAATATATGGGAATGTTATATTAATAGGAATACATTTAGTTTTATGCTTTTGTTTTGAGGTTTAAAACAGAATGAACAGCTTGGATCACAGAGAGATTTTCCAGCTTTCATTTACGAGGAAAGTCTCTGCTTCCTCTCTTGGCAGCAGTACAGTTTGTTTGTTTTGTTTGATCGGGTTTCACGCCTTCATCAGCACCATTTTGGGCTATATCAGCGACGGGCAGATTTCCTAATAAGACATTTCCTGGGCAGCAGCCAGCGGTTAACCAGTACTTGGTGCACCAACCTCCGTAAAAAAAAGCGTCAACTTTTTTCATAAAAAGAGACATGGCCAGAGTGGGGCTCGAACCGGTGCCCATCAGTGATGATAGGTTACAGTGGTATACAAGTCAACACCTGTAACCACTTGACCACAGAGGCAGACGGTCGGCATTACAGAGGTCCAGGTACATCCCTCAATCTTCAATAGGCCAGTTGGCATGCTTACTGACATTAAATTTGACACACATAGTGGGATTCCAATCTACAGTGGTAAGTTGGTAAGTGATATGGAAGCATAGAAGTGACGTTATATCGGACCTTTCTCTGTAAACTTGTCTCGAGGTTTGTCATCTTTAACTGAGTGATCTGCATCTGGGCATCAAACTTGTTCTGTAGCAGTTCACGCTGCTGCTGCAATTGCTTCTCTATCTCCAGCTTGTTCCTGAGGTTAAACCAATCGTACAATATCACTCTCGACAATATCATCCAGATGACTGTTAAAGTTAGCTTATTATGTAACCTTGTGAGTAAAGTGTGCAACAACTTCTGGGCTCTCACCAGAAGCTCTACTGACTGATCGGGCTTCCCTACAATGCAACTCACATTATGGGTTAATAATAAACACACCATTTCACCACACAGTGTCGAAAATATTGAATATAATTATTCATAAGGCATGCTTACAATAGACAATTTTATATACTAAAATCCGTGTTACAAACTTTTAACATTAAAGCGACACTATTGCTGATAGAATAATATACATGTATTATAAAATTTGAAATTTTACGTACAAAAACCAAATGCTACTATTCATTCTTTCCTTATAATTTGAATAATTATTTTCAGTCAGTATACAGTGTTTTTTTACAAAAATAACAAACTTAAAGCATGACTCCTGAATCGGTTCGCCGCACTGCGTACATTCTTTTCAATGGGCATATTTCTGATTTTCAAGCACTCAAATTGGACATACAACCCGATTTCAGTATACCACCCAAAACTGGTTGCGATGTGTATCATAAGACAAAAACTGGTACATTCGCACCTTTGACTGTTCGGACCAAGTGCACTTGGTTTATTTCGTTCTCTAGCGGAATTAGCGAAACTGCGAGTCAATTGTACCATATTGTCAACACTTCACGATGAAGTGTCGCTTTAAATAGTTTTGAATAAAACATGCTTACGTTGCCAACATTTCCTGCTTCGATTTCTCAACTGCATGGTATTTTTTGTTTATCTTTTCCATTTCTTCAAGCAATTCTTCCGCAGCCTTCTTTAGTATGTCCTCGTTCTGCACAAATAAACAACACAGTCAAACGTGTATCAGTGCTTACCTCTATTAACCAGCCAACCTGCGTTAACAGAGCAGCTTCAGGAATCCCTGACTAGCTGCTTAAGACAGGCTTGAATCTACATCTCAACATTTCTACATGTGAATGATTTCTGAATAGGTTTACACTACACACCAAAAAGATGCAAACACACTGGATACGGTTAAACTTTATTGTGAAGTAATGTTTCGCTGTCCGATTAGCGCAGTGGTTAGCACGCTCGCTTCTATCCAATGATACTCGGACCGGGAAGTATGTGAGATGGTACGGTGGTCGACAGATCGGACAGGTGGGTTTTCTCCAGGTACTCTGGTTTCCTCCCACAATACCACTGTGAACCTCGCTACTAAGCACAATACCATTGTGAACCTCACTACTAAGCTACCAAGCACAATACCACTGTGAACCTCACTACTAAGCACAATACCATTGTGAACCTCACTACTAAGCACAATACCATTGTGAACCTCACTACTAAGCTACCAAGCACAATACCATTGTGAACCTCACTACCAATTACAATACCATTGTGAACCTCTCTACTAAGCACAATACCATTGTGAACCTCACTACTAAGCTACCAATCACAATACCATTGTGAACCTCGCTACTAAGCTACCAATCACAATACCATTGTGAACCTCGCTACTAAGCTACCAATCACAATACCATTGTGAACCTCGCTACTAAGCTACCAATCACAATACCATTGTGAACCTCTCTACTATGCTACCAAGCACAACACCAATTTAAACGTACCTTTTTCATAGATAGCATAACGTTCCTTGCTTTTTCATAGCGTCGATGAAGATCGGAGAAAGCAGTTTCCACAGATGTAATGTCTTGCATGGCCTGAAAGAATGGCAATAGTACCATACACATGTTACTCAACAATGAAAGAATGGCAATAGTACCATACACATGTTACTCAACAATGAAAGAATGGCAATAGTACCATACACATGTTACTCAACAATGAAAGAATGGCAATAGTACCATACACATGTTACTCAACAATGAAAGAATGGCAATAGTACCATACACATGTTACTCAACAATGAAAGAATGGCAATAGTACCATACACATGTTACTCAACAATGAAAGAATGGCAATAGTACCATACACATGTTACTCAACAATGAAAGAATGGCAATAGTACCATACACATGTTACTCAACAATGAAAGAATGGCAATAGTACCATACACATGTTACTCAACAATCAAACTGCTCACAGAGATGCATCAAAATTGAGGCGCTTGAAAAATTGAAAAAAGGTGAAGCTGAGGAAGGCCCAAAACTTCAATTTAAATCAAGCCCCAACATGAATAATTCATTAGCTCAATGGATACAAAGATTACGCTAATTATATGTTGTCCAAATTAACATGGTTAAGTTAAGTTATTCTTCAACGAACGGCAGTGACATTACGTATTCGTTACACCAGACAAGAGTTGTTGCCATTTTGACTTTTCAAGACAGAATGGAAGCGAGTCAAGGGATTTGACAGCTTGCACCAAATGTGCGCTGATCGTAGTAACCATATTAGATAAACAACAAATTCAGTTTCTCCGTTATACACCATTGACTAGTAGTATCCAATGTATTCTATTCATAGCCTCAAGTGTGTGTTTTACGTTAATTTGTCGTCGCTACCGGTTGCCCATATGAGCGATGCCTCATAAAGAGATTAGTCATTATAGATTTTTGGAGGATATTGCAATGATACAGACAGAGAGACCCATTCCAGAGTCTCCTCTGGTTCTTTAACGTGCATGGTGTAGATGCTTTCCACGAGACCTCGGTTTAAAGTCCCAATTGAATGATTTTTTATTAGGGTCAGATGGGGGATCGAACCTGAGACCCCAGAGTCTCCTCTTGTTCTTTTAAGGTGACTCATCATGAACATCTATAGTAAACTGCCTAACTATGTCAACAATACACTCACGATCTGGTAAAAAACCATTTCATGCTCTTGCATACAAAATCAGCAGATAAATGTTGGTATTTATTTGAAATAAAACATGGCGTATGGATGACGTATGGAGAGATAAAGATGCTTCTATTGCATATATTGATAACCCTCGTCAATGTTTACCTGTTCCTTTTCTTCTTTTATTTCCGTTACTTTCTTCTCTGCTGCATCTCTTAGAGCTGTAAAACACATGGGAACTTCATATACCATACACATGGGAACGACATGTACCATACACATGGGAACGACATGTACCATACACATGGGAACGACATGTACCATACACATGGGAACGACATGTACCATACACATGGGAATGACATGTACCATACACATGGGAACTACATGTACCATACACATGGGAACTACATGTACCATACACATGGGAACGACATGTACCATACACATGGGAACGACATGTACCATACACATGGGAACTACATGTACCATACACATGGGAACTACATGTACCATACACATGGGAACGACATGTACCATACACATGGGAACTACATGTAGCATACACATGGGAATGACATGTACCATACACATGGGAACTACATATACCATACACATGGGAACGACATGTACCATACACATGGGAACTACATGTAGCATACACATGGGAATGACATGTACCATACACATGGGAACTACATATACCATACACATGGGAATGACATGTACCATACACATGGGAACTACATATACCATACACATGGGAACTACATATACCATACACATGGGTACTACATATACCATACACATGGGAACTACATATACCATACACATGGGAACTACATGTACCATACACATGGGAACTACATATACCATACACATGGGAACTACATATACCATACACATGGGAACGACATGTACCATACACATGGGTACTACATATACCATACACATGGGAACTACATATACCATACACATGGGAACTACATGTACCATACACATGGGAACTACATATACCATACACATGGGAACTACATGTAGCATACACATGGGAATGACATGTACCATACACATGGGAACTACATGTAGCATACACATGGGAACGACATGTACCATACACATGGGTACTACATATACCATACACATGGGAACTTCATATACCATACACATGGGAACTACATGTAGCATACACATGGGAATGACATGTACCATACACATGGGAACTACATGTAGCATACACATGGGAACTTCATATACCATACACATGGGAACTACATGTAGCATACACATGGGAATGACATGTACCATACACATGGGAACTACATGTAGCATACACATGGGAACTTCATATACCATACACATGGAAACTACATGTACCATACACATGGGAACTACATGTACCATACACATGGGTACTACATATACCATACACATGGGAACTTCATATACCATACACATGGGAACTTCATATACCATACACATGGGAACTACACATACCATACACATGGGAACTACACATACCATACACATTGTTATTATGAATGTTGTTATTATGAATGTTGTTATTATGAACGTTGTTATTATGATTGTTGTTATGTTGTTATTATGATTGTTGTTATTATGAACGTTGTTATTATGATTGTTGTCATTATGAACGTTGTTATTATGATTGTTGTCATTATGAACGTTGTTATTATGATTGTTGTTATGTTGTTATTATGAACGGTGTTATTATGAACGTTGTTATTATGAACATTGTTATTATGATTGTTGTTATGTTGTTATTATGAACGTTGTTATTATGAACGTTGTTATTATGAACGTTGTTATTATGAATGTTGTTATTATGAATGTTGTTATTATGAATTCTATGATGACTAGCGCTATGTATAATTACCTGATATCTGGTGTACCATCTGCTCCAGATTTAGAAAGGCTTGTCTGAAATGAGAGAACATGCACGCATTCTTGTATCACAAATAAAATGCCAACGCAGAACCTGCAAAGTGCAACCATTTAAATTCTGAGCTAATGGAGCTCACAGAACAATCAATGCCGGTAATCGAGCTATTCAAGTCAATCCAAATTGTCAGTATTTGGATTTTTCTAGAGTGGAACGACAGGACGCCTAGCCCTGTATCTTTTTAGCTCGGCCCCTTTTGCACTATATGTCCGTCCTTTTGCCCCGACATGTTCTGCCCTAGTGACCAGGCTAGAACCTGATCACTGATCACGCATAATTAGCTGTCAATCACTGTAAGTTAAATTATTTCAATATCAGCTGATCAGGATCTGTGTTTGCTATTCAGCCAAGTGTTTTAGCTCCACTATCCGAATAGCAAACAGCATAGAGCCTGATCAGACGGCACGTTCTGTGCCGGCTGATCTGGCTCTATGCTGTTTGCAAAAGTGATTTCATCTGCCGCTAGCGTACAAAGGGTTACTAGAGAGGTGCTACTGAACGGAACTTACTCCAACTTGTCTCGGTCATTTTGGACCTGTTTGCATTTGTTGACGAGTTTGGAGTTTTCTTCCTTCCACAGTTCTTCCTTCTTGCACGACTCCTTGTCCTTGTTCAGCAGCATCCCTTGCAGTAAGAGCTTGTTGTCACGCGCGTGTCTCTTCAGATCAGCATCCGTGTACTTCAACTCCTACAATAGCGGTACATTCATTTCTTGAATTTACTTGATCACAGAATTGTAATAGTTTAACCATTGGTACGCAAATGGGACGATTTGAATGAAATGTGTCCGCCTCCGTGGTCGAGTGATTACGGTTGCTGACTTGTATACCACTGTAACCTATCATCACTGATGGTCACGGGTTCGAGCCCCGCTCAGGCCGTGTCTCATTTATATGAAAAAGTTGGCAGTTTCTTAAGGAGGTTGGTGCACCCAAGTACTGGTTAACCGCTGGAGCCTGCCCAGGAAAGGTGTTGTTAGGTAAACTGCCCGGACATTTCAGACATTTCGCGCGCTCAGTCGATGCTCAAAATGACTATAAATAGGGTCAATTTGTTTCACGAAACAACTGATTTGACCTGACCATCTGAGTGTAATTGCTCATAGCACCATCACTGAAGAGTAAACTTATTGTTTTATAAAATGCTTTCTATGTTCCCACAATATACACAACAAATAACAGATTGGATTAGGAAACAAACAAACTTTCGATGAGGACTAATTGATATTAGTTCTTCTCCAAGGGTAGTTTATACAAATTTATTTTAGCTCGAATTGCGAAACAAGTTCTTACAACTTATAAATCACTCTCGAGACCTCATTCCTGATGAAATCCATCGCCACGAGGGAGAGAAATGAGGCATGTGGAATTTAAATGCCTTGCCTAATGGCACAATCGTAACGGCTCCAGTGGGGTGCAAACTCCGGGCGTTTTGCAACTGAAGCGAACACACTACCACTGTGCTAACACGACTTCCACAGTTGTGGTGATCGGCTTTATTTAGCCAAGGCATGCTAATAGATGTATTTGGCTGGCCAATATAACTCTTTAGACACATTGATACATTATTGCCAGGGTTCCAACTGTCGGTCGCCAATAGCGCCAAAAAACAAATAATGGTGCTAAATTTTTATGAATTGGCGAAAATATTTGGCGCAACCTTTTTTTTCAAATTTTTGTGCACATATTTTGTCAAATATATGGCTTCAAATATTTATTTGTGAACTATATGACTAGTAGGCTCCAACTTTTTTAAATTGGCGACAGAAGTGGCACAGACAAACATTCAGACAGAGGTAACCCTGATTGCCAGATCTATGCAGAGTCAGCAGAGGGTCCTCCGTGGCTGAGTGGTTACGGTATCTTTGCCACTCATTGCTGTAGGTGCGAATTCCACAGGTGGCAAATTCTTTCATGCATGGAAGCTATTGCAGAAGGTCGGTGGTTCAACCTGGGTGTCGTCTGGATCCGAAATACTGCTCGAAGAGGCACCCGGGGTCTTCCTTCATCAATAATAGCTGGAGAGTGGTCATATGACCTAGCTGTACGACTTTAATCTCCAAAAGCGAACACACCCAATCAACAAAGTATCCGCTCTATTATTCTTGAGGGCCTCATTGGTAGATTGACTTCATTGTTCAAATGAGTTCTCTCGTTAAATATAGTCTTTATTATTATCATTATTATTATTATGTTCCTTGTTTGAGGATTCTCCCATTCCCTCAGTAATAGCCGACGCTATAAATATCCACACCTGAGCTCGATTACTTGCCAATGTAATCAATTACGATTAGTTTCCAAACCCATGATTACTAATTACTTTTCTAAACAATGTAAACAATTATGATTACTTTCCAAACCCATGATTAATAATTACTTTTCTAAACAATGTAAACAATTACGATTACTTTCCAAACCCATGATTACTGATTACTTTCCTAAGCAATGTAAACAATTACGATTACTTTATGATTACAATTCATGCCATAATGTACTGTACATGTTGTGGAAGCGGAGATAGAACAGTGGTAGTGCATTCACCTCATCTACCCGATTCCTCCGTATATCTACTCTTGTATCTCGCCTACCTGATTCCTCCATGTATATCTGGCTGTGTGCTATCCAGGTAGCTTAAAGACCCATTTCTTAGAATACATGTGCAAGATATTGTAAGGAGCGGGTGATTAGATATTGTGATTATTGTCTTATATTTTCATTTTTCAATAATAAATTATTACTGTACAAAACAAAATTCGGAAAATATGGCCACAAACGAACCTGTTTTTGTGAACTTACCATTTGTAAATTACCTCCCTTTATTGATATTTTTAAACAAAATCACCAATAACTCTGTAAATAGTGGTTTACTAAAGTTAACCATAGAATAAATCTGCATATGAATTATAATATATTTGTAAAACTGAAGGGAAAAAAGTATAAAGAGACTAGTTGATGAATTTTGGTGAAACTTGTATATATCTATATATGGCTGTGATATAGAGGGTTGGTTCAGGAGGATGTGATTCACAGACGGTTCTGTATTCCAGTGGTAACATGCTGGACTGGTAATCCAGGGATCGCAGGTTCAATTCCCCGTCTGATCCTAATAAAATTAAGTCTTTCAGGTGGGACTTTAAACCGAGGTCTCGTGTCGGTGCTGTACACCGTGCATGTAAAAGAACCAGAGGAGATGGGCCCCTGTCTGTATAATTGCACTATCCTCCAAAAATCTAAAATGATTAATCTCTTCAGGAGGCGTCGCTCATATGAGCAACAGGTAGCGACAATAAATAAACATAAAACACACACGGAAGTGATTCGATTTTGGGTCGAGGCATGTGGTCATGGCGGTCATCCCAGCGCAGGGGTTTGCATCTCTCAGAGTCCTATTCTCTAGTTTGAAAGTAACTAACCTGGAACAAGTTCTCCGGTTCCTCCTTACATACAGTGTCGTCGAGAAGAGACAGCGTGGCCTGGCCGGATTTGCTCATGGGTTTGTTGGTCTACAATCATAAATATTCATGTGACATTAACCTGGATCCCAGTTTTATCCGAGAATTTATTTGATCCGATCCTACCTTAATGCGAAATAATGGTCAAAACCACCCTGCCTTATAAACTTAGCTCTATTAGGCAGTGCCTAATATAAACCATTTGTGATGTCATAACGCTGTGACATCATATGATAAACTTCAGGTCATCTATAATAGGTATATAGATATAGAGATAATCTATACTCTCTAAACATGTTTTTATCAGAAGATAGGATAAAAAAAAAATTAGATTACTGTCTCATAAATTTTAAATTATTAGGCAATCAATTTTAAACTATAAGCAATCAATTTTAAATTATTAGGCAATCAATTTTAAATTATTAGGCAATCAATTTTAAATTATTAGATTCGTCTCCGAAAAACTACAAGGCTCGGGGAGACAGTAACCGAATATTCTATATACAGTAAAATGTGTTAGTGGTCACATCCATTAAGCAGCCAACCTGTATTAAGCAGCCTGTTTCCAGATTCCCAATGTGCTGTTTTATTATATATTTGACCTCTATTAAGCAGCCACCTGTGCTAAGCAGCCACTTTCTGCGATTCCCTTGGCTGACTGCTTAAGCCAGGTTTGACTGTATATACTTCAAATTGTACATGTAATAAAGTGAAACTAAAAACTGTGTTTCAAATTAATTGCCATTACATCAGCCGATTAATCGATGTGCAGAAATAAATTTAACACATGTAGTCAGGGTTCCCTCTGTCTGAATTTTGTCTGCGCCACTTCTGTCGCCAATTGAAAAACACAGAGTCGATTTATAAAACTTGGAGCCAACTAAGAGCCATATAGTTCACAAATAAATATTTGAAGCCATGTATTTAACAAAATATGTGCTCCCAAAAAAATATATTAAAAAATAAGTTGTGCCAAATATTTTCGCAAATTCACAAAATTTAGCGCCAATATTTATTTATTGTCGCAATTGGCGCCTTTGGCGACCGACAGCGGGAACCCTGGTAGTGTGTGAAAAACTACGAATTGGGTGTGTAGAACCGAAAATATCTTCTTGCCACTGATTGAAATATTGAACCATTTTTAAATCAGAAAATGTAAACGAGTAGTTTTGAGAACCACTATTGCAAGAAGTTGATTCCTAAACACACACACACACTATACAATGTTAGTGTTGTAAATTCACCCATGACATCTCGCTCATCTATTATCTCTACATCTGACATGATACACTCAACTCTACCTATCTGCCGGATCTGCAACTTCGAAGGTTAACCCTTTGCATGCTAGCGGCAGATAAAAATCACTTTTGCAAACAGCATAGAGCCAGATCAGACGGAACATTCTTTATTCGGATAGTGGAGCTAAAACACTTGACTGAATAGCAAACAACATAGATCCTGATCAGATGCAGAGTTACACCGCAGCTGATCTGGATCTATGGTGTTTGAAAATATGATTTTATTTACTCAGCAGGCAAAGGGTTAAAGGTATCAAAGGATCAGGTAAGCCGTAAAACACAGCGTATATCCCACCTTCTCCTCCTTATTGGGACTGTAGGCCAGGATACGATCCACAGCCCCATCTGTTTTCTTGTTGGATGGCTGGGCACTGGATGACTGTGTCCTCGCATTACCAGATGGAGTAACCCTAGTCTGGGCGGCTGTCACAGATTGGCGTCTTCTCTTTGGAGGTGTGCCCAGTAACAGCAGAGTTTCATCCAGACCACTATAGTGACAACAACAACATATGCTACATAGGTGGAATAGTGGAATAACACACAATAGTATAGAGTAAACACATGCACTGAGGGACTGTGTAATGACCTTAGAGACAGGGACTGAGGAACTGTGTAATGACCTTAGAGACAGGGACTGAGGAACTGTGTAATGACCTTAGAGACAGGGACTGAGGAACTGTGTAATGACCTTAGAGACAGGGACTGAGGAACTGTGTAATGACCTTAGAGGCAGGGACTGAGGAACTGTGTAATGACCATAGAGACAGGCACTGAGGAACTGTGTAATGACCTTAGAGACATGCACTAAAGAATTGTGTAATGACCTTAGAGACAGGGACTGAGGAACTGTGTAATGACCTTAGAGGCAGGGACTGAGGAACTGTGTAATGACCTTAGAGACAGGCACTGATGAACTGTGTAATGACTTTAGAGACAGGCACTGAGGAACTGTGTAATGACCTTAGAGACAGGCACTGAGGAACTGTGTAATGACCTTAGAGACAGGGACTTAGGGACTGTGGAATGACCTTAGAGACATGCACTGAGGGACTGTGTAATGACCTTAGAAACATGCACTGAGGGACTGTGTAATGACCTTAGAGACAGGGACTGACGAACTGTGCAATATGGACATGACAGATAGTGCAAACATTACATGCCTCCGTATGTTTGAGAATAAGGACATGACAGATAGTGCAAACATTACATGCCTCCGTATGTTTGAGAATATGGACATGACAGACAGTGCAAACATTACATGCCTCACTATGTTTGAGAATATGGACATGACAGACAGTGCAAACATTACATGCCTCACTATGGTTGAGAATAAGGACATAAAACTATGTGCATGAAGGTATATATAGAGTACTTATACGAGGAAAGCTTATCCAAATTTAGTATACTTACAAATAATTTCTGTGGACCGATCAATGATCACAATTGATAAATTACACGATATCACCGCTATGGACTTGTTGACACATCCGATTGATCACGCTTTGTGAACAATTTAATCAAGTGCTTTAATTCTCGATGATACACAAGATTAATTCAGTCCACACAAGAAAAGCCCAATCGTTGTCATCATTCTACCCATCTATCTTCCTTAGATGTGACAGACCTTGCGGGCATGTAGTCATATTCCTCCTATAAGGTCTAGTTAAGCAATTGATATTGACATTCCCCATTGATAGGTAGTGCTTATTTCGTATTACCTGTCCGATTAGCGCAGTGGTTGGCGCGTTAGCTTCTCACAAATGCAACCAGGGTTCGCTCCACGGACCGGATAGTATGTGAGACGGTACGTTGATCGCCAGATCGGACAGGTGGGTTTTCTCCAGGTACTCCGGTTTCATCCCACACTAAAGACCAGATATACGCTTTCACAAGCGCCAACTTGAGTGATTAATATAAGTTGTTAAAACTTGCTTCGTAATCGTTGTAAAATAAATAAAGTTAAAGTATTATACAAGTACTGGACTATACTTACAATTCCTTGACCATTTCCAACTGAGATACCTTAATGCTGATTCTCCTTGGGTCTGCAATAGATATATATTCCTACATACACCAGCATGCACACACTCGTAGCAACATTTTATTTCACGATAACTTATTTCAACTGTTTTGCTATTTGCTGTATACAATGAGGATACAACACGGTACACACTCTAGGATGCTATTCTGTCCTGTATACAATGAGGATACGACAGACACGGTGCACTCTGGGATGCTATTCTGTCCTGTATACAATGAGGATACAACACGGTACACACTCTGGGATGCTATTCTGTCCTGTATACAATGAGGATACGACAGACACGGTGCACACTCTGGGATGCTATTCTGTCCTGTATACAATGAGGATACAACACGGTACATACTCTGGGATGCTATTCTGTCCTGTATACAATGAGGATACGACAGACACGGTGCACACTCTGGGATGCTATTCTGTCCTGTATACAATGAGGATACGACAGACACGGTGCACACTCTGGGATGCTATTCTGTCCTGTATACAATGAGGATACGACACGGTGCACACTCTGGGATGCTATTCTGTCCTGTATACAATGAGGATATGACAGACACGGTGCACACTCTGGGATGCTATTCTGTCCTGTATACAATGAGGATACGACACGGTACATACTCTGGGATGCTATTCTGTCCTATATACAATGAGGATACGACAGACACGGTACATACTCTGGGATGCTATTCTGTCCTGTATACAATGAGGATACGACACGGTGCACACTCTGGGATGCTATTCTGTCCTGTATACAATGAGGATACGACAGACACGGTGCACACTCTGGGATGCTATTCTGTCCTGTATACAATGAGGATACGACAGACACGGTGCACACTCTGGGATGCTATTCTGTCCTGTATACAATGAGGATACGACAGACACGGTGCACACTCTGGGATGCTATTCTGTCCTGTATACAATGAGGATACGACAGACACGGTGCACACTCTGGGATGCTATTCTGTCCTGTATACAATGAGGATACGACAGACACGGTGCACACTCTGGGATGCTATTCTGTCCTGTATACAATGAGGATACGACAGACACGGTGCACACTCTGGGATGCTATTCTGTCCTGTATACAATGAGGATACGACAGACACGGTGCACACTCTGGGATGCTATTCTGTCCTGTATACAATGAGGATACGACAGACACGGTGCACACTCTGGGATGCTATTCTGTCCTGTATACAATGAGGATACGACAGACACGGTGCACACTCTGGGATGCTATTCTGTCCTGTATACAATGAGGATACGACAGACACGGTGCACACTCTGGGATGCTATTCTGTCCTGTATACAATGAGGATACGACAGACACGGTGCACACTCTGGGATGCTATTCTGTCCTGTATACAATGAGGATACGACACAGTGCATACTCTGGGATGCTATTCTGTCCTGTATACAATGAGGATACGACAGACACGGTGCACACTCTGGGATGCTATTCTGTCCTGTATACAATGAGGATATACGACAGACACGGTGCACACTCTGGGATGCTATTCTGTCCTGTATACAATGAGGATACGACAGACACGGTGCACACTCTGGGATGCTATTCTGTCCTGTATACAATGAGGATATACGACAGACACGGTGCACACTCTGGGATGCTATTCTGTCCTGTATACAATGAGGATACGACACGGTACATACTCTGGGATGCTATTCTGTCCTGTATACAATGAGGATACGACACAGTGCACACTCTGGGATGCTATTCTGTCCTATATACAATGAGGATACGACAGACACGGTACACACTCTGGGATGCTATTCTGTCCTGTATACAATGAGGATACGACACGGTACATACTCTGGGATGCTATTCTGTCCTGTATACAATGAGGATACGACAGGGTACAAACTCTGGGATGCTATTCTGTCCTGTATACAATGAGGATACGACAGACACGGTGCACACTCTGGGATGCTATTCTGTCCTGCATACAATGAGGATACGACACGGTACATACTCTGGGATGCTATTCTGTCCTGTATACAATGAGGATACGACAGACACGGTGCACACTCTGGGATGCTATTCTGTCCTGTATTCTGTCCTGCATACAATGAGGATACGACAGACACGGTGCACACTCTGGGATGCTATTCTGTCCTGTATACAATGAGGATACGACAGACACGGTACACACTCTGGGATGCTATTCTGTCCTGTATACAATGAGGATACGACAGACACGGTACACACTCTGGGATGCTATTCTGTCCTGTATACAATGAGGATACGACAGACACGGTGCACACTCTGGGATGCTATTCTGTCCTGTATACAATGAGGATACGACAGACACGGTGCACACTCTGGGATGCTATTCTGTCCTATATACAATGAGGATACGACAGACACTGTGCACACTCTGTGATGCTATTCTGTCCTGTATACAATGAGGATACGACAGACACGGTGCACACTCTGGGATGCTAACACTAGTAACATTAAAGAGAAAGTTGCACTTACTGATCAAGCTAATGGGTGCTTCGTGCACAAGAGGATCAAACTTAACAAAGAGGGACATCCTTGACAAGGCAGACTCAGCCTACAAGTATATAAACAATATGACAGCAGTTTATCAATACAGCTACATCTATTCAAAAGGTCTCTCCCCATTTTGGACCTTCTTAAATTTTGCGTGGTGGCAGCATAC
The DNA here is from genome assembly GCA_014843695.1 of Archivesica marissinica. NCBI lineage: Eukaryota > Metazoa > Mollusca > Bivalvia > Venerida > Vesicomyidae > Archivesica > Archivesica marissinica. Next base: position 30,625,710 of record CM026393.1, read on the forward strand.
AATGTAAATGATGTATACCTCGCATTTTTTCTGACAATCAAAGACTACCAAGTTTCATAAAGATTGGACACTATTTCTTGATAGTCAGACAGCTAACATTAATTAAATATACCAATTTTGCTAAAGGGTTAGTTCCCCGTTACACCCACATTTGACCCAATAATATTATGATTTTAGACTAGATACGAGTCGATATGACACGGACACTCATGCTGGGTTAAGTTATTTCCACATACATACGACACTGACACTCATGCTGGGTTACGTTATTTCCACATACATACGACACTGACACTCATGCTGGGTTACGTTATTTCCACCACATACATACGACACGGACACTCATGCTGGGTTACGTTATTTCCACATACATACGACACGGACACTCATGCTGGGTTACATTATTTCCACATACATACGACACGGACACTCATGCGGGTTACAACCACAACAACACACACACCACACATACATACGACACGGACACTCATGCTGGGTTATGTTATTTCCACATACATACGACACGGACACTCATGCGGGGTTATGTTATTTCCACATACATACGACACGGACACTCATGCTGGGTTACGTTATTTCCACATACATGTACATACGACACAGACTCTCACGCTGGGTTACGTTATTTCCACATACATACGACACGGACACTGACGCTGAGTTACGTTATTTCCACATACATGTACATACGACACGGACACTCATGCTGGGTTAAGTTATTTCCACATACATACGACACTGACGCTGGGTTACGTTATTTCCACATCCTTCATCTATGCTAAAGTTATTGAGCAGACACCAATGTTCTATTCGTAGATGCCTCAGTAATGACCGTAACTGAATTTCATAATATGCATAAATGCAGGGATCATTCTATGTGGGTGAAATAGTCGCCCTAGGGACCATGACTATTTTCATACAATTTTGTCCAGTAAGATACACTGGCCCATTATAAAGCACTCCTTCTATTCAAATGTTGTATATAATGGTGATAGATACTGTGCATTTTAACCATATTTTGTTGAAATTTATTAAATAAATTTAAGGACGCGATCGATCGCCCGCTTTCTCACTTCTCCCAAATATTCTGACCTAGAATAAACCCTGAAAAGGCTGAATATGCAATCATGTTTATTATATTACAGGGCTCAAGCTAGGTTCCCTGAGCTCAACATAGTCAGAAGTGAGGCAGCAGGACTCAAGCTAGGCTCTCTGAGCTCAACATAGTCAGAAGTGAGGCAGCAGGACTCAAGCTAGGTTCCCTGAGCTCAACATAGTCAGAAGTGAGGCAGCAGGACTCAAGCTAGGCTCTCTGAGCTCAACATAGTCAGAAGTGAGGCAATTCATGGAGAGAGTGTATTTTGAGATTAAGTCTTGTCTTCATTGTGGCCAAATAAATGCTTAGGGTCAATGCTAAAAACGTAGCCAGTGTTGGAAGTTGTGGCCAAATAAATGCTTAGGGTCAATGCTAAAACTTAGCCAGCGTTGGAAGTTGTGGCCAAATAAATGCTTAGGGTCAATGCTAAAAACTTAGCCAGCGTTGGCAGTTGTGGCCAAATAAATGCTTAGGGTCAATGCTAAAAACTGCCAGCATTGGAAGTTGTGGCAAAATAAATGCTTAGGGTCAAGGCTAAAAACTTAGCCAGCGTTGGAAGTTGTGGCCAAATAAATGCTTAGGGTCAAGGCTAAAAACTTAGCCAGCATTGGAAGTCGACACGACAGCTTGTTTTGCCTACTCATGTAGAATGATAAAACTTACTGTGTCTTGTGTATCATTTCCAAGTTGCTCCAGCATTTCCCATGATGCTGAGTCATTGAACACCTGTGAGGCCGGCACAAACTGTGATTCATCTATGTCCCCAAACATGCCTGAATATATCCCCTCCTGACCCCTTCTGGTCACTCCCTGTACCTCGAATATGTCATCAAAGTCATTGGCTGCTCTGTGATAAAACAGAATGGTCACAGACTGACTAACTATTAATTTTCTGCAGTGGAATAAATCAGCACTCATGAACGCCATCCCTACATGTACTTTGTGCTCAGCCAATTTGGACAGGTTGAAGCTACTATGAACGGTATATTTTTGTTTGTTTTGGAGTTGAACGTCGCACCAACAGCGTAGGTATTATGTCAACTATCCAGCTATTATTGGTGGAGGAAGTCCATGGGTGCCCCTTCGAGCATTATTTCAGGCATGGGCAAGCACCCGGGTAGAACCACCGACCTTCCACATGAAAGAATTTGACACCCCCTCCCATGGTGTGATTCGAACCTACAGCAGTGAGGGGCAAGTGATTTGAAGTGAACACTATGCCACTCGGCCATGGAGGACCCACGTTCAGCAGTAGTAGATGAATTTATTTATTAAAGTTTTGCATTGTTTACTCTACATTCCATTAAATACACTAGTCATAAATTCATCTATTTCTAGGCAATGATCTGCTCAATCTGGAGAAACATTTCAGATGAATCAGAAATAACATAATTGTATGTAATTGTTGATTCTTTCAATTATTATATTACCGATATATGATCGAATGATGTCTACAATGTACTTACCCCTCAATTTCCGTTGGTGGAGTTGTAGGCAGCTCAGTGTTATGTGTGAAAGGGTCCGCATTCACCAGTGTATTTTCAACCCTAGATTGCATCACAAATGGGTTGTTTTCTTCCATCGTCTTCAAATCTGGTGAGTTGGCAATTTTACTTTTGCCATTGAATGGATCAATGTTACCAATATGGTCAAGATTACCCATTACATCATTTTCACTATCTCCACCGTTTTTCTCTGGGGTGGCGACAACTTTATTATTGGTATTAAATGGGTTTAAATCTGCAAATGGATCTGATTTTGTAGCTGGTGACATATTCAGTTGTTTCTTTGCTTGAAATGGGTCAACATTTGAGAAAAGTTCAGTACATTTTTCAGTAACAGTATGTACTTCATCGTTGTGCTTAGCATCTTTCTGATTAATTTTGCTACTATTAACTTCAGTTTCTTTTGACACCGTTGAAGCAGGTGAAACTTGCATCTGTTTTGGGGATTTAAGTTGATCAATCTTACTCAAAATTTCTGAGCCAATAGTATCTCTCTCTATTCCTGATTCCTTAGCTAATGGAGAATTCTGAACCTGTGACTTGGATTGAAATGGATCGATTTTGTCTAAGGAATCAAAGTCTAGTGTGTTGCCTTTTCTACCCGTGTCTTTACCAGCTGGTGAAATATTAATCGTTGATTGTGATTTAAATTGATCAGTAGCCATTAAATTTCCAGATTCCAATGTGTTAGCACTGGTACCCGTGATTTTGTCTGCCGGTGAATTTTGAATCTGTGAATTTGACTGAAATGCATCAATACCATCTAAATTTCCAAAGTCCAGCAAGTTAGTATTGTTATCTGAGATTTTTATTGCTGGTGAATTCTGAATCTGTGATTTTGATTTAAATGGATCAATAATATCTAAGCATTCACTGTTCAAGCAATTCCCATCAATGTTTGGTAATTTATCCACTGGCGAATTTGGAATTTGCGACTTTGATTTAAAGGCGTCTATATCTTCTGTACACAGGTTCCCCATTTCTTTGGTTGAAGAATTTATTATATGTGTGTTTGATTTAAAAGGATCAACAATATCATCCAAAACATTTTCTTCACTAACAATGTCTACAACAGGCATAACATGTGAAGCAATTTGCTGTTTATTCTTGTTCTTTGTTGCAGAATCAGACATTTTAGACATATCATCAGTTCCCATTTGTGTGGTGAGCTTACATGTAACTGGCTCCATTTTGTCTTGCTTCGTTTCCTTTGTTGGCTTGTCCATAATGGGAGTGCCCACAATCAGATTCTTAGCCTTAAATGAATCAACTTCATTTGAGACAACAGCAGGAGAGTTTGACATTTGTTTTGATAATTTGAAAGGATCCATTTCATCTAGGTCCAGTGCTTCTAGATTGTAAGTTCCTCTTGTTATAGGGATTGCAGGCGACGATTCCATCGGCTGTCCAACATCAATAGATTTTACAGCTTCATTTTGTGGTCTAATACCATTACTTCCAGCAATGTTAAGTTTCTCATCATTATCTGCTATTCTTTGCTCAGAAACCTCTATTGGTGCATTCTCAACAACTCCATCTTCAGCAGGCCCCATTATATCACTCAACTGACCTTCAGTTGTGTCTGTTGTATTCATTAATTGTTTAAATGGATCCATTTTATCTAACTTATTGTATGTTCCGTCTTGATTTGGGGAATTGACGACTTGTGTGTTTGGCTTAAAGGGATCCATGCTGTTAAATTCTAATTCTCTGTTTAAATCAAAGTCAAGTTTTCTAATCTCCAATTCAGATTTATCCTGTTGTGATAAGCCTCCTGTTTCACATGTCTGTGTATCACCATCATGTAACAAACAGTCAGGATGTTCTTCAAATATGTTGGGAGCATTCTTATCCCTCCACACTTCATCCACAAGAACAGCATTAGGGGACATGAGTATTTCAACTTTTGGTAGCTTGGATTTGCAAGGACTTGCATTAACAGACTTAGATTGCTCATTCTTTTCAGTTTGATCTTCAATCATTTCTGGAATTTCATCACCTCTTTCCACTTGATCATTGGGAGTCGAATTGCAGACTTCTGGTTTACTATCGTCCTTATGCACAACAGGTTTGGCAACTTCTTGTGGAACCTGTTTTCCAACATCAGGGCTATTTATTAGGCTTTTCTTGTTGCCAAATGGGTCCATAGCAGCCAAGTCATCAAAATTCAAATTATATCCCACTTTTGGAGGGATTCTGTCAGGTGATTCTTGCTTCAGTTCAGGGGGTTCTTGTGTTTCAATAGCATCTACATGCAATGTTTTCAGTGGCGTTCTAACTTCATTAACGTCCATGTCTTCATCAGCTGACATGAATTCTTCATCAGAACTGTCAACCCCTGTTCTTATATGTTCTCCCACTTTACATCCATCACCTGCATTGTTTTTGTCAATAAGAGTAACTTCAGTCGACTTCTGAATTACTGTGTTATTATCAGCCTGAACAGTCTCTATAATGTCCACACTAGAATCCTGGTTACTTTCAATTTCATGTTTCAAAAAAGAAATCTCTTCATTTCTTTCTACATCAATATGTGCAATTATGTTTAACTCAGAATTGTCCACTTCATCAGTGTCATACTTTTTACATTTGACATCTGCATCAACATTCTTCAACATACTAATATTTTCTTCAACTGCATTAACAGATTCGGTTGTAGTACATTCTTTCACCTTGTCACTATACTCCAGTTTATCATTCTCTAGCAATTCATATTTGCGTTGTGCTACCTCTACAATACTGTTATCAGCAGTTCTATTTATACCAATATTGAACACTATCTCGCTATCTTCATCATCTAGTTCCATAGGTTCTTCACAATCCATCGGTTCTTCGACATTGTTAGCTCCAGTAGACACAGTTTGTTCTTCATTTACTACTAGTGTTTCTATCTTTTGGTTACACTTTTCATTCATACTATTTTCTTTAACTTCATCCACGACACTATCACAACTGACTCTGTTAGTCAGCTGAATTTCAGCTGAAGAGTGTTTCCGTGTAACTTTCCCCCCACTAATTCCTTCATGATTTGTCTCAGTTTGTTCGTCCATAGATTTATCTGTGCTGTCAGAATTAACGGTTGAAAGTGACTTCAGCAGTAACTCAGCTTGCAGAAGAATGTCATTTGTTTGATCGTAATCCAGATTCTCAGCTACCTGAACCACAAAAGAGTTGACAATGAAAGAAGAAATAATTATTTGTTTCCACACATTTTTTGTCTGCTTCTCAAGGTCTCATTGACAACATTCTTAACAAACATCAATAATGTTTTTAATACATGTACAGTCAAACATGTGTTAGTGGTCACCTCTATTACACAGCAAATCTGCACTAAGCCAGTTACAACATTCCCAATGTGACATTTTTTTCAACAATTAACCTCTTATTAAGCAACCACCTGTGCTAAACAGCCAATTTTCATCACTCCCTTGGCTGATCACATGAAGACATGACTGCCTAAGACAAGTTTGACTGTATATTCCATATCAACAAAATGATGCACACAATTTGTATTTACAATATCTGAGACAAGTGTGTATTCATATGATCAGAGACAGCTCCTTTAGATGACACCAATCGGGTATGATATGGATATGTAAGCATGAGGGAGGACTAAAGGTGACCTCGATAGAGGCAAATTTAATCTATTAATAAGCAGGTAGGTGGGTACGACCGAGGTGGTTTGGGTAATGTTTATCTCACCAATAAGTAGCTGGGTGGGGTAATGATGATCTCTTCAATAAGGTGACTGGGATGATTTAGTGTTTTTTCCAGAGGAATGACAGGGCGCCCTGCCCTTTTTTTAGCCCCGCCATTTTGCCCTTTATGTCCGCATTTTTTATTCTTATAATCCTCAACAGGCGAGTGGCTTCGGGTGGGCATGCCTTTATAAACTCAAACTAGTCCGCTCGTATGACAGATATGCAGTGTCCTACTGCCTCTTTCATGAAGCATAATTAGCTGTCAATGACAGTAAGTTAGCAACATTTTATATGGGTTAACCCCAAAATACCCCTGTCCCTGACATTTATTTCCACCCTAGAATAAACCCTAGATGATATTTGGTTGATTAGGTTGATAATATACCAAACTATGCTATTTGGGCAAGAATTATCTCACCAATAAATTGGTGGGTGGGCAACGATAATTTCGTAGGTAATGTGAATGGGTGGGGTAAGTTGGATACTGTCACTGTAAATAAATAGGATGGGTGGCGTTTATCTCACCAAAAATACATGGGTCTCATCAATAAGATAAATGGGTAGGATAAGGTTAATCCCATCACTGTAAGTTGGTGGGTGGGATACGGTTAATCCCATCACTGTAAGTTGGTGGGTGGGATACGGTTGATCCCATCACTGTAAGTAGGTGGGTGGGATAAGGTTAATCCCATCACTGTAAGTTGGTGGGTGGGATACGGTTAATCCCATCACTGTAAGTTGGTGGGTGGGATACGGTTAATCCCATCACTGTAAGTTGGTGGGTGGGATACGGTTGATCCCATCACTAAGTAGGTGGATGGGATAAGGTTGATCACATCACTAAGTAGGTGGGTGGGATACGGTTGATCGCATCACTGTAAGTAGGTGGGTGGGATATGGTTAATCCCATCACTGTAAGTAGGTTGGTGGGATACGGTTGATCCCATCTCTGTAAGGAGGTGGGTGGGGTATGGTTGATCCCATCACTGTAAGTAGGTGGGTGGGATATGGTTGATCCCATCACTGTAAGTAGGTTGGTGGGATACGGTTGATCCCATCACTGTAAGTAGGTGGGTGGGATATGGTTGATCCCATCACTGTAAGTAGGTGGGTGGGATATGGTTGATCCCATTACTGTAAGTAGGTGGGTGGGATATGGTTGATCCAATCACTGTAAGTAGGTGGGTGGGATATGGTTGTTCCCATCACTGTAAGTAGGTGGGTGGGATACAGGTGTTCCCATCACTGTAAGTAGGTGGGTGGGATACGGTTGTTCCCATCACTGTAAGTAGGTGGGTGGGATATGGTTGATCCCATCACTGTAAGAAGCTGGGTGGGAAAAGGTTGATCCCATCACTATAAGTAGGTGGGTGGGATATGGTTGTTCCCATCACTGTAAGTAGGTGGGTGGGATACGGCCAATCACGCCAATTTAAATGGATGGATGGGGTACAGTTGGTCGTATCAATAAGTATACATTTGTTGAAATTGATACATGCGTACAGGGCAAGGATAAAGTTTGTTTATAATTGCCGACGATCTCCAACCGTTTACTATCTACACAAGATGAAATCTATTAAAGATATAAACAGTCGGACACCTACTTGTGTTTCACAGATACTGACTTCCATAGGGCACTCATCTATACCACTGTCAGCAATAGTTCTACTGCAATCAATACCACTGAAACACAATCACAGATTATTCACAACTTTTTAAGTTTATTTATCGTCACTACCGGTTGCCCATATGAGAGTCGGGCAGCTTACCTAACAACACCTTTCATGGGCAGGCTCCAGCAGTTAACCAGTACCAACTACTTGCACGGTCTGAGCGGATCTCGAACCTGTAACCATCAGTGATGATAATTTACAGTGGTATACTAGTCAGTGCCCGTCGTAACCACTAGACCACGGAGGCGGACAACGTCTTTCAAGTTGAAATATATATATATGAAATGCAACAAATTAAAGTCACATATTATATTTCTATTCATCGGCTTGAGACTCATTGCAGTGACCTGTACATGTAACAGGGTTCATTCTAGGTCAGAATTTTTGGGAGAAGTGAGAAAGCGCGTGATCGCTTCCGTAAATGGTGTTCTTTAATATACTTCTGCAAAATAGGGTTAAAATGCACAGTACAACCATTAAATACAACATTTGAATAGAAGGAGTGCTTTATAATGGGCCAGTGTATCTTACTAGACACAATTTTGTTTGAAAATCGTAAAAACTAGGGATGGCAACGAATGTTCGAATGTTCGAATATTCGTTCGAACGTCCGAATATTCGAATATTAAAACCATATTCGAATATTTAAAAAGATTCAAATCAAATTTTAATAAATTGCAGTTAAATCATAACTTAAAAGGATATAATTATATGTTTGTTTAAATTTCAATCAATTAAGTTTCGAAAACAAAGAATGACCCAATGCATGCCCGAAGGTGCGAAATGTCATCGCGATTTGGCTCCAAATAACAAAGGAGGGTGATGACATGTTGTTCACACCAATGCTGGCTAGTCTCTTAGATCCTAGGTACAAACGACTGCCGTTTTTAACCTCAGAGCAACGTGGGATAGTCGAGGAAACGCTAGAAAGTTATGCTGAAGAACTGCCATTACGATTACCGTCGAATGAAAGTGAAATTACAACCAGCAAACCACCGAGTAAAAAAAGGAAATTAAGCTTCTTAGTGTATGACACCCCCGAGAAAGAACAATCGGACGAACTAAAATCGTACTTGCTAGAAAAAATGGATCCCCACTGTAGAACGGTGTTAGTAAAATCTTTATCTCAACCAGCCGATCAGAATATAGTATCAACCACGCATAAAGATTCCGCCTTTACACGATTTCATCACTTGCTCTGCCCAGGGTTAGTCAAAACGCGTGGTTGATGTCATTATTCAGTTGGGTGGTTGAGAAAAAGGCTTACCAACGGTGTTACCTGTCAGCGATGCAAGAGTAAAGTGGACATCGAAAGTTGGAGAAATTTGCGAATATTCGTTCGGAAGATCATCCGAATATTCGAATATCACAATCACCATTCGTTGCCATCCCTAGTAAAAACCAAAATATATATATATATATTTTTTTTTTTTTAGGGAGAAGTGGGGCCCCCAGAGGGCGAAGTCAGGGTCCCTAGGGCGACAATTTTGCCCACATCGCCCTCTAGAATGATCCCTGATGTAAACCTGATCTAACTACATTGTATGAGCAAAGATAGTGATAGAAATGACATACATGTAGCCAGATTCATAAACCAGTATTTAAATACATATGTGTTTTAGTAAAGAAATCCAAACTAGGACAATTCTAATGTGCTTGAAATATAATAATAATAATATAAAAGATGTGGAAGTCGTGATAGCGCAGTGGATGCATGTTCGTTTCAGGTGCGAAAGGTCCGGAGTTCGAGCCCTGCTGGAGCCATTACGATTGTGCCCTCGTGGTGATGGATTCCATCAGGAATGAGGTCTCGAGAGTGATTAATATAAGTTGTAAGAACTTGTTTCGCAATCGAGCTAAAATAAATGGGTATAAATTAATATAATATTATATTCACTGCGCCTTTTTCCCATTTGGCTCTCTCCGGAGCATCGATTCTCCATACTAAATCATAATTGCAAGGAAATTAATGTTCGTACTGGTATTGTTTAGGTGCTATAAGATATTGTCACATCACAGAAAGTCAGGGTTTTAAATGCACTGGAATAGTTCCAAGTGCTATACCGGCTCCTTAGTGTATTCCAAAAAACAGACCTAAATGAGTTTTGATATAAAATAAAAATGAAGACTAAAAACACTTATAATAATAAATGCAATTAAGCCTTACTTTTTAATAAGTAATTATGATAACTAAACTTTACTATCTGACATGTAACTATGGTAACACTTGATTAATATGTAATAATGATACATGCAACTAGACTGTACTGTAACTGAACAACACTATTCAATGGGCAACTCGACCAATTGCACGTTTCATACATAAATGTAACAAAACTGTTAACTGTACTAGTTCACGGTAACCAGGGTAACAAACTACACTCTTTGATGGGTAACTAAATCTTATTCTTTAACCCTTTGCACGCTAGCGGCAGATAAAATCATTTTTGCAAACAGCATAGAGCCAGATCCGTCTGATCAGGATCTATGCTGTTTGCTATTAGAATAGTGGAGCTAAAACACTTGGCTGAATAGCAAACAACATGGATCATGATCAGATGCGGCATTAAGCCACGACGGATCTGGATCTATGTTGTTTGCAAATGTGATTTTAGTTACTCAGCAGGCAAAGGGTTAATAGGTAAGCAAACCGTACAATTTGATGGGTTACTTCTATAACACAATACACAGATAAATTCAACTACGTCTTACACTTTGATGGGTAATTTGTCAATTACATCATTCACAATGTCCCTTGCCATTTCAACTCCCTCGCCTTTGCCGACACCTGTACTGACTACATCTGTTCCACCAGACATCTTCATGCCCTGATGCTTCTTACTAGAAATATCTGCAGGCTTGGTAAAATTCTCATCGTCAATTTGGAACATCACACCTGCGCAGAGATATAATTAGATACACCATTAAAACGAAACCACATTATTACACTACATTATGTGCCATATGATCGCAGATATGTATGGTTACAGGTCATATATGGACATTCTCCTAACAGACTGACATACAGGTATCAGCTTTTGTTAGAAAGGCATTCCAATGTTTGTAAGATGGATATATGTGTTTATTTGTTTGTCCTTTTGATCACACCAACATCTAGAAACGTTCCAGGTCTGACAGAGGAACAAACTTGCTTGTATCCAGACAACAGCAGGACTGGACAGTCATACCTCTCAACCGAGGTATTGTATCGGTGCTTTACACTGTGCACGTAAAAGAACCAGAGGAGATTCTGGAATGGGTCTCTGTCTGTATCATTGCACTATCCTCCAAAAATCTAAAATGATTAATCTCCTTAGGAGGCGTCGCTCATATGGGCAACCGGTAGCGACGATAATTAAACGTAAAACACGATTTACTCATACCTTGCTGACACATGTCAAACATGCTATTACGGTGTACCAATTGCATAAATAAAGTCATCGGCAAATTTTGAGCATCGTATACAGCATGTGAGAAGTTCGCCGCAGTCGCCAAATCCAAAGCACATAGGAACAGAGCAGCAGGTTTAGTGGTATATGTACCAAGAGTCATTATCATGATTGGTACTGCCTACGAATCACATTAGCGCCGATTAGCGCGTTCGCTTCTCACCAATGCAACCCGGGTACGATCCTCGGATCAGGAGGTATGTGAGCTGGTACAGGGGTCGCCAGATCGGACAGGTGGGTTTTCTCCGGGTACTCCGGTTTCCTCCAACACGAGTGACCACATTAATACTTTCATCCGCGCCAACGAGAGTGATTAATATAAGTTGTTAAAACTTGCTTCGCAATCGTTGTAAAATAAATAAAGTTTAAACTACGAATCACAGAAAGCTAAGTGTCCCAGTTTTGTTCATTTTCTTCGCTCTAAGATCAAGTGCGTTTTATACATCATCTAAACTCCTTTCCCTGGAATTTCTGTTTTCTTAACTACGTCTTGTACTCCTTAGCGATCTATATACAAAGGATTACGGTATTAATCACTCAAATGAAACCGGAGTACTTGGAGAAAACCCCTGTGTCTGATGCGGCAACTACACTACCATCTCACATACTTCCCAGTCTGAGGATCAAACTCGGAATACATTGGTGAGATTAGAGAAGCGAGCATGCCAACCATTGCGCTTATTGGACAACCAGGAACTACATGTATTTTGGCAACATTTTCTAGGACTTCCTCGAATGATATTTTCATTGGATGCCCGTTCGCTTCAGATGCGAAAGGTATGGAGTTCGAGCCCCGCTGGATCCGTTACGATTCTGCCCTTAGGCAAAGCATTTAAATTCCACGTTGCCCCTTCTCTCTCCCTCATGACGATGGATTCCATCAGGAATGAGGTCTCGAGAGTGATTAATATAAGTTGAAAGAACTTGTTTCGCAATCGAGATAAAATAAATTTGTATAAACTAATGATATTTTCAACAAATTTCCAACCATTGATCATATTCTCCAAGACTTCCTCGCACGTCATATTTTCATCCAGATTCCTACCTTTCATCGGACATGTTTTCTAGGCTATCGTATCTTAGGGTAGCTTCATCACAACTGTCATCACTCAGGGTTTCCATTGCTTCATAGAATAACATATTTTCATCCAGATTCCTACCTTTGCTTATGTTTTCGGAGACTTCCTTGATAGGTGTAATGTCATCCACTAAATTCTTGGACCTGCCCTGCTTTACAGTTGGCGTCTGCAGCAAGCTGTCTGATCCAAAACGAACCTGGTAAGAAGCCACGTACAATGAAAATTATAAAATAACTAAACGAATTATGTTGGTAGAGCTGTAGAGATAGCGGACAGGATGCTTCAGATATGGTATGAACCCGTAATGTAAATAATACAAAATGTATGAACCTGTGATGCAAACAATAAAGAATTGTGTAAAACAAAGAAATTGAACCTTTCGTTTGTTGTTGTGGTTTATTTTATATTTGGCTTATACGGCTCCATCTGCTTATCTGTACAATTGGTCATCAGCACAGTGGTCCAATCAAAACGTACGAGGTTTCACAGTACGAGTGTAAAATTTACAGACGGATCTGTAGTCCAGTGGTAACACGCTGGACTGGTAATCCAGGGATTGCAGGTTCGATCCCCCGTCTGATCCTAATAAAATTAACAGTCTTTCAGATGGGACGTTAAACCGAGACCTCGTGTCGGTGCTTTACACTGTGCACGTAAAAGAACCAGAGGAGACTCTGGAATGGGTCTCTGTCTGTATCATTGCACTATCCTCCAAAATCTAAAATAACTAATCTCTTCAGGAGGCGTCGTTCATATGGGCAACCGGTAGCGACGATAAATAAACGTAAAAAACACACCAAAGTGGCTCCAACTTTTTGAAAGTGGCGAACAAAGGTGGCACCACCATAAAAAAAGCCAGTGGAAGCAGCTGGCCCAGAGGTTTCATTCTGTTCTTCACATTAGTTACACAGTAGATGTATCAATAGTTTATACAAATTTATTTTAGCTCGATTGCGATACAAGTTATTTCAACTTATATAAATCACTCTCGAGACCTCATTCCTTATGGAATCCATCGCCACGAGGGAGAGAGAAGAGGCAACGTGGAATTTAAATGCCTTGCCTAAAGGCACAATCGTAACGGCTCCAGTGGACCGTTCGCACCTGAAGCGAACACGCATCCACTGAGCTATCATGACTTCCACAGATGTATCAATAGGACTGATGGCAGTGAATATTCAGCCTTAAGGCTGAATACCAATACACTATTCAGATACAATGTATCCCTGGCCTTTCAACTATTTGAAGAACAAACAAAAAATATGAAATATTTGCAAAATTTGTCACCGCTTCTCTTTTTGTGATTTTTACAACCCTGATACAAAATATTGTCCAGTAAGAGATACACTGGCCCATTATAACGCATTCCTTCTATTCCAAATTGTCAAATTGTGACCGTTAACCCTATTTTGTTGAAATTTATTAAACAACACAATTTAAGGGTGCAATTGCACGCCATCTCACTTCTCCCAAAAATTATGACCGAGAATAAAGTTAATAATATGAAAAGCCGTAAGTGCTTGGTTATATAAAGCTTTAACTGCTGGGTACAGACATGTTTCCAGAAAAGGTAAATTTGACACCTAAGCACGTTCAACTTATTCACCGTAAATGAAAAGTTCAGGATAATCTATTTGATTACTTTTCTCAAAGACACAGATCTTAGTGGCATCGATGTTAATTTTTTAAGACTCCATTTTCAGAATGAACCGTGTTATAAATTTATAAGTAAACAAATATTTCATTTTATCAACTAAATATATGTATAAAACTTAGCTACCGGTACAGCTACATGTATCTAATCTGTATATATAAATGCTCACCTTAAGTTTGCCCTTCTCTGGTTTTTGTATGGGCGTGTACAACTGGATGAGGTTGTCTTTATTCGACTGTTTCAGAATCGAGTTCATAATCACTGGAGACTGTACAAGACAAGGGGTTCTTCGGTTAACATTTTCATCTTGTTCATCAACAAAGCTGATCTCAGAATGTTCAGCCTCTAGTGAAAAGTTCATTAAGTCGTCAGCCATAATCTGCAAGAATCATTATGAAAACATAACTAATTAATGTATGCCCAATCTATCTGTGAACCTTACTTTTGAAGTCAATACATAGAGAATATTAGGTTACTGTCCTATACCGGTAACTAAAAATATCCCGGCTTGAAGAGTTTTCGGCGAGAGCGTGTTTCCACCTAACTACGGGGAATAGCAAGTCGCGAGAGATCACACATTTCACACTCCAGTTACCAGCAATGTAAATTAGGCAATACATTTTAATTTCAAAGAGCATATATACTATGCTTTTTCACTGATAATGGAGATCAGACAGGTAAATAAATGATGGATACTTCAATCATCACCAGTTTTCACTATTACCATTCGTGTTCCCATATAAATAATAATTTTTAAGGAAATCAGCAAACTTATTTCCAAAATGACATATACTTCATTTACAACACAAATATATTTACGAATAAATAATGTCATCGTAGTCTCATTGTTCCATGTTTATGCGTTTCATCCGTTACACAGTGCTTAATAACAGTCTAGACAAACATTTCAATGAGAAACAATAAGCCACCTGGACGGACTACACACAGAGTTACAGTACAGAGGGGGGTCGTTATAAGCTTTTAACCGTCTACCAGATATGTATATATGTATGTATAAGGGGTCTTTATGAAAAATATCAATTTTCACCGATATTAACTTCAGATCCATGTATTGTCACAGAGGCTCTCCAACTGATATTCATAGTTGTGTAAAGTTATTCTCTGTTGGACACTGTGTGATGTGTGCAATCCAGTCAGTCATTATGATGGGTGACGACCAGGGTTGGCAGGTTTATGGCAGGGTGGTTTTTACCAGGTGGTTTAGGCAGTTTAAGGCATAGCAAATGCCGTACACATATTTTATATGTCCTATACCTAAGTATAACAGAAGTATAGTCTTTTGTTACTGCATGCTGCGTGGAATCAAGGACTTGGATGGTAAATTGTGAATACTGATTAGTAAAATTGTCTCAAAAGTATTACCGCTTGCTGCATGGAATCAAGGAATTGGACTGGTAAAATGTGATGACCGATTAGTCAATAGCTGGAATGTATCATGATATATATGTCAATAAACTTCCAGTCAAAAAATCCTGAAATAAAAACTAAGTTCAAGATTTATTTTTGTTTGTAGTTTGACGTAATATATATAATGTACATGTGTTTTATAAAAACAAAATCTTCAGTGTGCCTTTGGACAGGGATAGCTTTACGGCAATTTAAGGCGGTTTTTACCACTTTAGGGCAGTTTGCGGCACATGCCGTGCCAAAAACATGTTTACGGCCGCTGTAAACCCAACCCTGATGACGACTTCTTATGCACTGTGTGTAAGTCAGAACTAAATGTTGGTGTTGTAGATACAGTATATAGACAAAATTGTGCCCAGTTAGGTGAAAACTGGTAACGTCATTCCAGATTACTGGGAGCGAGGTAGTCCTATAAACAAGACCTCTACATCTGTTATTTGAAAAATGCCTGGGTAGTAAAATGTCACATTTTTCAAGTCTAAATATTTGGACTAGAATTTTATTCCAGATATTTATAATCATTGAGCAGGGTCTGTAGTCCAGTGGTAACACGCTGGACTGGTAATTCAGGGATGACAGGTTCAATCCCCCGTCGCGTCTGATCCTAATAAAATTAACAGTCTTTCAGACTTTAAACCAATGTCTTGTGTCAGTACTTTACACCGTGCACGCAAAAGAATCAGAGGAGATTCTGGAATGGGTATCTGTCTGTATCATTGCACTATCCTCCAAAAATCTAAAATGACTTTAGAATTTCTTCAGGAGGCGTCGCTCAGATGGGCAACTGGTAGCGCCAATAAATAAACATAGAATACATTTGAGTACTGATTAACATGTCTATGTCCCCGTAGGTGGTTTGACATTAATGTAACATACATAATGTAAAAAACAAACAGTGGGTCGAAATTGTTTAGAACGAACCATTATTCAGTGTTATTGTATTTTCGAAACGTCTATATAGTAAGTAATAAGCTGTACAAGCATATATTGACATCAACAGACATTGTATTTATAATGGATACCGTTTCGTTTTTCGGAACAATTAAGTATTTCAATTAACAATTGCCTCTTACTGATTCAAAACCTTTCAGTTTCGATCAATATATATATCGCTGTGCAGAATATTATGTTCAAATATCGCGGCGTTTCCGTTTGCGCATGCGCATGCAACACGGTATGGGGTCTGTCTAAAATGCGGACGCGTTAAGCGGGCGCTATATATATAGAGTGAAAATGCGGACGCTATGTAATATATAGGGGAAAAGCGGGCGCTATAGGTATTACTTGATAAAGGTGTTAGATAAGGTGTGCGATTAAACGAACTTATAATCGCCGTGTTTTTAGTGTGTCTGGTGTCTTTTCTTTCATTCAATATGTTATTTTCTTATAAATTACATAATATTTCGTCTTTTTTTTTTTAAAAAGTATGCGTTTCTTTGTCCCTTTCTGTTATTATTTTCGTTATTGATTTATTTAGCAATTTAAAATTTCCGGTACATCTGGAAGAAAAGTTTACGTTCTATGATCATTATGATACTAACACTTGAAATACCATACAAGAATTTGAATATAATCATAGTAAAATGATCTCATAATTCGAGCGTCCGCAATTAAAAACTTATATCGCCAGCTAGTTACTATAGCGTCCGCCTTTTCTCTATACATCTATAGCGTCCGCGTTTTCCCACTATATATATATATAGCGTCCGCATTTTCCCTCTATATATATATAGCGTCCGCAGTTTGTTATAATTATGTTCAATGTGTCTGTCATTTCGAAATAGTGATATCGAAGCGTCTGCATTATACAATGCAGTCTGCTCTATGATCAATATACGTCTATAGCGCCCGCGTTTTCCCACTATATATATATAGCGTCCGCATTTCCCCTCTATATATATATAGCGTCCGCAGTTTGTTATATGTTCAATGTGTCTGCCATTTCGAAACAGTGATATCGAAGCGTCTGCATTATACCATGCAGTCTGCTCTATGATCAATATGATACTAACACTTGAAATAAATCTTATTACAAATGCGTCGGCGGTTTGTTATATTTTCAATATCATACAAGAGTTTGAACATAAACTTATTATAATGATCTCTTAATTCGAGCGTCCGCAATTAAAAACTATATCGCCAGCTAGTTACTATTTCGTCCACCTTTTCTCTATACATTGATAGCGCCCGCGTTTTCCCTCTATATATATATATATAGCGTCCGCAGTTTGTTATATGTTCAATGTGTCTGCCATTTCGAAACAGTGATATCGAAGCGTCTGCATTATACCATGCAGTCTGCTCTATGATCAATATGATACTAAAACTTGAAATAAATCTTATTACAAATGCGTCCGCGGTTTGTTATATTTTCAATATCATACAAGAGTTTGAACATAAACTTATTATAATGATCTCTTAATTCGAGCGTCCGCAATTAAAAACTATATCGCCAGCTAGTTACTATTTCGTCCGCCTTTTCTCTATACATCATAGCGCCCGCGTTTTCCCTCAACCCCTATATATATATAGCGTCCGCAGTTTGTTATATGTTCAATGTGTCTGCCATTTCGAAACAGTGATATCGAAGCGTCTGCATTATACAATGCATTCTGCTCTATGATCAACATACGTCTATAGCGTCAGCGTTTTCCCACTATATATATATAGCGTCCGCATTTTCCCTCTATATATATATAGCGTCCGCAGTTTGTTATATGTTCAATGTGTCTGTCATTTCGAAATAGTGATATCGAAGCGTCTGCATTATACCATGCAGTCTGCTCTATGATCAATATGATACTAACACTTGAAATAAATCTTATTACAAATGCGTCCGCGGTTTGTTATATTTTCAATATCATACAAGAGTTTGAACATAAACTTATTATAATGATCTCTTAATTCGAGCGTCCGCAATTAAAAACTATATCGCCAGCTAGTTACTATAGCGTCCGCCTTTTCTCTATACATATATAGCGTCCGCGTTTTCCCTCTATATATATATATAGCGTCCGCAGTTTGTTATATGTTCAATGTGTCTGCCATTTCGAAATAGTGATATCGAAGCGTCTGCATTATACAATGCAGTCTGCTCTATGATCAACATACGTCAATAGCTTCCGCGTTTTCCCACTATATATATATATATATATATATAGCGTCCGCATTTTCCCTCTCTATATATATAGAGTCCGCAGTTTGTTATATGTTTAATGTGTCTGTCATTTCGAAATAGTGATATCGAAGCATCTGCATTATACCATGCAGTCTGCTCTATGATCAATATGATACTAACACTTGAAATAAATCTTATTACAAATGCGTCCGCGGTTTGTTATATTTTCAATAGCATACAAGAGTTTGAACATAAACTTATTATAATGATCTCTTAATTCGAGCGTCCGCAATTAAAAACTATATCGCCAGTTAGTTACTATAAGCGTCCGCCTTTTCTCTATACATATATAGCGTCCGCGTTTTCCCTCTATATATATATATAGCGTCCGCAGTTTGTTATATGTTCAATGTGTCTGCCATTTCGAAATAGTGATATCGAAGCGTCTGCATTATACAATGCAGTCTGCTCTATGATCAACATACGTCTATAGCGTCCGCGTTTTCCCACTATATATATATATATAGCGTCCGCATTTTTCCCTCTCTATATATATAGCGTCCGCAGTTTGTTATATGTCAAATGTGTCTGCCATTTCGAAACAGTGATATCGAAGCGTCTGCATTATACAATGCAGTCTGCACCATGCAATATGATCATTATGATTGAAAATTGAAAATAATTCGATATATATATCATGCAGTCTGTTGCAATGACATAGACTTCAATAGAACACTCAATAATGTATTGTATATTAGTGATCATAATTAGATAACTGGATTTACTCTGGCTACCTGTATAGGATATGGTCACACTTTTGGTTATCGCAATCAGGGTAATCCGATCAGTGAGCACAATCAAAATGGAGTATCAATCAGCATAATCATATAAACGGTAGCGCATGTCCATTCTTTGCACACTTATTAACAATACATAAGTTGTTTATTCTGGTACGATATTAGCAATTTGCTTTTGGCAATTTATAGTATGAAAAGAATACCAATCATTTGTGTGGATATGTGTATCTTAGAAAATGTATATGTTGCTTAATAATTGTTTTTGGGGTTTTAAGGTAATAAACACATTAGTAAGACTTCATCAAATTAACGAAATAAAAAAGTGGTGATAACACATTAATTTCCCCACGATAAAAATCTCAAATTCTACCATGATATGATTTCAGTAAATACGATTTAGTTTCCAAATAGTTCATAGGTTTAATTCATTAAAGAGTACGTCTGGTAAATTTGCAGATGCGTCGATATCACTGTATGAAAAGCAGACATAATGAACATATAACAAACTGCGGACGCTATATATATATAGAGGGAAAATGCGGACGCTATATATATATAGTGGGAAAACGCGGACGCTATATATATATAGTGGGAAAACGCGGGCGCTATAGAAAATGTATGTGTTGCTTAATAATTGTTATTGGGGTTTTACGGTAATAAACACATTAGTAAGACTTCATCAAATTAACGAAATAAAAAAGTGGTGATAACACATTAATTTCCCCACGATAAAAATCTCAAATTCTACCATGATATGATTTCAGTAAATACGATTTAGTTTCCAAATAGTTCATAGTTTTAATTCATTAAAGAGTAAATCAATAACGAAAATAATAACAGAAAGGGACAAAGAAACGCATACTTTTTTAAAAAAAAGACGAAATATTATATAATTTATAAGAAAATAACATATTGAATGAAAGAAAAGACACCAGACACACTAAAAACACGGCGATTATAAGTTCGTTTAATCGCACACCTTATCTAACACCTTTATCAAGTAATACCTATAGCGCCCGCTTTTTCCCTATATGTTACATAGCGTCCGCATTTTCTCTCTATATATATAGCGCCCGCTTAACGCGTCCGCATTTTAGACAGCGCCCACGGTATGCCTAAAGGGGCAATGTAGCAGAAAAGGGGCAATGTAGATGAATGTAGATGAGAATTAAGCGATGCAAATTTTAAATCATCATTTTTGAAGATACTATTTATTTTATTATTTATTATTGTAAAGTATGTTGACATACATTATATAAAGTTTGCAAGTTTCAACGAAATGTGTCAAGAATTGAAATATTTATGACCACTTTATGATTTGCTATATATCCACAGCTTAACTATTCAAAGCTAACGTCGCTTGTAAAGAGCACTATTCTTATTTTTGAGTTTGGAATTAACGTTGTGACAACTTAGACAATTTCACTTTCTCTTTATTATAATATATATTTAACTTGGCTTTAATATATACATTTATAACGGTCTAAAACTCCATTTTATTTGTATTGGATGTCCACCCTAGATATCTACGCTTAGCTGTAAACAAATTAGATTTTGCTATTCGGCAACTTTCATCAAACCAAACTGACCCTTTGTTTTTAACTTAAAGATTCCTGCTTACTGGCTTTGGAAAATAGCTAGAAGAAATGTCATCGACTAGGTTCGAACATTTGCTCATACATTCGTCGTATTAATTTACCTTCAATGTCATTAAATTATACAGACTGGCTGTTCACCTGTTGTAATATAATATCTGTTCTAGTTATGTCCCAACATATTTCTGTCATATTCAATGAGACTACCTGTATTGCAATTCAAAGTAAAAGTAATAGGACAGTGGTCCGAATATTCGGTCAAACACGTGCATTGAGTGATCTTAGAAGAATTAATCCTGTGTATTGTACCACGTCATGTCATAAATGTGTGAAATAATGAAAGTTGCTTTTATATCATACAATAAAGTAAATCATTATTGATATGGACATGTATGTTAATAACCAACACTTAACTTCATATAGTTACATGATGGCACTGGCGCCTGAACAACAGGGCTGGTTTATCTCCTCCAGTGTATGTGTTGGTTAGACTGCTATGAAGAGACACGAGCAGTAGATGAACAGGTGTAGCTAGTCATCGAGCTGCGACTCTGCCGTCAGCAACGGGTCAGTTACAGACGATCCAGTCCAAGCTGTTTGCCGCCTGGCACAAGTAAGTATATTAACTCTTCCCATTAGCGCAGTGGTTAGCACGCTTGCTTCTCACCAATGCAACCCGGGTTCGACCCTTGGACCGGGAAGTATGTGAGATGGTACAGTTGTCGCCAGATCGGTCAGGTGGGTTATCTCCGTGAACTCCGGTTTCCTCCCACACTAATGACCACATATACGTTTTCATCCGCGCCAACGAGAATGATTAATATACGTTGTTAGAACTTGCTTCACAATCGTTGTAAAATAAATAAAGTTTAAACTTTTAAACTCTTAAAATATAAATGTATGCCATAACTTTATTATCATAATACAGTAAATAATGTGCCACCATGGAATTCATAACAAACATGCAATAATTATTTACATTACTAAGTTAGCATGAAATTAAACTCAGTAGTGGAATGCTATTTCTCTCTTTTTATTTTATACATGTGTGTTGTTAGGAATTATGTTGCGCCTTGCATGGCAATGTATATTCTTTGTTTCGTTGATATAGAAGTCGGGAGCTGACAGCCACCGGTATGTGGAAGACAGTCAACACCTTCTACCAGGGTTATACCGTCGAATGGACAAATAGTGATTGAGATATTTTGAATATGTTTATAGTGTATATACTGTTTACTGTTGTGATTGTTAATTGTGTATATGTTCCATAAAGTTGATTATTTATTATTGTATATGTGTGTCTTTTCAATGGATTACCCCCTCCCCCATAACAAGTACTAACTGGTGAGACTGTACCTATAGGATCCGCAGCCGAATCAAACAACATATATACCTGCAAAAATAGAATATTCCTAAATAATGAGGGCCGATTTGAGTAATTCTGGACAGTTTTGATTTGCTTCCGTATTAGACATCTCAAATCCATACATTTACATTGCCCCTTTGTGCTACTTCTATACAAAGTCAAGTCAAGTCATGGGGAGGACCGAATCTAATGTTGTTATAACTTGTGGTCCAACCCATTTGTGTATGTATGTAATACCTGTATGATTGTGATTGTATTTATGTATACATATACAATAAAATATGATTAAACAATAAACAAGCTACAATGCGTATTTTAGGCATACACTGATTTAGACACAACCGGAAATGAAAAAGTGAAATGCTACACCACCGGTGGCGCAAAACAATGATTTTTACTTAACTAATACAACTAGTTGTCTTACAGCCGTTTTTCTACCTTGTTTAGGGTACACGCACGCAATGGTATATCAAAACTAATCATATAACTAACTATATGTTTTAAACATAACCGAGTCTTATATTTGAACCATCTCGTTATCGGATGCAATTATTTCGGATAGATTATCCGGGTTCCAGTCAAAACGTACCCCAAAACGTACCCTGGGTATAAGTCAAAACGTACCCACCCAGAAGTCAAAACGTACCCACCAAGAAGTCAAAACGTACCCACACAGAAGTCAAAACGTACACTACCATAAGTCAAAACGTACCCATGGGATAATATAGAGAGTGAATAACTGGAAATAGATTGGAAATATTATGTGTCAAGTAAAAAGTTGTGTGCGCCGAGACAATAGGCGGTTTCAGAACAGCTCTAAACCCGCTCTACTAGACTCCCGTTGCACCTTATACCGTAACTGGCCCTGCAACGTAGATATCCAGATCCCGCCTTCTGAAGAAGCTTTCAGCAGTGTATGCGCTGACCATCTAGACACTACACCTATAGTGATACGTCTATACTGTTCGAAGTTTGTAATTTAATAATTTGAACACACATATAATAAATAAAACAAATGTTCTGTATAATTATACTTGTTTAGTTCTGTTTAAAATTCCAAATGGCCAACGTTTTACTTCTTGAGTGAGTACGTTTTGACCAAAGAATGCGTACGTTTTGACTTATCGTTGGGTACGTTTTGACTTAAAATGCAGGTACGTTTTGACCAAAGAATGGGTACGTTTTGACTTATAGTTGGGTACGTTTTGACTTAAAATGCGGGTACGTTTTGACTTGGGTACGTTTTGACCAGCACCCGATTATCCTGAATATACCGATAACCGATGACATAAGCACTAACCTGGGTATTTCTGTTTTAAAATGAGGCTGTGAAAATAATGTTCACTCTCAATCAAGCATAATGATATTATTTTATTATATGCAATATCAGTTAGTAAGAAATAAATCATAACTGAATCAGTAACAAAGTGAAAGTAATAGCAGATGCCTTCATTAATATATAAGTTCATATCATAGTTACACAGTGATACCAATGATCCGTGACAATGTAAATTTCTGGTCATGAATTTATACCAGGTCCAGTAGCAGTGCATGCCATATACTACAATCGTGTGAGTAGCGGGCACCTTACACATGTCAAATGCAGCCGATAGATAACAAATTCATTGAACACTGAAATGTAAATATTGAATACATGAACGAAAATTTACGAGCGTAATGATAAAAAAGCAAGTTTTGAATAAATGAACGTTAAATTTACCGTAGAAATTACATGGACAGTTAAGGAAATCCAACGAAAATTGTCAATAGTAAACACAAAATGAACATGTGCGGTTCATTTGGAATTATTCTGATATCACCGCTCATCTCATTCCTCACACAGTGGCATATATAATAGAGGAAAACGTCGTGTTAATGTTTCGTTATTCATGTTATATTATCTATCTCTTTATACAGGATATGTCTAGGGATGAATCCTTTGCTACACAGAGGCGTGGAAGAAGGTATGATCTACATTATGTTCTTTCCCTCTTTTTTTTGTTTTAGGTTTATTTAACGTCGCTACCGGTTGTCTATTTGAGCGACGGGCAGTTTACCTAACAACACCTTTCCTGGGCAGGCTCCATCAATTAACCAGTACTTGGTGCACCAACCTCCGTAAGAAGCTGCCAACCTTTTCATATAAAGAGACACGGTCTGAGCGGGACTCTAACCCATGACCATCAGTGATTATAGGTTACAGTGGTATACAAGTCAGAGATCATAACCACTCGACCACGGAAGCGGTGTTTTAAAGTAAAATCAATTTTGAACCAAAGTCAATTTTTCATTTACTTTTTGTGTGTGTTTTTTAATGAAGGGAGACATATTGGTTTTGCCATTGGCGACTTTTGGCGTCTATCTGTCTGTCCGCTTTACCATGTCTGCGCTTCTCCATTTTTGTTAGATTTTCATCAATGTTATGTTATATTTCGGGTTTTACGTCTGCATCAGCACCATTTTGGGCTATATCGCCGGCGGGCAGTTTACCTAACAACACCTTTCCTGGGCAGGCTCCAGCGGTTAACCAGTACTTGGGTGCACCAACCTCCGTAAGAAACTGCCAACTTTTTCATATAAATGAGACACGGTCTGAGCGGGGCTCGAACCCGTGACCATCAGTGATGATAGGTTGGATTCTCATCAAATTTGGCAGGAAGCTTCGCTATGATGTCTCTCTTCATCTCCAAAAACTTTGCTGTTTTACCAAGCTTGGAATTAAGCACCAGTATGATGTCTAGTTGTGCATGCTCAATGCTTTTATTACTCCAATGAAGCAACAGTGAGTGGGGAGACATACTGTTTTTTTTTTCAAAAACAATACTAGTATCTAGTTTACATTGCATTCTGTGTGTTATTCATTAAATACACAGGTTACAAATATACATACAAACAACAAAATACGATGTCTACTTTATTTCTAGGACATGACTTACTGTGTAGCTTTGAATCTATCTTTGAAAATATCCTCATATAGTATGATATACATGTATAATATAAATAAAGAGTAAGCTGTAAGTGTCAAGGGTCCATAACTCCCATGATTCATGTTAACGTTACAATGATTGATATTTTGCTCTTTTGTACTTATATTGTAGTAGTCTGCAGACCCTAGAGGCCATGCTGGATGCCGGCTCACCAGCCGTAAGAGATCAACACATCAGTAAAACATTCAAGAGGCGAAGTACAGCACTCAATGTTCAGAAATGTATCCATTTTGTAAATAAGGAAGGCTCTTTAACTGTTGGTACCTTGTTAGTAGAATTATGCGCCTTATTCACTTGGAACAACATTTGTGTCTCGAGGAAGGGTCTAATGTTGCCAGATTAGGTTTTTTTTCTAGAACCCTTGTTAACTTTTTACCTTTATCTATATATACAATGTATGCCTCAACAGGTAAGTGCCGTCGAGCTGGCAGACCTATATAACTAGGAACACGTCCTCAATTTTCACCAATATGTACTTCCTTACTGCTTCTTTAATCAATCACCATAAGTTAGCAACATTTTCTCGTGGGCTAACCCCAAAATACCGCATCCCACACCCCATCGCGGCTCAAAATGCGCCCTGTTTCTTTTTTGACCACCCTGTCCGTTTTTCCACTCTAGCATAAAACCTGTGCTCAAACTTGTGGCCCGACCCATTTGCTTTTCTTTATATTGTTGAATAGAAGGAGTGCTTTACAATGGCCAGTGTATTTTACTGGACAATATATTTTCTGAAAATTGTAAGAATTTTTTGTTTGTTTAGGGAGAAATGGTGTCCCAAGGGCAACTACTTCACCCATGTCGCCCTCTAGAATGTGCACTGAATGTTATATATTGCATATCAGTAATGGGAAACTTGGACTACTAATGTGAAACCAGTAGCAGCAGTGAGTCATTTTAATCAGAGTTGCAAATTTGCGAAACAAGTTTTTACAACTTATATTAATCACTCTCGAGACATCATTCCTGATGGAATCCCATCGCCACAAGGGAGAGAGAAAAGGCAATGTGATATTTAAATGCCTTACCTAAGGGAGAAGAGGCCATATGTAATTTAAATGCCTTGCCTAAGGGCACAATCGTAATGGCTCCAGCGGTGTTCGAACTCTGGGCCTTCCGCACCTGAAGCGAACGCGCTACCACTGTGTTACTTTCACGGGATGGGAATCATAACAACACTAACACCTGGGAAAACCTGTCCCAAAAATTACTGTAACATCACAAGATCTTGCTGCGGTTTGCAAAATAGACATTCAATATTTTAAGCCCAGAGCAATTTGATCATTCCACTACAATTTATGAATCTTTGAAGCAGAAGACTCTAAGAAAACTGTTCATTTATTGTGGAAGATGTCCTGGTTGTTGAAACCCATGTCTGCTATATTGTATTACAAGGCTATGATATCTTAACTTGTGTTGATTAGCTATTCAGCTGTTAGATGAGAGTATCGTCTCACCGTCGGCGAAGGTGTTGCGCACACCAGGAGGCACTCTGAGGCATAGTACATGTAAGAACAGTTTGTAGTAATGTATTGATATACTTTGGGAAGGCAATAATCCATGTTTAAAACCCTTTCAACACCACAGACCTCTAAATAGGCTAACAAAAAGTGTAGATCCAGATGTCTCATCAGGATCTGCACTTTTTGCCAGTAAAATTGCTATTTTTAGAGAAAAATTACCCATTTTGATAAATGAACTGTTCCAAATGTAATTTTCTTATTAATTTATTGGTCTAAAAATATGATGCACCAGTCAATGTCAGTTACTTGGTGTTGAATGGGTTAATTCACCCAAGATTGTTAAATAAATCCAGCTTTGAAAGGTGTTCCCCTATATACATGTACCCAACATGACGATCTAAAAATGATGTTGTTTTATGCTCTTATTTATCATCGATACCGTCCGCCTCCGTGGTCGAGTGGTTAAGGTCGCTGACTTGTATACCACTGTAACCTATCATCACTGATGGTCACGGGTTCGAGCCCCGCTCAGGCCGTGTCTCATTTATATGAAAAAGTTGGCAGTTTCTTACGGAGGTTGGTGCACCCAAGTACTGGTTAACCGCTGGAGCCTGCCCAGGAAAGGTGTTGTTAGGTAAACTGCCCGTCGGCGATATAGCCCAAAATGGTGCTGATGCAGGCGTAAAACCCGAAATATAACATATAACATATTTATCATCGATACCTGGTTAATCGGGGTGACCTCCCAGTAGAATATTAGTGATATAAATATCTAGAACTATTAAAAACATCCGATAAATCAATCGTATTTTAATTAGCAAATTATTTGAAAAGAGCTCTAACTCTCTCTAACGACAGTATAATGTCTTCCTTGATACATAATTTCCATTTTCATAATTATGTTAAAGACCAAAAATTAATAATTTGTATCTAATAAAATTGTTTGTTCTTGTTAAATATACTTGATAATGTACAATATTCTGCTCAAATATAATGTTCATCCTCTAACACACTTGAATATGTAACTAACAAGTCACGTGATGTAAATAAATATATCATATATTATGTATTATATGATTATGTACTATGTACAAGTATGATAATAAACTTCTGTTCTGATATTATTTATGTATAGGATCCGATATAAGCCGAAAACGATCCAATATGTAAAATATTTGACTGTGAGCGCCGAAGACAGTACTAATATTTTACATATTGGATCCGTTTGAGGCTTATATCTTACTTAAAGCACACACTTATATAGCAAGTTCCTACTAATTAAAATTTTTACTTTCGTACAGTTACACATAGTATTTAATATAATAG
This sequence comes from Archivesica marissinica, assembly GCA_014843695.1. Lineage (NCBI taxonomy): Eukaryota > Metazoa > Mollusca > Bivalvia > Venerida > Vesicomyidae > Archivesica > Archivesica marissinica. Next base: position 30,653,965 of record CM026393.1, read on the forward strand.
TCTGGTCTTTTGACACCAGTCCAATATAATATTAATAATAATGGACTGTCAAGTACAAAGGTATGATGTCACGACAGTGTTTTAATGGAGGGTAGTGGAAGATACAGATGACACTCCATTTCTAGAAGCATCCTGGTTCTGTTTTAAGTCTTTCAACACCAAGTAACTGACATGGACTGGTCCATGATATTCTTAGACCAATAAATGAATAAGAAAATTACATTTGGACCAGTTCATTTATCAAGATGGGTAATTTTGTCTAAAATTAGTAATACTATTGCAAAAAGTGCAGATCCTGATGTGGTGTTGAAAGGGTCAAGTCCCATCTGAAAGACGGTTGATATTATGTTCAGACGGGGGATCAAACCTGCGATCTGAATTAGCAGTCCAGCATGTTAGCCATTGCACCACTGACTCGGCTTTCTAAAATCTACTTCCTCAGTCATCTTTCAATTAATTCTTTCTTAATAAAATCTATTCTCCTTTTCCATATTTTGTTCTCTATAATATATGTATAATTATAGATGAAAATGCATGTTGTTACAAGTTTGTTGTATTGATGTTGTCTGTATGTTCTTTAGACACACCAAGACTCCTGGCCTCAGGGACTAAGTTTGATGTATCGGCAAGACTCGGACCCACGCCGAAAAAGACTCCAATAGGAAATAGGTCATTTCAAAGGGTATACAAAATATTTTAGCTCGATTCTTACTTCTCTTACCACTTACAACTCTTACTCAATTCTTCAATACTTAGTTCTTACAAAATTATTATAGTTTTAACTTTTATCGCTCTCGAGACCTACTCCCTTATGCCATCCATGATGGACAAGAGAAGAGGAAATGTGTGCATTTAAGTGCCTTACCTCCAGGCCTCTCACACCTGAAGTGACTGTACTACCACTGCATTATCACATTCGAGATACAAGTTAGAAATAAGTTTGATGCTTCTAAAATCTGGCACACATCTCATAGGCCCTTAGCGTCTAGAGGTGACCATTCTAATAAAAAATGTATTATTTTATCTGAAGTCAAAAATTGAGAATAGTATTTTTATATTTCCGTAGTGCAGAAAACACTATTCTGCACATTCTCAGTAAATGAATTATTGTTGCCTATGTCGTACTTAACCTGCCGAATAAATTGGACGGAATGTGCAAACAACATAGCGTCTGCTCAGGATCTATGTTGTTTGCTATTCAGACAAGTGTAATAGCTCCACTATCCAAGTAGCAAACAGCATAGAAGCTGAGAACGTGCAAACTGATCTGGCTCTATGCTGTTTGCAAGAGCAACTTTAGTTGCGATTGGCAGGTTATGTGTTAAAATAGTTGTTCAGAAATGGTTTATACATATGTATTGTATTGTATCTATTACAGTCATTCCATGAAGAGAGTACTATATCACCACTTCACAATATATCTGGTCTGAGACCCCTACCAGAGGTAAGGTTTTCATTTTCCCCAACACATCATTCGGTATAAGATCATTGTTCAGATACCTTCTTGACTGACTGCTTAACATCACATATCGACAGTGAATTGGTCCCGATAGCTGTGGGTTCAATTCCTACTGCGGTCACGCTTGTGGTGTCAATTGCTACAATGATCACGACTGGATTCAATTCCTACTGTCGTCATGCCTATGTGGTCAATTGCTACAGTGGTCTCGACTGTGGGTTCAATTCCTTCTGTTGGGAGGTTCTCTCCATTGAGGAAGCTTTGCAGTTGCATTACTGAAGGCCAGTGGCTGACTGTCCTCGTATGAATGAATTCTGGAAGAGGCAATGTTATGTGTGTTTTATGAGCAACGGAAAACCAGTCTAGGCTTGTACCCGGAATATATATACATTGTTGTTGCACTCAGCATGATGAGCCCCTACCAGCCAGCTACATTTACATTCTTGTAGCGCAGGTTGTACCTGAGGTGTTGCTGATTTATTAAAGTTGTTGTTTGATGTCATAAATCATACACTCGCTTCTATAATAATGTTGTCAATAATACACCACAATTCATGGAAGTTGTGATAGCGCAGTGGATGCGCGTTCGCTTTAGGTGCGAAAGGTCCAGAGTTCGAGCCCCGCTGGAGCCATTACGATTGTGCCCTTAGGCAAGGCATTTAAATTCCACGTTGCCTCTTCACTCTCCCACGTGGCGATGGATTCCATCAGGAATGGGTATCGAGAGTGATTAATATAAGTTGTAAGAGCTTGTTTCGTAATCAAGCTAATATAAATTTGTATAAACTAATAATACACCACAGTGCAGTGCCAGTAGTTAGGTCGCTGTTCCAGTATTTGAAGCGATAATACAGGTTTTACCCTTTGCACGCTAGCGGCAGATAAAATCACATTTGCAAACAGAATAGAGCCAGATCAGACGGAACAGAATGTGCCGTCTGATCAGGCTCTATGCTATTTGGATAGTAGAGCTAAAACACTTGGCTGAATAGCAAGCAACATAGATCCTGGTCAGACGTGGCGTTATGCCACGGCTGATCTGGATCTATGTTGTTTGCAAATGTGATTTTATTTACTCAGCAGGCAAAGAGTCAACGCAACATTTATGGTCATTCACAGTCTTGAAACGTTCAGAAAATGCAATATAAATGTAACGAATATACGGCTTCCATTTACTCTTTAAGCAGCACAAATTTATTTTATGTCCCAATAACGGCAACAAATGTAATAACAGCAACAAATGTAATAACAACAACAAATGTAATAACAACAACAAATGTAATAACAGCAACAAATGTAATAACAGCAACAAATGTAATAACAGCAACAAATGTAATAACAACAACAAATGTAATAACAGCAACAAATGTAATAATGCAACAAATGTAATAACAGCAACAAATGTAATAACAGCAACAAATGTAATAACAGCAACAAATGTAATAACAGCAACAAATGTAATAACAACAACAAATGTAATAATGCAACAAATGTAATAATGCAACAAATGTAATAACAGCAACAAATGTAATAATGCAACAAATGTAATAACAGCAACAAATGTAATAACAGCAACAAATGTAATAATGCAACAAATGTAATAATGAAACAAATGTAATAACAGCAACAAATGTAATAATGCAACAAATGTAATAATGCAACAAATGTAATAACAGCAACAAATGTAATAATGCAACAAATGTAATAACAGCAACAAATGTAATAATGCAACAAATGTAATAACAGCAACAAATATAATAACAGCAACAAATGTAATAACAACAACAAATGTAATAATGCAACAAATGTAATAATGCAACAAATGTAATAACAGCAACAAATGTAATAATGCAACAAATGTAATAACAGCAACAAATGTAATAATGCAACAAATGTAATAACAGCAACAAATGTAATAATGCAACAAATGTAATAACAGCAACAAATGTAATAACAGCAACAAATGTAATAACAGCAACAAATGTTGATTGTATTGCTTTATACAAATACATAGCATTTATATAGCGCAAAAATTAAAAATTATTCTAATGCGCTTCACAATTATAGATGCAATTTTAAACATTTACACATGACAATAATATATGGAAATATAAATAAAAATGTATATATATATATAACTAGGATTCTAGTAATTGGATAAGAACATATTATCAGGGATCAGTTTAGACGGCGATGTGGGCGCAATTGTCGCCCTAGGGACCCTGACTTCGCCCTCTGGGGGCCCCACTCCTCCCTAAAAAAATATAAAAAAATAAAATATTTTTTGGTTTTTACGATTTTCAAACTAAATTTTGTCTAGTAAGATACACTGGCCCATTATAAAGCACTCCTTCTATTCAAATATTGTATTTAATGGTTGTACTGTGCATTTTAACCCTATTTTGCAGGAGTATATTGAAGAACACCATTTAAGGAAGTGATCACGCGCTTTCTCACTTCTCCCAAATATTCTGACCTAGAATGAACCCTGTATTATATCATAATATCTACACCATTACAGTATATAAGTGAGTGCTGTTGCTAATGCTTTCAAAACTTGTAGCCCAATCCATTTGCACTTTGCACCTGTCATGTATATGTATATTATCAGGATTTATGTATGTTATTAATGTGACAGTACTGTTATTATTGTATTTATCATTATGGAAAAAGTTAAATAAAATATTATTAAATTATATAAGTGAGTGAAGTGATTGGATTAGCGAGAAAAGTGGAAATATGAAGCATAGACCCAAACACAGTAGAATTTCTGCACCATTATGTCTATTGTTATGTCTATCATTATGTCAATTACAGGAAGAAATGGCAGAAGACATAACAACAACAAATATTGGTCTACTGCTGGATGAGGATCCTGGCATCTCGGGTAAATGATTTATAGAAATGGGGTGGAAGTCCGCCTCCGTGGTCGAGTGGTTACGGTCGCTGACTTGTATACCATTGTAACCTATCATCACTGATGGTCATGGGTTCGAGCCCCGCTCATGCCGTGTCTCATTTATATGAAAAAGTTGGCAGTTTCTTACGGAGGTTGGTGCACCCAAGTACTGGTTAACCACTGGAGCCTGCCCAGGAGAGGTGTAAACTGCCAGCCGGCGATATAGCCCGAAATGGTGCTGATGCAGGCGTAAAACCCGAAATATAACATATAATAACTGTACTAAACAATAAGAAATGGGGTTGAAACTTTTCCAGATTCTGTCAGAATTCTAACCGTCTTTAGGGAGGGGGGGGTATGCCAGATTGCGCAGTTGATCTGTAATAGTCACGTTTTGTAATTGTCATTGATGCTTGAAGAAACACACAAAACAATCATGATTGAAGCTTTTACATCTATATAAATCATTTATTTGCTGGCTATACGATATCATTTTGAGAAACAATTGTAATGCAATTGTCGAATTCCGTTGGACCGAGCAAAATACTTCAACATAACCGAAGTTTTACTTGAAATTTGATATAAACAGAGCCAGTTATATGTAAAATGGTAGTGTCTGAATCTGGACTTTGATCCGACTTCAAGATAACTGGAAAATTCGACATAACCGACTTTGACATAGTGGATGTAGACTGTATATAGATACTACTAAAATGCTCTGGACACTATGTTGTAGGAATGTACTTGACCGAATGCTTAAAGTTCTAATCCCACCACTGATGTCATATTCCTACATGATAAGAATCTATCCAGCTGGCTTACAGAAGCTTGTTGATGTTTACTTTGTGGAAGTCGTGATAGCGCAGTGGATGCGCGTTCGCTTCAGGTGCGAAAGGTCCGGAGTTCGAGCCCTGCTGGAGCCGTTACGATTGTGCCCTTAGGCAAGGCATTTAAATTCCACGTTGCCTCTTCTCTCTCCCTCGTGGCGATGGATTCCATCAGGAATGAGGTCTCGAGAGTGATTAATATAAGTTGAAAGAACTTGTTTCGCAATCGAGCTAAAATAAATTTGTATAAACTACGCCCATAAAACATTTTACAGAACACTTTAATAATGTTTGTGAACAATGAGACATGTGGTTGTTATTTCACTACGAAATGCATAGAAATTTATTTGCAGCATCCAAAGGTTTGTTTGATGATTTTCTGCAATGCCTACGCACCCACCCGTCCGAAGGCGAACTGTTCACACTGGTGGAAGGTTATGAGAGAACATGTCAGCAACAGGTGGTCATGCTGAACAAACTGGTCAGACATGCTTCCCGGCAGGAAGAAAAGTATGTTCCTTCAATTCTGTTGTTAGTTAACTGTTTAATACAAATTTATTTTAGCTCGATTGCGAAACTTAAGTTCTTATAATATTTTATCAATCGCTGTCGAGGATGAGGAGGCATTTAATTATTCCAATTTCCGACTCCCACACACTTCCTGTCTTGGCAATATTTTTGCAATCATTCAAGGTCATGGGTTCACCTGAATGAATCAACGTACAAATCATTCACGGTCATGGGTTCACCTGAATAAATCAACGTACAAATCATTCAAGGTCATGGGTTCATCTGAATGAATCAACGTACAAATCATTCAAGGTCATGGGTTCACCTGAATGAATCAACATACAAATCATTCAAGGTCAATGGTTCACCTGAATGAATTAACATACAAATCATTCAAGGTCATGGGTTCACCTGAATGAATCAACGTACCAAAGATTCAAGGTCATGGGTTCACCTGAATGAATCAACGTACAAATCATTCAAGGTCATGGGTTCACCTGAATGAATCAACGTACAAATCATTCAAGGTCATGGGTTCACCTGAATGAATCAACATACAAATCATTCAAGGTCAATGGTTCACCTGAATGAATTAACATACAAATCATTCAAGGTCATGGGTTCACCTGAATGAATCAACGTACCAAAGATTCAAGGTCATGGGTTCACCTGAATGAATCAACGTACAAATCATTCAAGGTCATGGGTTCACCTGAATGAATCAACGTACAAATCATTCAAGGTCATGGGTTCACCTGAATGAATCAACATACAAATCATTCAAGGTCAATGGTTCACCTGAATGAATTAACATACAAATCATTCAAGGTCATGGGTTCACCTGAATGAATTAACATACAAATCATTCAAGGTCATGGGTTCACCTGAATGAATCAACATACAAATCATTCAAGGTCATGGGTTCACCTGAATGAATCAACGTACAAATCATTCAAGGTCATGGGTTCACCTGAATAAATCAACGTACAAATAAATCGTTCAAGGTCATGGAATTTATTGCTTACTGCTGCACACTTTAAACAATTGTGAAACCAAGCTATAGGAATGAATCTTTTGTCCTATCTTTCCCAAAACCTGTATATTGCCGTGTCATTCTTCACAGTGCAATCAGAAGAGTGCATACCATTATAAAACATTAAATCAAGACATTAATTCTTGTAAATTTTTCTCAGTTTGCCCCCACCCCCCATTATGTCACTCATGGACATATGTGGTGATTGCAGTTTTCCGTGTTTTGCTTGCAAGAAGTGCCGAACTATTGGTGTAATTACTAACTTTGCAATATAAAAACTGAAAAATCAATTAAGCTGTGAATTCTGCAGACAAACCTCGTGTCTCGAGCATTCAATGTCCCGTGTTCCTGTGTAGATTTAAGAAGACATTTCAAGTGTTACACCAGTTACGCGAGGAGGAAGCCACCTGGAAATTAATCAAGATTATGTTCAAAGATAGACAAGATACCTGTATGAAGGAAGAGTTCATCATGGACGATGCTGTTACTGATGTGCAACAAATTATTCAGGTTGGAACTTAAACAATTAAATGAAGATTTTAACATAGCTCAGCATTTTGTCTGTGCAGTCAAACCAGTCTTAAGCAGCCAGCCAAGGGAGTCAGAGAAAGTGGCTGTTTAGCACAGGTGGCTGCTTAATAGAGGTCAAATGTACAGTAAATCAACATATAGGGAATCTTGAAAGTGGATGCTTAATACAGGTTGACTGCTTAATGGAGGTGACCACTAACACAGTTTTGAATGTATGCGCAAAGAAGGCATTTCCGTGTTTGAATCTGCAATAAAACATTTGTTTAGTGAGTGGCGTCGAACCTTATACACTAACAATAGCATATAGACCTCTTGTTTAATATCCTATTTTTCAGATATAATACAAATACCGTAATCGTTTGTGTATAAGACGCACTTATTTTCCTCCAAAATAGTATCCAAAAGTCTGGTGCGTCTTATACTCCAGTTTAGAACTAAATTCCATGTTTCAAAGACTCTAAAAACGACAAATGGAATATTACAACAAAGGGAAATAAATGTTCCATACTATTTTTCTGTAAGTCCCGTAACATGCCGTATTTGTTCCGGAGTTTGTTCAAGTCTATATATCTATATCGTGTGGGAAATCATTCAAAGTGAAAAATGTTATTTAATTTATGATAAAACAATCTAGGTAGAAAATAGATTATTAAAAAATATTAAAATCAACAAAAGCAACTTTTATTGAAGGAAAATTAATTATGGTTCACATTTATCAAGTTTTGCAAACAACCAATTACCAAAAACATAATTTAAACATGCTGTATGTGTGCTTCTTTTCAGACATATTTCAAAGAAGCACACATACAGCGTGTTTAAATTATGTTTTTGAATTTTAGTTTGAAAAAAGGTACCTGTCAGAATACTGACCTCTGATTGGTTTGTTACATGTATGATGATGTAATGCTAAAGCTATGAATAGCATTGTCCTCAGTGCATACCATCACATTTATTACAGGGTGTGTACCAGTCTGATTCAAAGATCGTAGACGCTCTGTTTGAAAGGGACCAGTCTGTACGGGAGGCGCAGGTATTGTAACCATGGAAACCGATCTATTTTTCCTACTTGAAAACCAGGTGTTGCATGCAATTGTTTGCTTATTCATTATTAAGCTGTTTGGGCTTTGTTTTTGACCTGTAATTTGACTTATGTGCAAGAATTGGAACTATCCTGTCATGTGATGGGGATCATTGGGCTAGCTGCTGGTGGTTAGATTGTGGACCGATAGTCAAATCCAAGCGGCTTGTTTACGATATTGGTTCCATCAAACTACTCTGGGGTAGTGGGTTGGGTAAAGCCGGAATTCTCCCATTCCTTGATAATGCTGGCTTGAATGTGATAGATATAGCAAATCAGATGTTTGTTGTAATATACCGTGGAATACTGTAGGTTATTGAACAAGTCGTGTATTTATTTTGAACAGAAAGTTGTTGACTGGTTGGAGAGTTGTGCTCAAGATGATTGTGAAAACTTTGCAGAAAAAATCAAGTTCTTCTCGGACCGAGCTGTCGGATAGTAAATATACATCTTCTTTTTGTAAATTTATTTTAGTTTGATTGCAAAACTAGTTTTTTACATTAGATATAACTGCTCTCGGGACCTCATTGCTGATGGAATCCATCGTGATGAGAGAGAGATGAGGAACGATGGGTTTATGTGCATGGGTGCTGACTGTTATTTTCACCCATAGCATGCAAATTGTAACGTTTTGAATAGACATTTAAAATAGGTAGAACTTTAAGTAGCTCACCATGGTGCCCTCTATTGAGTCTATATCAACAATAACTTGAAAATAGGAAGAAGATTTGACAGTTCAGGGAGATGTTTCTCCCTAGTATGTCTGGCTCAAGATACACAGTTCAGGGAGATGTTTCTCCCAAGTATGTCTTGCTCAAGCCCTCAAGATACACAGTTCAGGGAGATGTTTCTCCCAAGTTTGTCTGGCTCAAGCCCTCAAGATACACAGTTCAGGGAGATGTTTCTCCCTAGTATGTCTGACTCAAGCCCTCGAGATACACAGTTCAGGGAGATGTTTCTCCCAAGTATGTCTGGCTCAAGCCCTCAAGATACACAGTTCAGGGAGAAACATCAAGTTTGTCTGGCTCAAGCCCTCAAGATACACAGTTCGGGGAGATGTTTCTCCCAAGTCTGTCTGACTCAAGCCCTCAAGGTACACAGTTCAGGGAGATGTTTCTCCCAAGTCTGTCTGACTCAAGCCCTCAAGATACACAGTTCAGGGAGGTGTTTCTCCCAAGTATGTCTGGCTCAAACCCTCAAGATACACAGTTCAGGGAGATGTTTCTCCCAAGTATGTCTGGCTCAAGCCCTCAAGATACACAGTTCAGGGAGATGTTTCTCCCAAGTTTGTCTGGCTCAAGCCCTCAAGATACACAGTTCAGGGAGATGTTTCTCCCTAGTATGTCTGGCTCAAGATACACAGTTCAGGGAGATGTTTCTCCCAAGTATGTCTGGCTCAAGCCCTCAAGATACACAGTTCAGGGAGATGTTTCTCCCAAGTTTCCCTCTGGCTCAAACCCTCTACACTGTGCTGTATGCATCTTATATGTTATGTTATATTTCGGGTTTTACGCCTGCATCAGCACCATTTCGGGCTATTTCGCCGGAGGGCAGTTTACCTAGCAACACCGTTCCTGGGCAAGCTCCAGCGGTTAACCAGTACTTGGGTGCACCAACCTCCGTAAGAAACTGCCAACTTTTTCATATAAATGAGACACTCTGTATGCATTTATTAGGGGCCTAATACGGGTTGGATGTAATGAGAGGTGTATGTGTTACTACAGATATACTATTTATTTTGACAGCGAGAATGCCAGGCACAGATTACAGAACCAGCAGTCTGGTGTACCAAGTGGAGTGGAACGTTCATTAATCACTGAACTGGTAAGCATATAATATAGATGCCATATTATCCCTCCCCACACAATTCTGCAGTAACTCGCATTTTAATGTGTCGTTTTCCAGCCCATTGAACTGTGGGTAGGTTGAATATCCATACGCGTTAACCAGCTCCGATATCTGAAGGAAGAAAGACAACCTCGCGGAAAATATTTTTATCAGCAAGGCCCAGAGCCTGTCCGCTCTGAATACGCTCTGATGTAAAATTCACAGGCCCTGATATAAAGTGGACAGGCCCCTCCCTATATAAGGATGTTGTTATGTTTAATTGTAATGTGTCCGCCTCCGTGGTCGAGTGGTTCAGGTCGCTGACTTGATTACCACTGTAACCTATCATCACTGATTGTCATGGGTTTGAGCCCCGCTCAGGCCGTGTCTCATTTATATGAAAAAGTTGGCAGTTTTGTTACAGAGGTTGGTGCACCAAGTACTGGTTAACCGCTGGAGCATGCCCAGGAAAGGTGTTGTTAGGTTAAACTGCCCATCGCTCAAATGGGCAAACGGTAGTGAGGTTGAATTAACTTAAATAATAAAAAATATTGTAAATAGCTTTTTATGATTTTCTGACATACATTTGAAGCATTTTAAATGTTTTCAACAGACCCAGGAACTTTTTAGGCACATGCTCGTGGGCTTTTCAGATATAAGGAGAGACAGGCCCGGCTTGGATTTTGAGGGGTCCCTGGCTTCAGGCTAACCTATTTTTCGAGCACTGGTAATAGTAAGTAAGAATAAATCACTTTAAATTGTCTACAGGATCCAGATGCTCCGATAAGACAAAACAAGCTTCTAGATGATCTAGACAAGGAGGATGAGGATCGACTTCTACAGTATGTCTTTGTATGTTTGCGGGCTGGACAACTCGAGAAGGTACACATATAAATATATACCACACTGTATGTCTGATGGTAGAATTAGTTTATACACAATTCAGTAACAGGGTTCATTCTGTCAGAATTTTTGGGAGAAGTGAGAAAGCGCGCGATCGCGTCCTTAAATTGTGTTATTTAATAAATTTCAACAAAATATGGTTAAAATGCACAGTATGACCATTAAATACATTTGAATATGAAGGAGTGCTCTATAATGGATCAGTGTATCTTACTGGACAACATTTTGTATGAAAATTGTAAAAACAAAAAAACAATTTATGGGAGAAGTGGGGACCCAGAGGGCCGAGTCAGGGTCCCTAGGGCGACTATTTCGCCCACATCACCCTCTAGAATGATCCCTGCAGTAATATCTATAATGTATATAAGTTTATAGATGTTCATGACACCCGGAGTCTTCCTCATGACACCCGGGGTCATCCTCATGACACCCGGAGTCTTCCTCATGACACCCAGAGTCTTCCTCATGACACCCGGAGTCTTCCTCATGACACCCAGGGTATTCCTCATGACACCCGGAGTCTTCCTCATGACACCCGGAGTCTTCCTCGTGACACCCGGAGTATTCCTCGTGACACCCAGAGTCTTCCTCATGACACCCGGGGTCATCCTCATGACACCCAGAGTCTTCCTCATGACACCCAGAGTCTTCCTCGTGACACCCGGAGTATTCCTCGTGACACCCAGAGTCTTCCTCATGACACCCGGAGTCTTCCTCATGACACCCAGAGTCTTCCTCATGACACCCAGAGTCTTCCTCATGACATCCAGAGTCTTCCTCATGACACCCGGAGTCTTCCTCATGACACCCGGAGTCTTCCTCATGACACCCGGAGTCTTCCTCATGACACCCAGAGTCTTCCTCATGACACCCGGAGTCTTCCTCATGACACCCGGAGTCTTCCTCATGACACCTGGAGTCTTCCTCATGACACCCGGAGTCTTCCTAGTCTTCCTCATGACACCCAGAGTCTATCTCATGACACCTGGAGTCTTCCTCATGACACCCGGCGTCTTCCTAGTCTTCCTCATGACACCCAGAGTCTTCCTCATGACATCCAGAGTCTTCCTCATGACACCCGGAGTCTTCCTCATGACATCCAGAGTCTTCCTCATGACACCCGGAGTCTTCCTCATGACACCCGGAGTCTTCCTCATGACACCCGGAGTCTTCCTCATGACACCCAGAGTCTTCCTCATGACACCCGGAGTCTTCCTCATGACACCCGGAGTCTTCCTCATGACACCTGGAGTCTTCCTCATGACACCCGGAGTCTTCCTAGTCTTCCTCATGACACCCAGAGTCTATCTCATGACACCTGGAGTCTTCCTCATGACACCCGGCGTCTTCCTCATGACACCCAGAGTCTTCCTCATGACACCCGGGGTCTTCCTCATGACACCCGGAGTCTTCCTCATGACACCCAGAGTCTTCCTCATGACACCCAGAGTCTTCCTCATGACACCCGGGGTCTTCATCATGACACCCGGGGTCTTCATCATGACACCCGGGGTCTTCATCATGACACCCGGAGTCTTCCTCATGACACCCAGTCTTCCTCATGACACCCGGAGTCTTCCTCATGACACCCGGAGTCTTCCTCATGACACCCGGAGTCTTCCTCATGACACCCGGAGTCTTCCTCATGACACCCGGAGTCTTCCTCATGACACCCAGAGTCTTCCTCATGACACCCGGAGACTTCCTCATGACACCCGGAGACTTCCTCATGACACCCGGGGTCTTCTTCATGACACCCAGAGTCTTCCTCATGACACCAGGAGTCTTCCTCATGACACCCAGAGTCTTCCTCATGACACCCGGAGTCTTCCTCATGACACCCGGAGTCTTCCTCATGACACCCGGAGTCTTCCTCTACCAGCTGGAGAGTCACCGTATGTTTTCTAAGTTGTTGGTGCGACTTTAATTCCCAAAAGAATATGGGGAAACTACTTTGTTTAATTAGGAATGGTACAGGTGTAGTACTACTCCTGTGCTCAGACTAGGGAGAAGTGAGGGAGCTCAGGGAGACTATTTCTCTCCCATCACACTCCTAGCTCCGGCTAGTACCACTTTGCAGCATCACTTATATAAGGATACACTGTGTAATTTAACAACAGTAGTTTATTGCATATAACATTTATAATGCTTAGAGCAAATACAATACTAGTAATTACAAATACAATTCCAGTAATTACAAATATAATATTGGCAATTACAAACACAATACCAGCAATTACAAATATAATACCAGTAATTATTGATCCAATACCAGTAATTACAAATACAATTCCAGTAATTACAAATATAATATTGGCAATTACAAATACAATACCAGCAATTACAAAATATAATACCAGTAATTATTGATCCAATACCAGTAATTACAAATACAATTCCAGTAATTACAAATATAATATTGGCAATTACAAATACAATACCAGCAATTACAAATGCTATACCAGTAATTACAAATATAATACTAATAATTATTGATCCAATACCAGTAATTACAAATACAATAGCAGTAATTACAAATATAACACTAATAATTATTGATCAAATACCAGTAATTACAAATACAATACCAGCAATTACAAATACAAAAAGATAAATCCTCCTATCTCAGGCGCAGAAGATGTGCATTGACTGTGGCCAGGCATGGAGGGCGGCGACACTGGAGGGCTGGAAATTGTTTCACGACCCCAACTTTGAGGGAATGGGCCCAGAAAATCAGAGGAACCCGATACAGGGAAACCCAAACAGAGATATATGGAAGAACGTCTGCTGGAACATGTCACAAGATGTAGGTTTACTATTAAATGTAGTTTTGATTTGGGTGAATTCGCTAGGCTGTTTTAAAAATAAAAAGCCCAAAATGTTATAATCATGAAAAAGTTCGAACGTTTACATTTTTGCGAAACAATCTTTAATAGCTTAAATTAATCACTCTCGTTTGTGCAGATGAAAGCGTAAATGTGGTCATTCGTATGGGAGGAAACCGGAGTACCCGGAGAAAACCCACCTGTCCGATCTGGCGACCACTGTACCATCTCGCATACTTCCTGGTTGGGTTATGATCATAGTGCCTCCATGTTTCCTCCCATTTTCCCTCCGTATGACTGTCCTAAAACAATAATGTTAAGGATCACATTTTGTCGTTGACATTTTACCTTATATTCACACACAATACTCTTACTGACTGGTGATTTCATTAAACAGTCCTTGGTGTTCATTTTTGGAATATGGTGTTGCCGGTACATTCAAGGCCTGTGTTCATATATATGCATTAACCCATTCAACACCAAGTAACTCACATGGACTGGTCCATAATATTCATAAACCAATAAATGAATCAGAAAATCACATTTGGACAAGTTCATTTATCAAAATGGGTAATTATGTCTAAAAATAGTCATATCACTGGCAAAAAGTGCAGATCCTGATGAGACGGCTCGTCACGAGCCGGCTCATCTGGATCTACACTTTTTGTAAGCCTATTTAGATGTCTGTGGTGTTGAAAGGGTTAAAAGGTTGATCAAATGTCCAACTATTGTTTTATTGCCATAATTGATATGGATTAATGAAAGCATCCTTCATATGCACCGGTGTTGGGACAAGGATATTCCACCCTTGTGGTCCGAATGGCAAAGCCTCGTTTCTGAGGACATATTCTGAACACGAGGGTGGAATATCCGTGTCCCACACCGGAGCATATGAAGGATGCTATTTCCCGTACTCCTACTGGCCAGGACACATGTTTTATTGCCATCTGGGTTAATTCTTGAATCTGAGGTGAACATTTCAACTTTCTTCCAACTGAACCAAACTTTGTTTCATTGATTCGGCAGTGCTGTGTAAACAAAGTTTTAACCCGAAAAATACACTCTGAGCTAGTCTGCATGTGTAATTATGTATTTATAGACCATTTTAATATGTCCGTGTTGCTATGAAACCGTCTGTAACACACAAACAATTACGTCATGCAACTGGCGATTCACGGGTTGACCTGCATAAAATAGACCTATAATCTAGCAAAAATGGTATAAATGTTGAAAATAGACGATATGTTCATAGATTCAAATTTGTTCAGATTTACGTATTAATTAAATTTCTGTTTTTGATTTTAACAAAACGGATAATTGCGAGACGGACGCTATCATTTAACATTATTAAAAACACCAATATCATATACGCCATGTGATGGTCACGTGAGGGTTAAGGACAACTGTCACGTGGAGCTAAAGATGAGGAAATTCCACATGAGCATAACTAGCTGAAACATGTGTCGTGGCCAGTAGGTGGGCGAGCATACAATTTCTTATGACTGTAAAGTGCATCTATCCTCTTTTACTTAAGGAATGAATCGCAGGTTAATAGTTTCCATCGGGTGTATGAACTACATTAGGCATGGTTAAAGTGTGTGGCGGCTAAAGGCATTCACACTAACTAAACTTTAAGTACACCCAATGTAGTTCATACCCTGATGGTGTATTAACCAGCGATTCATTACTTTTATTTACATTAATTATTCTGTTTAACCCATTCAACACCAAGTAACTGACATGGACTGGTCCATGATATTTTTAGACCAATAAATTAATAACAAAATTACATTTGGATCAGATCATTTATCAAAATGGGTAATTATTTTTCTAAATATAGTTATATTACTTGAAAAAAGTGCAGATCCTGATGAGACGGCTCGTCACGAGCCGGCTCATCTGGATCTACACTTTTTTGTAAGCCAATTTAGAGGTCTGTGGTGTTGAAAGGGTTAATAACACAAATAAAAATATTGCACACATCACATTCAAATTGTATTTAGTCCAGATTTGCAACTTGCTGTGTGTGGGATCTGGTAAATAGACCATCCTAGGCTCAGTGTAAGCTGTAACACACACCATTTCTTTCGAGGAACGCTGCTCAACACTGCGTATGCGCATGACCAAATCTTCGAGTGCGCATGTCAGCTGCATATCATTAGTGAGGAAATTCATACGAAAATGGATACAAACCAGACATATACGTTCATATAAGGAAATGCAATAGCAATGTAAATATTAGAGAATAAACCAACATCAATTGCGCCTTGAATTATGGGGGTAAGTGGTGCTTCAACGTCCTTGAATTTGTCTGTCCAACAAGGTTGGGAACCATGCCTTTCACTAGTTGTTCTACGTAATATACAATTATTACTGTTATAAAAGTTTATCTTGTGTGTGAAATTCTAACACCTCCAGTCCGCCTCCGTGGTCGAGTGGTTACGGTCGCTGACTTGTATACCACTGTAACCTATCATCACTGATGGTCACGGGTTCGAGCCCCGCTCTGGCCGTGTCTCATTTATATGAAAAAGTTGGCAGTTTCTTACGGAGGTTGGTGCACCCAAGTACTGGTTAACCTGAGCCTGCCCAGGAAAGGTGTTGTTAGGTAAACTGCCCGCCGGCGATATAGCCCAAAATGGTGCTGATGCAGGCGTAAAACCCGAACTATAATAATAATCTAACACCTCCACTGTTTTCTATACAGCCAAGGATCAACACATACGAGAGGGCCATCTATTCATCACTGAGCGGCAATCTACGAGGCATCTTACCAGTGTGCAAGTCCTGGTCAGACTATGTGTGGGCGTATTTCCGGGTTCTGGTGGACATGCGTGTAGAGGATGAGATCAGATTGAAGACGACGATCAGTCGAGCGATGCAAAAACTTCCGGGAGAATACTGGGAGAAAAAGTAATTTATTTTAGTTTGATTGCGAAACAAGTCCTTACAATTGATACTAATCACTCGCGAGACCTCATTCCTGATGGAATCCATTGCCACGAGGGAGAGAAAAGAAGCAACGTGGAATTTAAATGCCTTGCCTAAGGGCACAATCGTAACGGCTCCAGCGGGGCTCGAACTCCGGACCTTTCGCACCTGCAGCGAATGCGCTATCATAATTTCCATGATTTTTAATTGTGTAAAAGACTATTTGATTGAGTCGATATTGAGCCATATCTTCTTTAATTAAATTGGATTACGGTTGTACTTGACTTGTGTGTGTAGTAAATTACAGGTGCTTTCCTAATTGTTACAGATTTCCATTTATGTTGTAGCTCTGTATTGCACTGCCTTTCACAATGGAAAATGTCCTGAATTTTTGCAATTAAGTAACCTCTGCTTCCTGCACACTCAACAGACACGTGCAGCATGACATGTCAAAGGCAATAAGCATAAATAGGCAGTTGCATTTATATCCACAACATTTTGCGTTTGCAACGTGCCTTTTAACAACTGGTTGCCGTGGAACTGTGCATTATTCCCACATTGTGCTATATAAATTTCTTACAATTGAAGTTATTCGAGAAACATGTAGAGGATTAGATCTGTAAATACAATGCTCACCCAAATACATAGGAACATGGGCAGATATCTCGGTAGAGATGATCTTTGTAAAACGTCTTCGTAACGATGATCTTTGTGAAACGTCTTCGTAAAGATGATCTTTGTGAAACGTCTTCGTAAAGATGATCTTTGTAAAACGTCTTCGCAAAGATTCAAGTAGATCAAACTTATTTTCACTTCACTGCCGCAGTTTTACTAAATAAAGTAAACTATTGGTGTTCAAAGTGTTATACCAGTATCTCAGCTACAAGTGTCAACCATCATCACTTTTCCCAGGGATCATTCTAGAGGGCGATGTGGGCGAAATTGTCGCCATAGGGACCTTGACTTCGCCCTCTGGGGGCCCCACTTCTCCCTAAAAAAACGATTTTCAAACAAAATTTTGTCTAGTAAGATACACTGGCCCATTATAAAGCACTCCTTCTATTCAAATGTTGTATTTAATGGTTGTACTGTGCATATTAACCCTATTTTGCAGAAGTATATTAAAGAACACCATTTAAGGAAGCGATCACGCGCTTTCTCACTTCTCCCAAACATTCTGACCTAGAATGAACCCTGCTTTCCCCTAGCAACAACCAATCAAACCATCGTACTATTTCTGCCACAGCCCAAAAAAAGCGTATGCAAATAACATCAGATCTCCATTGTTTTATAGTGATGACAAATTTATGAACAACATTGATTGTTACTGAGAGTTACGTTTCAGTCTGACCACACGATCGGTGTTCAAGGAGATAGAAGCAAATGAGGCAATGCAGAAGGAAACCAATGCCCTCTACCATCTAATACAGAAATACGTTGTCCTTGGTGACGTTCCAGGTACGTCTCTTGCTTCATACAGATAACAGTGTGAATAGTATTGCATCTGTTCAACCAACCGCGTGTAGTACTGGAGAATTCTTGTAACTTATGGCTAGAGCTCAGCCATATAAGCTGTATGGTGTTGTAATGACGTAGCTTCGTGGGGTTGCGTAACTCGGTGGCGTTGCGTGGCTTGGTATGTGTGTGTTGGTTTGTATGTGTGTGTAGCTTGGTATGTGTGCATAGGTTGGTATGTGTGTGTAGGTTGGTATGTGTGCATAGGTTGGTATGTGTGTGTAGGTTGGTATGTGTGTGTAGGTTGGTATGTGTGCATAGGTTGGTATGTGTGCGTAGGTTGGTATGTGTGCATAGGTTGGTATGTGTGTGTAGTTGTATGTGTGTGTAGGTTGGTATGTGTGTGTAGGTTGGTATGTGTGTGTTGTTGGTATGTGTGTGTAGGTTGGTATGTGTGTGTTGGTTTGTATGTGTGTGTAGGTTGGTATGTGTGTGTTGGTTGGTATGTGTGTGTTGGTTGGTATGTGTGCATAGGTTGGTATGTGTGTGTAGGTTGGTATGTGTGTGTAGTTGGTATGTGTGGTAGATTGGTATGTGTGTGTAGGTTGGTATGTGTGTGTAGGTTGGTATGTGTGTGTAGGTTGGTATGTGTGTGTAGGTTTGTATGTGTGTGTAGGTTGGTATGTGTGTGTTGGTTGGTATGTGTGCATAGGTTGGTATGTGTGTAGGTTGGTGTGTGTGTAGGTTGGTATGTGTGTGTAGGTTGGTATGTGTGTGTTGGTTTGTATGTGTGGGTAGGTTGGTATGTGTGTGTAGCTTGGTATGTGTGTGTCTTGGTATGTGTGGGTAGGTTGGTATGTGTGTGTAGGTTTGTATGTGTGCATAGGTTGGTATGTGTGTGTAGGTTGGTATGTGTGTGTAGGTTGGTATGTGTGTGTAGGTTTGTATGTGAGCGTAGCTTGGTATGTGTGCGTAGGTTGGTATGTGTGGGTAGCTTGGTATGTGTGGGTAGCTTGGTATGTGTGCGTAGCTTGATATGTGTGTGTAGGTTGGTATGTGTGGGTAGCTTGGTATGTGAGTGTAGCTTGGTATGTGTGTGTTGGTTGGTATGTGTGCGTAGCTTCGTATGTGTGTGTTGGTTGGTATGTGAGCATAGGTTGGTATGTGAGCGTTTGTTGGTATGTGTGGGTAGCTTGGTATGTGTGTGTTGGTTGGTATGTGTGGGTAGCTTGGTATGTGTGCGTAGGTTGGTATGTGTGCGTAGGTTGGTATGTGTGCGTAGCTAGGTATGTGTGTGTAGGTTTGTATGTGTGCGTAGGTTGGTATGTGTGCGCAGGTTGGTATGTGTGTGTAGGTTTGTATGTGTGCGTAGGTTGGTATGTGTGAGTAGGTTGGTATGTGTGCGTAGGTTGGTATGTGTACGTAGCTTGGTATGTGTGCGTTGGTTGGTATGTGTGCGTAGCTTGGTATGTGTGCGTAGGTTGGTATGTGTACGTAGCTTGGTATGTGTGCGTAGCTTGGTATGTGTGCGTAGGTTGGTATGTGTGCGTAGCTTTATAGGCATGCATAGCAATGTAGATGTGTGTAGATTGCTCAGTTTTATGTAACATTTTGTTATTTATTGCAGGTTTGAGTATTTGTGTTATATATTGCAGGTTTGAGTATTTGTGTTATATATTGCAGGTTTGAGTATTTGTGTTATATAATGCATGTTTTGAGTATTTGTGTTATATATTGCAGGTTTGAGTATTTGTGTTATATATTGCAGGTTTGAGTATTTGTGTTATATAATGCAGGTTTGAGTATTTGTGTTATATAATGCATATTTGAGTATTTGTGTTATATATTGCAGGTTTGAGTATTTGTGTTATATAATGCAGGTTTGAGTATTTGTGTTATATAATGCAGGTTTGAGTATTTGTGTTATATAATGCAGGTTTGAGTATTTGTGTTATATATTGCAGGTTTGAGTATTTGTGTTATATAATGCAGGTTTGAGTATTTGTGTTATATAATGCAGGTTTGAGTATTTGTGTTATATATTGCAGGTTTGAGTATTTGTGTTATATATTGCAGGTTTGAGTATTTGTGTTATATAATGCAGGTTTGAGTATTTGTGTTATATAATGCAGGTTTGAGTATTTGTGTTATATATTGCAGATTTGAGTATTTGTGTTATATATTGCATATTTGAGTATTTGTGTTATATATTGCATATTTGAGTATTTGTGTTATATATTGCAGGTTTGAGTATTTGTGTTATATAATGCAGGTTTGAGTATTTGTGTTATATATTGCAGGTTTGAGTATTTGTGTTATATATTGCAGGTTTGAGTATTTGTGTTATATATTGCAGGTTTGAGTATTTGTGTTATATAATGCAGGTTTGAGTATTTGTGTTATATATTGCATATTTGAGTATTTGTGTTATATATTGCAGGTTTGAGTATTTGTGTTATATATTGCAGGTTTGAGTATTTGTGTTATATAATGCATATTTGAGTATTTGTGTTATATATTGCAGGTTTGAGTATTTGTGTTATATATTGCAGGTTTGAGTATTTGTGTTATATATTGCAGGTTTAATTGAGTATTTGTATGATCGTGTCACACAACACAGACAGGATATTTCTCTACATGCCCTCAGATTTATGGCACATTTTGTCCTGTTTCTTAGAACAACGGAACAGAACACAAAGGTATCAGTTTTACTGACTACATAAATACAGTTCCTCTGTCCAACAACATAAACAGTGGTCCTGTGGTTAATATGTTGGACTGACTGGTCAGTAGTCCTGTGGTTAACATGTTGGACTGATGGGTCAGTAGTCCTGTGGTTAACATGTTGGACTGACGGGTCAGTAGTCCTGTGGTTAATATGTTGGACTGATGGGTCAGTAGTCCTGTGGTTAATATGTTGGACTGATGGGTCAGTAGTCCTGTGGTTAATATGTTGGACTGACGGGTCAGTAGTCCTGTGGTTAATATGTTGGACTGACGGGTCAGTAGTCCTGTGGTTAACATGTTGGACTGATGGGTCTGTGGTCCTGTGGTTAATATGTTGGACTGATGGGTCAGTGATCCGGTTGTTAATATGTTGGACTGACGGGTCAGTAGTCCGGTGGTTAACATGTTGGACTGACGGGTCAGTAGTCCGGTTGTTAATATGTTGGACTGACGGGTCACTGATCCGGTTGTTAATATGTTGGACTGACGGGTCAGGAGTCCGGTTGTTAATATGTTGGACTGACTGGTCAGTAGTCCGGTGGTTAACATGTTGGCCTGACGGGTCAGTGATCTGTTGGTTAGCATACTGGACTTATAATCCAGTACCAGCAGGTACGATCTCCCTTCTGACACTAGTAATATTAACATTATGTCAGATGGAACTATATACCCATGTCTTATGTATTAGTGCTATTCACCCCACATTTCAAAGACCCAGGGATACTTTTGTATCTTGTGCACTATCCTCCAAAACATAATAAATATAATAGGGATGGCAACGAATGTTCGATAAAAATGAATATTCAAATAAGATAGGATTTTATTTTATCAAATGATCACCAAAATTTGTATTTCGGTGATCACTAGTGCATCGGTGATCACGAGTACATCGGTAATCACGAGTACATCGGTGATCAGAGTTGTGTTCGTGGAAATACATATTTCAGTGATCACTCAAATAAAATTATGAAATAAAATCCTATCTTACACTAATAAACACAAATATCCTCGTGATGTCGTCAGTGATGTGTTGTCATGCGTGATGTGTTGTCATGCGTGATGTGTTGTCATGCGTGATGTGTTGTCATGCATGATGTGTTGTCATGAGTGATGTTTTTTCATGCGTGATGTGTTGTCATGAGTGATGTGTTGTCATGCGTGATGTGTTGTCATGAGTGATGTGTTGTCATGAGTGATGTGTTGTCATGAGTGATTTGTTGTCATGCGTGATGTGTTGTCATGAGTGATGTGTTGTCATGAGTGATGTGTTGTCATGAGTGATGTGTTGTCATGCGTGATGTGTTGTCATGAGTGATGTGTTGTCATGAGTGATGTGTTGTCATGTGTGATGTGTTATCATGACTGATGTGTTGTCATGCGTGATGTGTTGTCATGCATGATGTGTTGTCATGAGTGATGTGTTGTCATGAGTGATGTGTTGTTATGAGTGATGTGTTGTCATGAGTGATTTGTTGTCATGCGTGATGTGGTGTGATGTGTTGTCATGAGTGATGTGTTGTCATGAGTGATGTGTTGTCATGAGTGATATGTTATCATGAATGATGTGTTGTCGTGAGTGATCATGAGTGATGTGTTGTCATGCGTGATGTGTTGTCATGTGTGATGTGTTGTCATGCGTGATGTGTTGTCATGCGTGATGTGTTGTCATGAGTGATGTGTTGTCATGAAAAATGTGTTGTCATGAGTGATTTGTTGTCATGCGTGATGTGTTGTCATGTGTGATGTGTTATCATGCGTGATGTGTTGTCATGCGTGATGTGTTGTCATTAGTGATTTGTTGTCATGCGTGATGTGTTGTCATGCGTGATGTGTTGTCATGCGTGATGTGTTGTAATGCGTGATGTGTTGTCATGCGTGATGTGTTGTCATGAGTAGGTGTATACTACTGTAACCTATCATCACTGATGGTCATGGGTTCGAACCGGGGCCCCCGCTCAGGCCATGTCTCATTTATATGAAAAAGTTGGCAGTTTCTTACGGAGGTTGGTACACCCAAGTACTGGTTAACCGCTGGAGCCTGCCCAGGAAAGGTGTTGTTAAGTAAACTGCCCGCCGGCGATATAGCCCGAAATGGTGCTGATGCAGGCGTAAAACCCGAAATATAACATAATTGTCATGAGTGATGTGTTGTCATGCGTGATGTTTTGTCATGTGTGATGTGTTGTCATGCGTGATGTGTTGTCATGAGTGATGTGTTGTCATGCATGATGTGTTGTCATGAATGATGTGTTGTCATGCATGATGTGTTGTCATGCATGATGTGTTGTCATGAGTGATGTGTTGTCATGAGTGATCATGAGTGATGTGTTGTCATGCATGATGTGTCGTCATGAGTGATGTGTTGTCATGAGTGATGTGTTGTCATGAGTGATGCGTTGTCATGAGTGATGTGTTGTCATGAATAATGTGTTGTCATGCGTGATGTGTTGTCATGACTGATGTGTTGTCATGAGTGATGTGTTGTCATGAGTGATCATGAGTGATGTGTTGTCATGAGTGATGTGTTGTCATGGGATGGCTCATATTTCCATGGTTACGTTCTCTACCTGCAGGAGGAGTTATGTCATTCCATTCTGGAAAGCTACATAGAAGAATTAATCCGAGAGAAGCATTACGGTCTTGTTGCTTACTATGTCTCAAGGTTACCTGCAAATGCCCAGGTTCATTGGTACGCCCAGTTCTTAGAAGGTAGGTTGTTTGTTTGCTGTTTTAATCTGAATGCCCATGTTCATTGGTACGCCCAGTTCTTAGAAGGTAGGTTGTTTGTTTGCTGTTTTAATCTGAATGCCCATGTTCATTGGTACGCCCAGTTCCTAGAAGGTAGCTTGTTTGTTTGCTGTTTTAATCTGAATGCCCAGGTTCATTGGTACGTCCAATTCTTAGAAGGTAGGTTGTTTGTTTGCTGTTTTAATCTGAATGCCCAGGTTCATTGGTACGCCCAGTTCTTAGAAGGTAGGTTGTTTGTTTGCTGTTTTAATCTGAATGCCCATGTTCATTGGTACGCCCAGTTCCTAGAAGGTAGCTTGTTTGTTTGCTGTTTTAATCTGAATGCCCAGGTTCATTGGTACGTCCAATTCTTAGAAGGTAGGTTGTTTGTTTGCTGTTTTAATCTGAATGCCCAGGTTCATTGGTACGCCCAGTTCTTAGAAGGTAGGTTGTTTGTTTGCTGTTTTAATCTGAATGCCCATGTTCATTGGTACGCCCAGTTCCTAGAAGGTAGCTTGTTTGTTTGCTGTTTTAATCTGAATGCCCAGGTTCATTGGTACGTCCAATTCTTAGAAGGTAGGTTGTTTGTTTGCTGTTTTAATCTGAATGCCCAGGTTCATTGGTACGCCCAGTTCTTAGAAGGTAGGTTGTTTGCTGTTTTAATCTGAATGCCCATGTTCATTGGTATGCCCAGTTCTTAGAAGGTAGGTTGTTTGTTTGCTGTTTTAATCTGAATGCCCAGGTTCATTGGTACGCCCAGTTCTTAGAAGGTAGAATATATTTTCATGCCCCCGGATGCATATAGTCAATATTTTCTGTCCAGGCTGTAACTTCTTTGGCTACGGAGGGATTTCAATACTAATGTACCACATATTGTTTGCCATATAGATGTGATATATTGAGCACATGACCTATGTCCGTAGCTTCACAGTCAAGGTGACACTTCAGGGACATTCCTCACCTACTGAGTCCGTCTCCGTGGTCACGGTCGCTGACTTGTATACCACTGTAACCTATCATCACTGATGGTCACGGGTTCGAGCCCCGCTCAGGCCGTGTCTCATTTATATGAAAAAGTTGGCAGTTTCTTACGGAGATTGGTGCACCCAAGTACTGGTTAACTGCTGGAGCCTGCCCAGGAAAGGTGTTGTTAAGTAAACTGCCCGCCGGCAATATAGCCCGAAATGGTACTGATGCAGACGTAAAACCCGAAATATAACGTAACATAATTCATGTGAGTACAGATTCATTTGTCAGCTGTCATGGAGTGGAATTCTCAGTGTACATGTTTTATATACAATGTATGCAGGTATCACAAACAAAGATGAGAGACAACATTACCTGGATCTGGCCGAGGATGCTGGTCTCGACTTGGCGGCTGTCACAAAGAGGGTTGTGGAAAACATCCGTGTTAAATCGGACGTAGACTTCTCCCGTCTGCACGAGGCACAGGAATCTGTAGACACAGCAATTTCAGAGGTAGTTAGCAATTGTACACATGGCTTAGGTTGTGATTGAGCTTGAGATGGTTTATTATGAACCAAGTTCAAGCCAAGGTGGATTCCGTGCATATTCTGGTGTGACTTCACTACTCATGGGCTTTTAGCTTTCAATTCTACGTGATTAGTTTATTTAGTACACTTATTTGTAATAATGACAAGTAAATATATTTAAGCAAACTGTTGCCTGGGTGCAGGTCAAGTAATCAGGACATGAGCTAGACCTTCATAAAACGGAGTTTATGGTATACCATGAGGGAGAAGTTTGTTTATGGTATACCACGAGGGAGAAGTTTGTTTATGGTATACCATGAGGGAGAAGTTTGTTTATGGTATACCATGAGGGAGAAGTTTGTTTATGGTATACCATGAGGGAGAAGTTTGTTTATGGTATACCACAAGGGAGAAGTTTGTTTATGGTATACCACAAGGGAGAAGTTTGTTTATGGTATACCACAAGGGAGAGGTTTGTTTATGGTATACCACAAGGGAGAAGTTTGTTTATGGTATACCACGAGGGAGAAGTTTGTTTGAAGTTTGTTTATGGTATACCACGAGGGAGAAGTTTGTTTATGGTATACCATGAGGGAGAAGTTTGTTTATGGTATACCACGAGGGAGAAGTTTGTTTATGGTATACCACGAGGGAGAAGTTTGTTTATGGTATACCACAAGGGAGAAGTTTGTTTATGGTATACCACAAGGGAGAAGTTTGTTTATGGTATACCATGAGGGAGAAGTTTGTTTATGGTATACCATGAGGGAGAAGTTTGTTTATGGTATTCCATATGGGAGAAGTTTGTTTATGGTATACCACGAGGGAGAAGTTTGTTTATGGTATACCACAAGGGAGAAGTTTGTTTATGGTATACCATATGGAAGAAGTTTGTTTATGGTATACCACAAGGGAGAAGTTTGTTTATGGTATACCATGAGGGAGAAGTTTGTTTATGGTATACCACAAGGGAGAAGTTTGTTTATGGTATACCATGAGGGAGAAGTTTGTTTATGGTATTCCATATGGGAGAAGTTTGTTTATGGTATACCACGAGGGAGAAGTTTGTTTATGGTATACCACAAGGGAGAAGTTTGTTTATGGTATACCACGAGGGAGAAGTTTGTTTATGGTATACCATGAGGGAGAAGTTTGTTTATGGTATACCATGAGGGAGAAGTTTGTTTATGGTATTCCATATGGGAGAAGTTTGTTTATGGTATACCACGAGGGAGAAGTTTGTTTATGGTATACCACAAGGGAGAAGTTTGTTTATGGTATACCACGAGGGAGACGTTTGTTTATGGTATACCATGAGGGAGAAGTTTGTTTATGGTATACCATGAGGGAGAAGTTTGTTTATGGTATTCCATATGGGAGAAGTTTGTTTATGGTATACCACGAGGGAGAAGTTTGTTTATGGTATACCACAAGGGAGAAGTTTGTTTATGGTATACCACGAGGGAGACGTTTGTTTATGGTATACCATGAGGGAGAAGTTTGTTTATGGTATACCATGAGGGAGAAGTTTGTTTATGGTATTCCATATGGGAGAAGTTTGTTTATGGTATACCACATGTGAGCAGTTTATTGACTCGGCCAACGATCCTCGATTTGATTGACATGAAATAAAGTTGTGAGGCAGATCAGCTGTAACTATTTCTCCCAAATTGCCCTGGTCATAGCCAAATGTAACACCATGATTTCTGTGTACTGTTGCAGGAGGACAAGTATGTGATTGAAGCTATCGATTGGTTGGTGTTTGATATCGCCCAGCGTGCCGAGGCCCTGAAACAGGCCAATGCTGTCATGAGAACATTTATAGGTATCCACACGTAATTTTACACTCCATGTGTGTGTGTGTTTTATGTTTATTTATCGTCGCTACCGGTTGCCCATATGAGCGACACCTCCTGAAGAGATTAGTCATTTTAGATTGTTTGGAAGATAGTGCAATGATACAGACAGAGACCCTTTCCAGAATCTCCTCTTGTTCTTTTACATGCACAGTGTACAGCACCGACACAAGACCTCGGTTTAACGTCCCATCTGAAAGACTGTTAATTTTATTAGGGTCAGGCGGGGGGATCGAACCTGCGATCCCTGGACTACTAGTCCAGCGTGTTACCACTGGACTACAGATCCGTCTGTAAATTTTACCCTCGTACTGTGAAACCTCGTAAGTTTTGATTGGTAAATTGATCATTTGATTGACCACTGTGCTAATGACCAATTGTACAGATATATAGACCAAACTGTTGTACATTCTCTATTGACAGAAAGTAAATGTTTAATTGTAAGATAATGCTCACTGTGCACATACGCTGTTTTAATTTAATATATAAATAGGCAACGAGTGACATGGGTGAGTTACTTCCCCCTGAATACTCTTTTTTTTTAAGGAGGATAGATCCTCTTCATTGGTTTCCTCTGTTTTTATCGTTGATTCATCTGCACAACATTGTTATCAATTTGCATCCACTTTCTCACCTTATATTTATTAAATCTTGTCTTGTATACCACTGTAAACGCTCACCACTGGTGGTCACTAGTTTGTGCCACGCTCAAGCCAAAGTTTGTAGTTTCTTACGGAGGTTGGTGCAGCAAATACTGGTTAACTGCTGGAGCTTTCCCAGGAAAGGTGGTGTTAGGTACACTGCCTGCCGGTGATATAGTCCAAAATGGTGCTGATGAAGGCGTAATACCAGAACACACATACTTAACATGATACCGCAACATTTGGTTAGGGAACAACAGTAAATACAAAGGATTCCAACTAGAAAAAGCACTATACATTGTGAGATCTAACGTTATGCCGTTGTACGATGTTCATGTCACACAATGTCTTACAGCACTGAAGAAGGTAGATGCTGCAAGAGCTGTGTTTGACAAACTGCCTCCCGACTCCGTAGATATCGTACATAAGACCTGGCTCCAACAGGTAAGTGTCGTGTTTAGCAAGCTGCCTCCCGACTCCGTAGATATCGTACATAAGACCTGGCTCCAACAGGTAAGTGTCGTGTTTGACAAGCTGCCTCCCGACTCCGTAGATATCGTACACAAGACCTGGCTCCAACAGGTAAGTGTCGTGTTTGACAAGCTGCCTCCCGACTCCGTAGATATCGTACACAAGACCTGGCTCCAACAGGTAAGTGTCGTGTTTAACAAGCTGCCTCCCGACTCCGAAGATATCGTACATAAGACCTGGCTCCAACAGGTAAGTGTCGTGTTTAACAAGCTGCCTCCTGACTCCATAGATATCGTACACAAGACCTGGCTCCAACAGGTAAGTGTCGTGTTTGACAAGCTGCCTCCCGACTCCGTAGATATCGTACATAAGACCTGGCTCCAACAGGTAAGTGTCGTGTTTAACAAGCTGCCTCCCGACTCCGTAGTTATCGTACATAAGACCTGGCTCCAACAGGTAAGTGTCGTGTTTAACAAGCTGCCTCCTGACTCCGTAGTTATCGTACATAAGACCTGGCTCCAACAGGTAAGTGTCGTGTTTAGCAAGCTGCCTCTAGCCGATGTGGTTGCCATACATGAAGATACAAGGATTTACCAAACAATTGTCCTGGGATGGGATATATTGGAGTAACCCCGTCATTTAATCAGTCTGTTCGTTAATCTTGTCTATTGACAAATGTTCAGCATATTGAGAGGATAGTCAGAACATAAATTTCAGCCTTCTACTTCCAAAGGTCATAAAATTATGCCCAATTCATGCCCGCACCCCAGCTACTTGCGTTCAAACTGAAAAGGTTCATATGCCCAATTTCATGTGCTCCATATCTCTGATCCCTTCGAGAGATTTTGAAATGTTTGCTCTATCGAGACAATCTGCTAAGTGCAACCTTCAGCCTTGTTGGACACATAGATCAAGGATTCATAGGTCAAGGACACATAGGTCAAGGATTCATAGGTCAAGGACACATAGGTCAAGGATTCATAGATCACAGACACATAGGTCAATGATTCATAGGTCAAGGACACAGAGGTCAATGATTCATAGGTCAAGGACACATAGATCAAGGATTCATAGATCAATGACACATAGGTCAAGGACACATAGGTCAAGGATTCATAGGTCAAGGACACATAGGTCAAGGATTCATAGATCACAGACACATAGGTCAAGGATTCATAGGTCAATGATTCATAGGTCAAGGACACATAGGTCAATGATTCATAGGTCAATGACACATAGGTCAAGGACACATAGGTCAAGAACACATAGGTCAAGGACACATAGGTCAAGGATTCATAGGTCAAGGACACATAGGTCAAGGACACATAGGTCAAGGATTCATAGGTCAAGGACACATAGGTCAATGATTCATAGGTCAAGGATACATAGGTCAAGGATTCATAGGTCAAGGACACAGGTCAAGGATTCATAGGTCAAGGATTCATAGATCAAGGACACACAGGTCAAGGACACACAGGTCAAGGATTCATAGATCAAGGATACATAGGTCAAGGATACATAGGTCAAGGATTCATAGGTCAAGGATACATAGGTCAAGGATTCATAGGTCAAGGACACATAGGTCAAGTGTTGTATGTGTATGCAGAATTGTTCATGTCTGCTCCAATTGTCAAGTAACTTTATTCACGGTTGCGATCACACTTGCAGGTCAAATATACCATTGTTTATATCGTCTTCATATAATCTTGTTCTCATCTGGAATACTTTGACACAAATGTTCACCATAATGTTCTGCACTTAAGATAAGTTTGCTAACAGTCATTACAATATTTCTTTGATATGTTGTCTTATGGGAAAATCTTTAATAGTTCATTAAATTGGTTGTATAACAATGTTTTAGTATTCACCATGGAACACCCATTTCTTTAAGGCTGTCCGATTAGCGCAGTGGTTAGTGCGCTCGCTTCTCACCAATGCAATCCGGTTTCGATCCTCGGATCGGGAAGTATGTGAGATGGTACGGTGGTCGCCAGATCGGACAGGTGGGTTTTTTCTCCGGTTTCCTCCCACACGAATGACCACATTTACGCTCTCATCCGAGCCAATGAGAGTGATTAATATAAGTTGTTAGAACTTGCTTCGCAATCATTGTAAAATAAATGAAGTTTAAAAGCTAAATTCCTGTTCAAAATAATTTATCACCGATTCTAAAATGGTGCTCGTCCCGTAAGTACATGTGTAAGAAACGTGTATTACCCGAGTGTTTCAGTGAGCATACACAACCTCCGACTTCTCTAATGTAAAAAAATAAAATCTTATCTTTCAGACGGGTAGCACAGTTTTACCAGTAGAAGACCAGAATGCAGTGAGACAATATCTGTGTATCAAAGCATATTTGGTAACATGTTTAATCCAGCTCTTTATTCGTTAATCCATCTTGTTATATATTCTGTAACCTATCATCACTGATGGTCACGGGTTCGAGCCCCGCTCAGGCCGTGTCTCATTTATATGAAAAAGTTGGCAGTTTCTTATGGAGGTTGGTGCACCCAAGTACTGGTTAACCGCTGGAGCCTGCCCAGGAAAGATGTTGTTAGGTAAACTGCCCGCCGGCGATATAGCCCAAAATGGTGCTGATGCAGGCGTAAAACCCGAATCATAACATAATATATATATTCTGTAATTGTTACTTTTATATCAGATATAGCTCCTTTTGACCTGACTAAACCCAACGTTATTTTACAACTTCATGATAACCTGTTACAACTTCATGATAACTAATGTTTAAATCAAAATTAAATGAAATCAGAACCATGTTTTCAGATTATACACCAATATACACAGATGGATCTAAAGCCGGCAACAAAGTTGGCTGTGCTACTGTCAGTAAATTACATAATTCTAAATTACGACTTCCTGATCATGCGTCTATATTTTCAGCAGAAGTAGAGACTATTGATTTTGACTTTGAATTTTGCTGCTGCATCACGTGATAGAAAATTTATGATCCTTTCAGATTCTTTATCTGTACTACAATCAGTAGACAACATGAAAGTTAAAAAAATACCCTTATTCACAACTTACTTATTAAGCACACATATATTACATCAACTAAACATGTTATATATTGCTGGATACCAAGTCATATTGGTATTCGTGGCAATGAAATGGCTGATCAAAGTGCAAAAGGTGCACTTAAAGTACACTATATAAATTCTAAAATACATGTACCATACACTGATGCTAGACAATCGATTCTTTCTTACATTACTTCAAAGTGGCAAACCGATGAAAAAATTCACTGTTTAGATTTAGCACTCATTCGTCGAAAATATTATACAGTTGTGACAATGAAGGAGCTATTTGACACTGTTGATTTTAAATACATTATTGCATTTTTAAAAGAATTGCATCTTTTCCATAAATTGTAAGTTTTACAACTGACGGTTTTTTTTTATCATTGTTACAGCTTGATAAATTTTGTTACAAATGACCTTTGGTCATTACAATTTTAATACATACAGTATGTTATCTACATAATATTTTTAATTGTAGATATCTTGTATACAATATACCTAACCCGGCGCGATATAGCCTGAACTGTGCTGATGCGCCGTTAAACCAAATACTGTAATTGTGGCTGGTGTCAAGGTCTGCTTCCATATTTCATTTTAATTCGATGTAATTGCAACTTCTTGCAATATGGCGATTCTGATTGGCTGATTCAGCTCATGTGATCGCCATTCATTCTCAATAATTTTTGCTTAATAGTTTTTACACCAAATTTCATCAAGGTATGAATGTCAGTTTTTACACCAAATTTCATCAAGGTATGAATGTCAGTTTTTACACCAAATTTCGTCAAGGTATGAATGTCAGTTTTTACACCAAATTTCGTCAAGGTATGAATGTCAGTTTTTACACCAAATTTCATCAAGGTATGAATGTCAGTTTTTACACCAAATTTCATCAAGGTATGAATGTCAGTTTTTATACCAAATTTCATCTCAAGATATGAATCTTCAGCATTCTGTCACAGTTCAAGAGTTTCATACTCATGGTCATATGGATATACACATGATGCAATAAAGGTGGACCTCCGTGGCCGGATTGTTGCAGTTGTTTACTACATATCCCTAACCCCTCACTGCTGTAGGTTTGAATCCCACTGACATTGTCAAATTCTTTCATGTGGGGAAGCTATCCAGCTGGCTTGCGGAAGATCGGTCGGGCGATCCAGGTGCTGTCTGTGACTGCAATACAGCATGGAGGGGCAGCCAGGGTGTTCCTCCATCAGTAGTAGTTGGAGAGACAGCGTCTGTATGACCGAAGCTGATGTTGTGACTTTAAACCCCATAAACAAACTGAACAAACAATAACGCTTCCATTTGTTGGTACCCTGCAGTATTGTCCTTTCTGTACTGTATAGGATGCAATGGAGAGCTTCAATGACTGGATCCAGCATTATCATCATGGACAGCCAACGTGCCCAGCCCCTTCCCAGGGTGGCTCGTTCACAGACAAGGTGGCGTATGAACACAAAATGAAGCAGTATGAGCAGGAGAGGGAACGCTGGCACCATAACCTCATCATGCAAACACAGGTACGTTCTATATAAACACAGGTATGTTCAATATAAACACAGGTATGTTCAATATAAACACAGGTACGTTCTATATAAACACAGGTATGTTCTATATAAACACAGGTACGTTCTATATAAACACAGGTACGTTCAATATAAACACAGGTACATTCAATATAAACACAGGTACGTTCAATATAAACACAGGTATGTTCAATATAAACACAGGTATGTTCTATATAAACACAGGTATGTTCTATATAGACACAGGTACGTTCAATATAAACACAGGTACGTTCAATATAAACACAGGTACGTTCAATATAAACACAGGTACTTTCAATATAAACACAGGTACGTTCAATATAAACACGGGTATGTTCAATTCAAACACAGGTACGTTCAATATACATATGTAGCCTCAATGGCACACCCTGTCAATATAGTGAGCCAACATGCATTTATATCCCCCACAGAAGTGCATGGATGATGTTTTTGCATTGTCTGAGTGAACCAGACTGCCTACATACCATCTCACATAATACACGCTGGACTGGTAATCCAGGGATCGCAGGTTCGATCCCCCGTCTGACCATAATAAAATTAACAGTCTTTCAGATGTGACTTTAAACCAAGGTCTCGTGTCGGTGCTTTACACCGTGCACGTAAAAGAACCAGAGGAGACTCTGGAA
Source organism: Archivesica marissinica (assembly GCA_014843695.1). Classification (NCBI taxonomy): domain Eukaryota; kingdom Metazoa; phylum Mollusca; class Bivalvia; order Venerida; family Vesicomyidae; genus Archivesica; species Archivesica marissinica. The sequence goes on from CM026393.1 coordinate 30,687,396, forward strand.
TGTGTCTCAGTCTGTATCATTGCACTATCCTCCAATAATCTAAAACGAATAATCTCTTCAGGAGGCGGCGCTCATATGGGCAACCGGTAGCGACGATAATTAAACGTAAAACACACACTCACATAATATAAAAAACTGTTACACATACTCCCCCACCCAATTAAAATGTTTCTATGAATTTTCCTCAGGATAGAGATACATTGTGAATTATTTCTCGCAGTTTATACAGTAACGTTTTCATTGAGTGGAATTGTGTAAATCAGGTGAGAGAAATACATCAAGCCAATCCGGGAATCGAACCAGGGACCTCTCACTTGCAGTGAGAATGTTCCACCAACTGAGTGAACTGGGTGGCCTACAATACAGCTCACACAAAATGGGTTATATATACACCGTTAATAACACTAATAACATTATATGCTCTATATAACTTGTCGATTGTTCATAAATATAATACGGATGATTTCTTTGCACATTCTACATATTTTAAGCAGTTCTTTCTGCTAGAACTTGGTCCGTCTCCATGGTCGAGCGGTTACGGTCGCTGACTTGTATACCACTGTAACCTATCATCACTGATGGTCACGGGTTCGAGCCCTGCTCAGACCGTGTCTCATTTATATGAAAAAGTTGGCAGTTTCTTACGGAGGTAGGTGCACCCAAGTACTGGTTAACCGCTGGATCCTGCCCAGGAAAGGTGTTGTTAGGTAAACTGCCCGCCGGCGATATAGCCCAAAATGGTGCTGATGCAGGCGTAAAACCCGAAATATAACATAACATAATACGGTTGATTTCTTTGCATATTTTACATATTTTAAGCAGTTCTTTCTGCTAGAACGAACAGTAATTAAACAATGCCTCTTTCCTTGTAAAAGACCTGGCAGATAGCTATCAATCTAGAAGCAAAGTGTTTGTTTCGAACTACGCTGTATGTATTGTATGGCTGGTGTATTGGATGCATATATTTAACTATTTCAGACAACCAAGGATCACATTTACAATGTCTTACTGTTTGCTGATGGTGGCTGGATGGCAGACGCAACTATAGTAAGATCTATCAATATATTTTGTCATTTCACGGAGGAAGACCCCGGTAGCTCCTCCGAGTAGTAGTAATACAGACACGGACGGATAACCAGGTCGAACTTCGCCATCCAGTTGGAAGAATATGACACTCCCATGGGGTTTTGAACCTGCAGCGATGACCGTAACCACTCGGCCACTATGCAAATTAATGGAGACTGTTGAGTTGTTTATACAAATTTATTTTAGCTTGATTGCAAAACAAGTTATTTCAACTGATATAAATCACTCTCGAGACCTCATTCCTGATGGAATCCATCGCCACGAGGGAGAGAGAAGAGGCAACGTGGAATTTAAATGCCTTGCCTAAGGGCACAATCGTATCGGCTCCAGTGGGACTCGAACTCCGGACCTTTCGCACCTGAAGCGAACGCGCATCCACTGCGCTATCACGACTTCCACGACTGTTGAGTTGAATTGTAGCTGTGACTATAATATTGACCTACATGAATGTAACCGCCATACGTTTGGCTGTCCGATTCGTGCAGTGGTTTGCATGCTCACTTACCACCAATGCAACCCTGATACTGACCGGGAAATATGTGATATGGTGGGTGGTTGCCAAATCGGACGGGTGGATTTTCACCATGCATTCTGGTTTAATCACGCACGAATGACAACATCCGTTATGTCAAAGTCGGTTATGTCGAATTCTCAGGTTATCTCGAAGTCAGATCAAGGTCCCGTTTCAGACACTATCATTTTACATATAACTGGATCTGTTTATTTCGAATTTTGTTGTATTTCTTATGTCGAAGTATATTGTTTGGTCCGACAGAATTCGACATAACGGATGAAGACTATATGTCAAAATACGTAAATTATGTCTATCTGCACTAACAAGAATGATTAATATATGTTATTAAAGCTTGTTTCGCAATCGTTATGAAAAATAAATAAAGTTTATACTTTACCGACATATAGTAAGTTTATTATTATCTATGCCAGGAGGAGACCGATGACAATATAATGGACCGGGGTGAGGGGGATGCGTTACGTGGTGAGCAGATGGAGAGATTGCGTAGCCTCGTGTTGCCCGGGCTCGTCTTCCTCCTGCACAACGTCCTGCACACCAGTGAGCAGTATCAGGAGTGTGTTAGACTGGCCGATATGTTAACCTCGGAGCAGCACAAGTTATACCAGGTACATAATGTCCTTTATCACATAACTTGCTTGTATTCAGTGCAATACAGGTTCGATGGGACGTTAAACCGAGGTCTCGTGCCGGTGCTTTACACAAGAACCAGAGGAGACTCTGGAATGGGTCTCTGTCTGTATCATTGCACTATCCTCCAAAATCTAAAATGACTAATCTCTTCAGGAGGCGTCGCTCATATGGGCAACCGGTAGCGACGACAAATAAACGTAAAACACACACATCTCATAATTTCATTTATATGTCTACGCGCGTTTAATAACACCTGGAAGGATTCTGATTGGTCGCAGCACGACATTGACAGATATTGACAGCTTGCCATACACATTCGACATGTACATGTTGTTTGTGTTCATGCATTATTTGCTGAAAATCATCTGCTTAGATCAATAAAATGCTAAATCTGCGCTACAAGAACACAGTGATTAAAAATATTGTGTCGATTATTTGCGTGAAGTTGTTTGATTATCAGGGACTATTTACTACGGCGTATGGATACAGGTTAATGTAATAAGACTCATAATAAAACTTGTTTCATAAAATATGGTATGAAATCATCACTCGTGTAGGATCGTGTATTTATTGCAGATCACTTATTGTGGGGTACTGGGTAGTGACGTGTTATTAAGGTGTGTGACAGATCTAATGTCTAGTCACATGTTTGGGGACACAGATGAGTACACATTGTATTGGAGAGAAAGATGTATAATTTGGTGACTTGGTATTGCAGTCCTATGTATCTCGTTTGGGGTTGAGGGTTGGAGGGTACAAGTAAATTGTCTTGTCACATGTTAGCTGGCCACAATTGATTTATGGGTGATAATGACCACCAGTGATTTTGTGGTGTTGCACATTAGGTAGATGACCACCAGTGATTTTGGGGTGTTGCACATTAGGTAGATGACCACCAGTGATTTTGGGGTGTTGCACATTAGGTAGATGACCACCAGTGAATTTGTGATGTTGCACATTAGGTAGATGACCACCAGTGATTTTGGGGTGTTGCACATTAGGTAGATGACCACCAGTGATTTTGGGGTGTTGCACATTAGGTAGATGACCACCAGTGATATTGGGTGTTGCACATTAGGTAGATGACCACCAGTGATTTTCGGGTGTTGTACATTAGGTAGATGACCACCAGTGATTTTGGGTGTTGCACATTAGGTAGATGACCACCAGTGATTTTGGGGTGTTGCACATTTACCACTATTGATTTTGGGGTGTTGCACATTAGGTAGATGACCACCATTGATTTTGAGGTGTTGTACATTAGGTAGATGACCACCATTGGTTTTTGGTGTTTGCACATTAGGTAGATGACCACCATTGATTTTGGTGTGTTGCACATTAGGTAGATGACCACCAGTGATTTTCGGGTGGTGTACATTAGGTAGATGACCACCAGTGATTTTCGGGTGTTGTACATTAGGTAGATGACCACCAGTGATTTTGGGGTGTTGCACATTAGGTAGATGACCACCATTGATTTTGGTGTGTTGCACATTAGGTAGATGACCACCATTGATTTTGGTGTGTTGCACATTAGGTAGATGACCACCAGTGATTTTCGGGTGTTGTACATTAGGTAGATGACCACCAGTGATTTTCGGGTGTTGTACATTAGGTAGATGACCACCAGTGATTTTGGGGTGTTGCACATTAGGTAGATGACCACCAGTGATTTTGGGGTGTTGCACATTAGGTAGATGACCACCAGTGATTTTGGGGTGTTGCACATTAGGTAGATGACCACCAGTGATTTTGGAGTGTTGCACATTAGGTAGATGACCACCAGTGATTTTGGGGTGTTGCACATTAGGTAGATGACCACCAGTGATTTTGGGGTGTTGCACATTAGGTAGATGACCACCAGTGATTTTCAGGTGTTGTACATTAGGTAGATGACCACCAGTGATTTTCGGGTGTTGTACATTAGGTAGATGACCACCAGTGATTTTCGGGTGTTGTACATTAGGTAGATGACCACCAGTGATTTTGGGGTGTTGCACATTAGGTAGATGACCACCAGTGATTTTCGGGTGTTGCACATTAGGTAGATAACCACCATTGATTTTCGGGTGTTGCACATTAGGTAGATGATCACCAGTGATGTTGGGGTGTTGCACATTAGGTAGATAACCACCATTGATTTTGGGGTGTTGCACATTAGGTAGATGACCACCAGTGATTTTGGAGTGTTGCACATTAGGTAGATGACCACCAGTGATTTTGGGGTGTTGCACATTAGGTAGATGACCACCATTGAATTAGGAATGTTGTACATTAGGTAGATGACCACCAGTGATTTTGGGGTGTTGCACGTTAGGTAGATGACCACCAGTGATTTTGGGGTGTTGCACATTAGGTAGATGACCACCGTTGAATTAGGAATGTTGTACATTAGGTAGATGACCACCAGTGATTTTGGGGTGTTGCACATTAGGTAGATGACCACCAGTGATTTTGGGGTGTTGCACATTAGGTAGATGACCACCAGTGATTTTGGGGTGTTGCACATTAGGTAGATGACCACCAGTGATTTTGGGGTGTTGCACATTAGGTAGATGACCACCAGTGATTTTGGGGTGTTGCACATTAGGTAGATGACCACCAGTGATTTTGGGGTGTTGCACATTAGGTAGATGACCACCAGTGATTTTGGGGTGTTGCACATTAGGTAGATGACCACCGTTGAATTAGGAATGTTGTACATTAGGTAGAGTTACTTATACTGTATCTATTTTTAGGTGTTCAGGCCGGACGAGGTACAGAGAGTTCTTCACCTTATTCGAGAATCATCCTTAAAGCTGCTGGACCAGGGCAGGGGCCCACTGGGGTTTGAACGCAGCTGAATCGTGCCTGCGGTGTCTTGATCATAACATGGAATAATAGCGACAATTGGAACCGTTAATCATGAAAGCTTGCACGTGATTTGTGACTAGATGAAAGTTGTTACAAAGTGAAAAATTCCATATTGCAAAAATAAACTATGTGATATACAGTCACACCTGTCTTAAGTGGACAGCCAATGGAGTGATGAAAATTTGCTTAAGGAAGGTGGCTGCTTAATAGAGGTTAAATGCTGAACTGGGAGTTTGGTTACTGGCTGCTTTATACAGGTAACTGCTAACACAGGTTTGACTGTAAATAAATACATTTCTCATCCATAAATTATTTCATTCAAATTTATTTTAGCTCAATTGCGAAACAAATTCTTACAACTTGGTTTAATCGCTCTCGAAACCTCATTCCTGGTGTAATCCATTGCCACGAGGGAGAGAGAAGAGGCAATGTGGAATTCAAATGCCTTGTGCCTAAGGACACAATCGTAGCAGCTACAGCTGGGAGCAAACTCTGGGCCTCACACCTGAAGCGAATGCGCTAGCACTATCACGTCTTCCACAATGGAATGTAATATGGCGTTTTATGCACTGTATGTACCGGTAGTAGATAAGAGATTCCAAGGAGAGCCTCATATGTTATAATGTCAATTTGGAAATAAACCATGTTTACATGAAACGTTTTACATTCATGTTTTTTCAAGTCCTTTACTGGAGTAGAAATCGCTGAAGGTCATCTCTTGTCACCACCCTCCTATCCGTATATCCACAATACATTGAACACATTGTAATATTTCTCCTTTTGCTGGACCATTTTCAAGTTTGATCAAATGACGTGGGATTATTTGGAAATGGTTTTTGGAAAATCAGCTGGTTTTTGGAAATTATGCTTTGGTGACCCTCAAATCTGAATATTCATCAAGAAACATTGGTTGCCATGGATGGCTTAGTTTTCTGTATGTTACATCTAGTTCTCTCATATATTTTGTGTAGACAACTCGTGTCGGAAAAGGAATGAATTGTGCTGTTGTATTAAACGTTGTTTTTTTTTTAAGAAATAATATTTGTCGCTCAGTTATTTATTTGCGACTGAAACCTGGTGTGGAGTTCCGACACATAGGAATTAACCATGCAGGCCATAGGTCTATGTGGTTAATTCCGGCTCTCAGAACTACAAATATATATTTAACCATGGGATGTTCCACCAGAAGTTCATCTGAGGTTCCACCAGGGGGGTTTCAGAAGTTCATCTGAGGTTCCACCAGGGGGGTTTCAGCAGTTCATCTGAGGTTCCACCAGGGGAAGTTCATCTGAGGTTCCACCAGGGGAGGTTCGGAAGTTCATGTGAGGTTCCATTAGGGGAGGTTCAGAAGTTCATCTGAGGTTCCACCAGGGGAGGTTCAGAAGTTCATTTTAATAATGAGCATCACTGACTGCACATCAAAAGTTTCCCTTATCGGGTTTTAATCAGCACTACTATTAAAGCAATAACATTTATACTTCGATGCCTATATAAGCACAAGACATTAATCCAAATAGTTCTGCTCGACATATGCTCTGCGGTGGTGAGGATAAATAAACTACATCCGAATATTGACCGCGTTTGTAAGTAAAATTATATTGCCTTGTTTACATGGTATTTGTTTTACAGTTTCATTATAATTTCAAGTAAGTTTATTGATTGTCGTCGTATATTGATGTCTATGTAAAATGTTGCGTTTTACAATCTTTCATTGTACGTAGGGTTATGGACTGCCGTCATATTGGGATCTTTGTGTAAATTTTTCTGGGAATCTGCTACATCGTATACTCCAAACTCGCCTTTCGTTGATTTTCTTCCCGTTCTAGTAAGATAAATAGAAGAAACGGACGTTAACCCATTCAACACCAAGTAACTCACATGGACTGGTCCATGATATTTTTAGACCAATACATTAATAACAAAATTACATTTGGATCAGTTCATTTATCAAAATGGGTAATTATGTCTAAAAATAGTCATATCACTGGCAAAAAGTGCAGATCCTGATGAGACGGCTCGTCACGAGCCGGCTCATCTGGATCTACACTTTTTTGTAAGCCAATTTAGAGGTTAAGTTAATGCCAGTCAGAACTTTAATTTATAAATCTGGAATAAAACATAATGAATGCATTGTATCCCCCCCCCATCCTCCACACCCTATTATCATCAGGTTCTGCACATCAAAGCTTTACATAAATAGGCGGAGCAAAGAATGGACCATGATAACCCATGTTTATAATTATAAATGTATACAGGAAAGTTCTTGCAGCTTAGGTTTCCCATGCCACTCTGTATGTTTGCTATAGATTATAAATGTATACAGGAAAGTTCTTGCAGCTTAGGTTTCCCATGCCACTCTGTATGCTTGCTATAGATTATAAATGTATACAGGAAAGTTCTTGCAGCTTAGGTTTCCCATGCCACTCTGTATGCTTGCTATAGATTATAAATGTATACAGGAAAGTTCTTGCAGCTTAGGTTTCCCATGCCACTCTGTATGCTTGCTGTAGATTATAAATGTATACAGGAAAGTTCTTGCAGCTTAGGTTTCCCATGCCACTCTGTATGCTTGCTATAGATTATAAATGTATACAGGAAAGTTCTTGCAGCTTAGGTTTCCCATGCCACTCTGTATGCTTGCTATAGATTATAAATGTATACAGGAAAGTTCTTGCAGCTTAGGTTTCCCATGCCACTCTGTATGCTTGCTATAGATTATAAATGTATACAGGAAAGTTCTTGCAGCTTAGGTTTCCCATGCCACTCTGTATGCTTGCTATAGATTATAAATGTATACAGGAAAGTTCTTGCAGCTTAGGTTTCCCATGCCACTCTGTATGTTTGCTGTAGATTATAAATGTATACAGGAAAGTTCTTGCAGCTTAGGTTTCCCATGCCACTCTGTATGCTTGCTATAGATTATAAATGTATACAGGAAAGTTCTTGCAGCTTAGGTTTCCCATGCCACTCTGTATGCTTGCTGTAGATTATAAATGTATACAGGAAAGTTCTTGCAGCTTAGGTTTCCCATGCCACTCTGTATGTTTGCTATAGATTATAAATGTATACAGGAAAGTTCTTGCAGCTTAGGTTTCCCATGCCACTCTGTATGCTTGCTATAGATTATAAATGTATACAGGAAAGTTCTTGCAGCTTAGGTTTCCCATGCCACTCTGTATGCTTGCTATAGATTATAAATGTATACAGGAAAGTTCTTGCAGCTTAGGTTTCCATGCCACTCTGTATGCTTGCTGTAGATTATAAATGTATACAGGAAAGTTCTTGCAGCTTAGGTTTCCCATGCCACTCTGTATGCTTGCTATAGATTATAAATGTATACAGGAAAGTTCTTGCAGCTTAGGTTTCCCATGCCACTCTGTATGCTTGCTATAGATTATAAATGTATACAGGAAAGTTCTTGCAGCTTAGGTTTCCCATGCCACTCTGTATGCTTGCTATAGATTATAAATGTATACAGGAAAGTTCTTGCAGCTTAGGTTTCCCATGCCACTCTGTATGCTTGCTATAGATTATAAATGTATACAGGAAAGTTCTTGCAGCTTAGGTTTCCCATGCCACTCTGTATGCTTGCTATAGATTATAAATGTATACAGGAAAGTTCTTGCAGCTTAGGTTTCCCATGCCACTCTGTATGCTTGCTATAGATTATAAATGTATACAGGAAAGTTCTTGCAGCTTAGGTTTCCCATGCCACTCTGTATGCTTGCTATAGATTATAAATGTATACAGGAAAGTTCTTGCAGCTTAGGTTTCCCATGCCACTCTGTATGTTTGCTATAGATTATAAATGTATACAGGAAAGTTCTTGCAGCTTAGGTTTCCCATGCCACTCTGTATGCTTGCTATAGATTATAAATGTATACAGGAAAGTTCTTGCAGCTTAGGTTTCCCATGCCACTCTGTATGCTTGCTATAGATTATAAATGTATACAGGAAAGTTCTTGCAGCTTAGGTTTCCCATGCCACTCTGTATGCTTGCTATAGATTATAAATGTATACAGGAAAGTTCTTGCAGCTTAGGTTTCCCATGCCACTCTGTATGCTTGCTATAGATTATAAATGTATACAGGAAAGTTCTTGCAGCTTAGGTTTCCCATGCCACTCTGTATGCTTGCTATAGATTATAAATGTATACAGGAAAGTTCTTGCAGCTTAGGTTTCCCTATGCCACTCTGTATGTTTGCTATAGATTATAAATGTATACAGGAAAGTTCTTGCAGCTTAGGTTTCCCATGCCACTCTGTATGCTTGCTATAGATTATAAATGTATACAGGAAAGTTCTTGCAGCTTAGGTTTCCCATGCCACTCTGTATGCTTGCTATAGATTATAAATGTATACAGGAAAGTTCTTGCAGCTTAGGTTTCCCTATGCCACTCTGTATGTTTGCTATAGATTATAAATGTATACAGGAAAGTTCTTGCAGCTTAGGTTTCCCATGCCACTCTGTATGCTTGCTATAGATTATAAATGTATACAGGAAAGTTCTTGCAGCTTAGGTTTCCCATGCCACTCTGTATGCTTGCTATAGATTATAAATGTATACAGGAAAGTTCTTGCAGCTTAGGTTTCCCATGCCACTCTGTATGCTTGCTATAGATTATAAATGTATACAGGAAAGTTCTTGCAGCTTAGGTTTCCCATGCCACTCTGTATGCTTGCTATAGATTATAAATGTATACAGGAAAGTTCTTGCAGCTTAGGTTTCCCATGCCACTCTGTATGCTTGCTATAGATTATAAATGTATACAGGAAAGTTCTTGCAGCTTAGGTTTCCCATGCCACTCTGTATGCTTGCTGTAGATTATAAATGTATACAGGAAAGTTCTTGCAGCTTAGGTTTCCCATGCCACTCTGTATGCTTGCTATAGATTATAAATGTATACAGGAAAGTTCTTGCAGCTTAGGTTTCCCTATGCCACTCTGTATGTTTGCTATAGATTATAAATGTATACAGGAAAGTTCTTGCAGCTTAGGTTTCCCATGCCACTCTGTATGCTTGCTATAGATTATAAATGTATACAGGAAAGTTCTTGCAGCTTAGGTTTCCCTATGCCACTCTGTATGTTTGCTATAGATTATAAATGTATACAGGAAAGTTCTTGCAGCTTAGGTTTCCCATGCCACTCTGTATGCTTGCTGTAGATTATAAATGTATACAGGAAAGTTCTTGCAGCTTAGGTTTCCCATGCCACTCTGTATGTTTGCTATAGATTATAAATGTATACAGGAAAGTTCTTGCAGCTTAGGTTTCCCATGCCACTCTGTATGTTTGCTATAGATTATAAATGTATACAGGAAAGTTCTTGCAGCTTAGGTTTCCCATGCCACTCTGTATGTTTGCTATAGATTATAAATGTATACAGGAAAGTTCTTGCAGCTTAGGTTTCCCATGCCACTCTGTATGTTTGCTATAGATTATAAATGTATACAGGAAAGTTCTTGCAGCTTAGGTTTCCCATGCCACTCTGTATGCTTGCTATAGATTATAAATGTATACAGGAAAGTTCTTGCAGCTTAGGTTTCCCATGCCACTCTGTATGCTTGCTATAGATTATAAATGTATACAGGAAAGTTCTTGCAGCTTAGGTTTCCCATGCCACT